>CM035774.1:30398969-30812300 GCA_020466155.1 Pachypeltis micranthus | reverse complement strand
CGAAAAACCTTTTCAATCACCACTTTTCGGTAACCGAGCACAATTTTGGAAATTTTCAAATTGCGTCTGGTAGATATTGACCTACCGATTCTAAATATGTTTCAAAATCCAGTTTCGCTCCATCCGTTACCGCAGGGCAAGCGAAAAACCTTTTCAATCACCACTTTTCGGTAACCGAGCACAATTTTGGAAATTTTCAAATTGCGTCTGGTAGATATTGACCTACCGATTCTAAATATGTTTCAAAATCCAGTTTCGCTCCATCCGTTACCGCAGGGCAAGCGAAAAACCTTTTCAATCACCACTTTTCGGTAACCGAGCACAATTTTGGAAATTTTCAAATTGCGTCTGGTAGATATTGACCTACCGATTCTAAATATGTTTCAAAATCCAGTTTCGCTCCATCCGTTACCGCAGGGCAAGCGAAAAACCTTTTCAATCACCACTTTTCGGTAACCGAGCACAATTTTGGAAATTTTCAAATTGCGTCTGGTAGATATTGACCTACCGATTCTAAATATGTTTCAAAATCCAGTTTCGCTCCATCCGTTACCGCAGGGCAAGCGAAAAACCTTTTCAATCACCACTTTTCGGTAACCGAGCACAATTTTGGAAATTTTCAAATTGCGTCTGGTAGATATTGACCTACCGATTCTAAATATGTTTCAAAATCCAGTTTCGCTCCATCCGTTACCGCAGGGCAAGCGAAAAACCTTTTCAATCACCACTTTTCGGTAACCGAGCACAATTTTGGAAATTTTCAAATTGCGTCTGGTAGATATTGACCTACCGATTCTAAATGTTTCAAAATCCAGTTTCGCTCGATCCGTTACCGCAGGGCAAGCGAAAAACCTTTTCAATCACCACTTTTCGGTAACCGAGCACAATTTTGGAAATTTTCAAATTGCGTCTGGTAGATATTGACCTACCGATTCTAAGTATGTTTCAAAATCCAGTTTCGCTCCATCCGTTACCGCAGGGCAAGCGAAAAACCGTTTTCAATCACCAATTTTCGGTAACCGAGCACAATTTTGGAAATTTTCAAATTGGGTCTGGTAGATATTGACCTACCGATTCTAAATATGTTTCAAAATCCAGTTTCGCTTCATCCGTTACCGCAGGGCAAGCGAAAAACCTTTTCAATCACCACTTTTCGGTAACCGAGCACAATTTTGGAAATTTTCAAATTGCGTCTGGTAGATATTGACCTACCGATTCTAAATATGTTTCAAAATCCAGTTTCGCTCCATCCGTTACCGCAGGGCAAGCGAAAAACCTTTTCAATCACCACTTTTCGGTAACCGAGCACAATTTTGGAAATTTTCAAATTGCGTCTGGTAGATATTGACCTACCGATTCTAAATATGTTTCAAAATCCAGTTTCGCTCCATCCGTTACCGCAGGGCAAGCGAAAACGCTTTTCAATCACCACTTTTCGGTAACCGAGCACAATTTTGGAAATTTTCAAATTGCGTCTGGTAGATATTGACCTACCGATTCTAAATATGTTTCAAAATCCAGTTTCGCTCCATCCGTTACCGCAGGGCAAGCGAAAAACCTTTTCAATCACCACTTTTCGGTAACCGAGCACAATTTTGGAAATTTTCAAATTGCGTCTGGTAGATATTGACCTACCGATTCTAAATATGTTTCAAAATCCAGTTTCGCTCCATCCGTTACCGCAGGGCAAGCGAAAAACCTTTTCAATCACCACTTTTCGGTAACCGAGCACAATTTTGGAAATTTTCAAATTGCGTCTGGTAGATATTGACCTACCGATTCTAAATATGTTTCAAAATCCAGTTTCGCTCCATCCGTTACCGCAGGGCAAGCGAAAAACCTTTTCAATCACCACTTTTCGGTAACCGAGCACAATTTTGGAAATTTTCAAATTGCGTCTGGTAGATATTGACCTACCGATTCTAAATATGTTTCAAAATCCAGTTTCGCTCCATCCGTTACCGCAGGGCAAGCGAAAAACCTTTTCAATCACCACTTTTCGGTAACCGAGCACAATTTTGGAAATTTTCAAATTGCGTCTGGTAGATATTGACCTACCGATTCTAAATATGTTTCAAAATCCAGTTTCGCTCCATCCGTTACCGCAGGGCAAGCGAAAAACCTTTTCAATCACCACTTTTCGGTAACCGAGCACAATTTTGGAAATTTTCAAATTGCGTCTGGTAGATATTGACCTACCGATTCTAAATATGTTTCAAAATCCAGTTTCGCTCCATCCGTTACCGCAGGGCAAGCGAAAAACCTTTTCAATCACCACTTTTCGGTAACCGAGCACAATTTTGGAAATTTTCAAATTGCGTCTGGTAGATATTGATCCACCGATTCTAAATATGTTTCAAAATCCAGTTTCGCTCCATCCGTTACCGCAGGGCAAGTGAAAAACTTTTAAATCGACACTACTCATTAACCGAGCACAATTTTGGAAATTTTCAAATTGCGTCTGGTAGATATTGACCTACCGATTCTAAATATGTTTCAAAATCCAGTTTCGCTCCATCCGTTACCGCAGGGCAAGCGAAAAACCTTTTCAATCACCACTTTTCGGTAACCGAGCACAATTTTGGAAATTTTCAAATTGCGTCTGGTAGATATTGACCTACCGATTCTAAATATGTTTCAAAATCCAGTTTCGCTCCATCCGTTACCGCAGGGCAAGCGAAAAACCTTTTCAATCACCACTTTTCGGTAACCGAGCACAATTTTGGAAATTTTCAAATTGCGTCTGGTAGATATTGACCTACCGATTCTAAATATGTTTCAAAATCCAGTTTCGCTCCATCCGTTACCGCAGGGCAAGCGAAAAACCTTTTCAATCACCACTTTTCGGTAACCGAGCACAATTTTGGAAATTTTCAAATTGCGTCTGGTAGATATTGACCTACCGATTCTAAATATGTTTCAAAATCCAGTTTCGCTCCATCCGTTACCGCAGGGCAAGCGAAAAACCTTTTCAATCACCACTTTTCGGTAACCGAGCACAATTTTGGAAATTTTCAAATTGCGTCTGGTAGATATTGACCTACCGATTCTAAATATGTTTCAAAATCCAGTTTCGCTCCATCCGTTACCGCAGGGCAAGCGAAAAACCTTTTCAATCACCACTTTTCGGTAACCGAGCACAATTTTGGAAATTTTCAAATTGCGTCTGGTAGATATTGACCTACCGATTCTAAATATGTTTCAAAATCCAGTTTCGCTTCATCCGTTACCGCAGGGCAAGCGAAAAACCTTTTCAATCACCACTTTTCGGGTACCGAGCACAATTTTGGAAAGTTTCAAATTGCGTCTGGTAGATATTGATCCACCGATTCTAAATATGTTTCAAAATCCAGTTTCGCTCCATTTTGTTACCGCAGGGCAAGCGAAAATCCTTTTCAATCACCACTTTTCGGTAACCGGGCACAATTTTGGAAATTTCCAAATTGCGTCTGGTAGATATTGACCTACCGATTCTAAATCTGTTTCAAAATCATGTTTCGCTCCATCCGTTACCGCAGGGCAAGCGAATAACTTTTTCAATCACCATTTTTCGGGTACCGAGCACAATTTTGGAAATTCCCAAATTGCATCTGGTAGATATTGACCTACCGATTCTAAATATGTTTCAAAATCCAGTTTCGCTCCATCCGTTACCGCAGGGCAAGCGAAAAACCTTTTCAATCACCACTTTTCGGTAACCGAGCACAATTTTGGAAATTTTCAAATTGCGTCTGGTAGATATTGACCTACCGATTCTAAATATGTTTCAAAATCCAGTTTCGCTCCATCCGTTACCGCAGGGCAAGCGAAAAACCTTTTCAATCACCACTTTTCGGTAACCGAGCACAATTTTGGAAATTTTCAAATTGCGTCTGGTAGATATTGACCTACCGATTCTAAATATGTTTCAAAATCCAGTTTCGCTCCATCCGTTACCGCAGGGCAAGCGAAAAACCTTTTCAATCACCACTTTTCGGTAACCGAGCACAATTTTGGAAATTTTCAAATTGCGTCTGGTAGATATTGACCTACCGATTCTAAATATGTTTCAAAATCCAGTTTCGCTCCTTCCGTTACCGCAGGGCAAGCGGAAACCGTTTTCAATCACCACTTTTCGGTAACCGAGCACAATTTTGGAAATTTTCAAATTGCGTCTGGTAGATATTGACCTACCGATTCTAAATATGTTTCAAAATCCAGTTTCGCTCCATCCGTTACCGCAGGGCAAGCGAAAAACCTTTTCAATCACCACTTTTCGGTAACCGAGCACAATTTTGGAAATTTTCAAATTGCGTCTGGTAGATATTGACCTACCGATTCTAAATATGTTTCAAAATCCAGTTTCGCTCCATCCGTTACCGCAGGGCAAGCGAAAAACCTTTTCAATCACCACTTTTCGGTAACCGAGCACAATTTTGGAAATTTTCAAATTGCGTCTGGTAGATATTGACCTACCGATTCTAAATATGTTTCAAAATCCAGTTTCGCTCCATCCGTTACCGCAGGGCAAGCGAAAAACCTTTTCAATCACCACTTTTCGGTAACCGAGCACAATTTTGGAAATTTTCAAATTGCGTCTGGTAGATATTGACCTACCGATTCTAAATATGTTTCAAAATCCAGTTTCGCTCCATCCGTTACCGCAGGGCAAGCGAAAAACCTTTTCAATCACCACTTTTCGGTAACCGAGCACAATTTTGGAAATTTTCAAATTGCGTCTGGTAGATATTGACCTACCGATTCTAAATATGTTTCAAAATCCAGTTTCGCTCCATCCGTTACCGCAGGGCAAGCGAAAAACCTTTTCAATCACCACTTTTCGGTAACCGAGCACAATTTTGGAAATTTTCAAATTGCGTCTGGTAGATATTGACCTACCGATTCTAAATATGTTTCAAAATCCAGTTTCGCTCCATCCGTTACCGCAGGGCAAGCGAAAAACCTTTTCAATCACCACTTTTCGGTAACCGAGCACAATTTTGGAAATTTTCAAATTGCGTCTGGTAGATATTGACCTACCGATTCTAAATATGTTTCAAAATCCAGTTTCGCTCCATCCGTTACCGCAGGGCAAGCGAAAAACCTTTTCAATCACCACTTTTCGGTAACCGAGCACAATTTTGGAAATTTTCAAATTGCGTCTGGTAGATATTGACCTACCGATTCTAAATATGTTTCAAAATCCAGTTTCGCTCCATCCGTTACCGCAGGGCAAGCGAAAAACCTTTTCAATCACCACTTTTCGGTAACCGAGCACAATTTTGGAAATTTTCAAATTGCGTCTGGTAGATATTGACCTACCGATTCTAAATATGTTTCAAAATCCAGTTTCGCTCCATCCGTTACCGCAGGGCAAGCGAAAAACCTTTTCAATCACCACTTTTCGGTAACCGAGCACAATTTTGGAAATTTTCAAATTGCGTCTGGTAGATATTGACCTACCGATTCTAAATATGTTTCAAAATCCAGTTTCGCTCCATCCGTTACCGCAGGGCAAGCGAAAAACCTTTTCAATCACCACTTTTCGGTAACCGAGCACAATTTTGGAAATTTTCAAATTGCGTCTGGTAGATATTGACCTACCGATTCTAAATATGTTTCAAAATCCAGTTTCGCTCCATCCGTTACCGCAGGGCAAGCGAAAAACCTTTTCAATCACCACTTTTCGGTAACCGAGCACAATTTTGGAAATTTTCAAATTGCGTCTGGTAGATATTGACCTACCGATTCTAAATATGTTTCAAAATCCAGTTTCGCTCCATCCGTTACCGCAGGGCAAGCGAAAAACCTTTTCAATCACCACTTTTCGGTAACCGAGCACAATTTTGGAAATTTTCAAATTGCGTCTGGTAGATATTGACCTACCGATTCTAAATATGTTTCAAAATCCAGTTTCGCTCCATCCGTTACCGCAGGGCAAGCGAAAAACCTTTTCAATCACCACTTTTCGGTAACCGAGCACAATTTTGGAAATTTTCAAATTGCGTCTGGTAGATATTGACCTACCGATTCTAAATATGTTTCAAAATCCAGTTTCGCTCCATCCGTTACCGCAGGGCAAGCGAAAAACCTTTTCAATCACCACTTTTCGGTAACCGAGCACAATTTTGGAAATTTTCAAATTGCGTCTGGTAGATATTGACCTACCGATTCTAAATATGTTTCAAAATCCAGTTTCGCTCCATCCGTTACCGCAGGGCAAGCGAAAAACCTTTTCAATCACCACTTTTCGGTAACCGAGCACAATTTTGGAAATTTTCAAATTGCGTCTGGTAGATATTGACCTACCGATTCTAAATATGTTTCAAAATCCAGTTTCGCTCCATCCGTTACCGCAGGGCAAGCGAAAAACCTTTTCAATCACCACTTTTCGGTAACCGAGCACAATTTTGGAAATTTTCAAATTGCGTCTGGTAGATATTGACCTACCGATTCTAAATATGTTTCAAAATCCAGTTTCGCTCCATCCGTTACCGCAGGGCAAGCGAAAAACCTTTTCAATCACCACTTTTCGGTAACCGAGCACAATTTTGGAAATTTTCAAATTGCGTCTGGTAGATATTGACCTACCGATTCTAAATATGTTTCAAAATCCAGTTTCGCTCCATCCGTTACCGCAGGGCAAGCGAAAAACCTTTTCAATCACCACTTTTCGGTAACCGAGCACAATTTTGGAAATTTTCAAATTGCGTCTGGTAGATATTGACCTACCGATTCTAAATATGTTTCAAAATCCAGTTTCGCTCCATCCGTTACCGCAGGGCAAGCGAAAAACCTTTTCAATCACCACTTTTCGGTAACCGAGCACAATTTTGGAAATTTTCAAATTGCGTCTGGTAGATATTGACCTACCGATTCTAAATATGTTTCAAAATCCAGTTTCGCTCCATCCGTTACCGCAGGGCAAGCGAAAAACCTTTTCAATCACCACTTTTCGGTAACCGAGCACAATTTTGGAAATTTTCAAATTGCGTCTGGTAGATATTGACCTACCGATTCTAAATATGTTTCAAAATCCAGTTTCGCTCCATCCGTTACCGCAGGGCAAGCGAAAAACCTTTTCAATCACCACTTTTCGGTAACCGAGCACAATTTTGGAAATTTTCAAATTGCGTCTGGTAGATATTGACCTACCGATTCTAAATATGTTTCAAAATCCAGTTTCGCTCCATCCGTTACCGCAGGGCAAGCGAAAAACCTTTTCAATCACCACTTTTCGGTAACCGAGCACAATTTTGGAAATTTTCAAATTGCGTCTGGTAGATATTGACCTACCGATTCTAAATATGTTTCAAAATCCAGTTTCGCTCCATCCGTTACCGCAGGGCAAGCGAAAAACCTTTTCAATCACCACTTTTCGGTAACCGAGCACAATTTTGGAAATTTTCAAATTGCGTCTGGTAGATATTGACCTACCGATTCTAAATATGTTTCAAAATCCAGTTTCGCTCCATCCGTTACCGCAGGGCAAGCGAAAAACCTTTTCAATCACCACTTTTCGGTAACCGAGCACAATTTTGGAAATTTTCAAATTGCGTCTGGTAGATATTGACCTACCGATTCTAAATATGTTTCAAAATCCAGTTTCGCTCCATCCGTTACCGCAGGGCAAGCGAAAAACCTTTTCAATCACCACTTTTCGGTAACCGAGCACAATTTTGGAAATTTTCAAATTGCGTCTGGTAGATATTGACCTACCGATTCTAAATATGTTTCAAAATCCAGTTTCGCTCCATCCGTTACCGCAGGGCAAGCGAAAAACCTTTTCAATCACCACTTTTCGGTAACCGAGCACAATTTTGGAAATTTTCAAATTGCGTCTGGTAGATATTGACCTACCGATTCTAAATATGTTTCAAAATCCAGTTTCGCTCCATCCGTTACCGCAGGGCAAGCGAAAAACCTTTTCAATCACCACTTTTCGGTAACCGAGCACAATTTTGGAAATTTTCAAATTGCGTCTGGTAGATATTGACCTACCGATTCTAAATATGTTTCAAAATCCAGTTTCGCTCTTTCCGTTACCGCAGGGCAAGCGAAAAACCTTTTCAATCACCACTTTTCGATAACTGAGCACAATTTGGAAATTTTCAAATTGCGTCTGGTAGATATTGACCTACCGATTCTAAATATGTTTCAAAATCCAGTTTCGCTCCTTCCGTTACCGCAGGGCAAGCGAAAAACCTTTTCAATCACCACTTTTCGGTAACCGAGCACAATTTTGGAAATTTTCAAATTGCGTCTGGTAGATATTGACCTACCGATTCTAAGTATGTTTCAAAATCCAGTTTCGCTCCATCCGTTACCGCAGGGCAAGCGAAAAACCGTTTTCAATCACCAATTTTCGGTAACCGAGCACAATTTTGGAAATTTTCAAATTGGGTCTGGTAGATATTGACCTACCGATTCTAAATATGTTTCAAAATCCAGTTTCGCTCCATCCGTTACCGCAGGGCAAGCGAAAAACCTTTTCAATCACCACTTTTCGGTAACCGAGCACAATTTTGGAAATTTTCAAATTGCGTCTGGTAGATATTGACCTACCGATTCTAAATATGTTTCAAAATCCAGTTTCGCTCCATCCGTTACCGCAGGGCAAGCGAAAAACCTTTTCAATCACCACTTTTCGGTAACCGAGCACAATTTTGGAAATTTTCAAATTGCGTCTGGTAGATATTGACCTACCGATTCTAAATATGTTTCAAAATCCAGTTTCGCTCCATCCGTTACCGCAGGGCAAGCGAAAAACCTTTTCAATCACCACTTTTCGGTAACCGAGCACAATTTTGGAAATTTTCAAATTGCGTCTGGTAGATATTGACCTACCGATTCTAAATATGTTTCAAAATCCAGTTTCGCTCCATCCGTTACCGCAGGGCAAGCGGAAACCGTTTTCAATCACCACTTTTCGGTAACCGAGCACAATTTTGGAAATTTTCAAATTGCGTCTGGTAGATATTGACCTACCGATTCTAAATATGTTTCAAAATCCAGTTTCGCTCCATCCGTTACCGCAGGGCAAGCGAAAAACCTTTTCAATCACCACTTTTCGGTAACCGAGCACAATTTTGGAAATTTTCAAATTGCGTCTGGTAGATATTGACCTACCGATTCTAAATATGTTTCAAAATCCAGTTTCGCTCCATCCGTTACCGCAGGGCAAGCGAAAAACCTTTTCAATCACCACTTTTCGGTAACCGAGCACAATTTTGGAAATTTTCAAATTGCGTCTGGTAGATATTGACCTACCGATTCTAAATATGTTTCAAAATCCAGTTTCGCTCCATCCGTTACCGCAGGGCAAGCGAAAAACCTTTTCAATCACCACTTTTCGGTAACCGAGCACAATTTTGGAAATTTTCAAATTGCGTCTGGTAGATATTGACCTACCGATTCTAAATATGTTTCAAAATCCAGTTTCGCTCCATCCGTTACCGCAGGGCAAGCGAAAAACCTTTTCAATCACCACTTTTCGGTAACCGAGCACAATTTTGGAAATTTTCAAATTGCGTCTGGTAGATATTGACCTACCGATTCTAAATATGTTTCAAAATCCAGTTTCGCTCCATCCGTTACCGCAGGGCAAGCGAAAAACCTTTTCAATCACCACTTTTCGGTAACCGAGCACAATTTTGGAAATTTTCAAATTGCGTCTGGTAGATATTGACCTACCGATTCTAAATATGTTTCAAAATCCAGTTTCGCTCCATCCGTTACCGCAGGGCAAGCGAAAAACCTTTTCAATCACCACTTTTCGGTAACCGAGCACAATTTTGGAAATTTTCAAATTGCGTCTGGTAGATATTGACCTACCGATTCTAAATATGTTTCAAAATCCAGTTTCGCTCCATCCGTTACCGCAGGGCAAGCGAAAAACCTTTTCAATCACCACTTTTCGGTAACCGAGCACAATTTTGGAAATTTTCAAATTGCGTCTGGTAGATATTGACCTACCGATTCTAAATATGTTTCAAAATCCAGTTTCGCTTTTTCCGTTACCGCAGGGCAAGCGAATAACTTTTTCAATCACCACTTTTCGGGTACCGAGCACAATTTTGGAAAATTCCAATATGCATCCGGTAGATATTGACCTACGGATTCAAAATATGTTTCAAAATCCAGTTTCGCCTCATCCAATACCGCAGGGCAAGCGAAAATTCGTTTTCACTCACCACTTTTCGGTAACCGAGCACAATTTTGGAAATTTTCAAATTGCGTCTGGTAGATATTGACCTACCGATTCTAAATATGTTTCAAAATCCAGTTTCGCTCCATCCGTTACCGCAGGGCAAGCGAAAAACCTTTTCAATCACCACTTTTCGGTAACCGAGCACAATTTTGGAAATTTTCAAATTGCGTCTGGTAGATATTGACCTACCGATTCTAAATATGTTTCAAAATCCAGTTTCGCTCCATCCGTTACCGCAGGGCAAGCGAAAAACCTTTTCAATCACCACTTTTCGGTAACCGAGCACAATTTTGGAAATTTTCAAATTGCGTCTGGTAGATATTGACCTACCGATTCTAAATATGTTTCAAAATCCAGTTTCGCTCCATCCGTTACCGCAGGGCAAGCGAAAAACCTTTTCAATCACCACTTTTCGGTAACCGAGCACAATTTTGGAAATTTTCAAATTGCGTCTGGTAGATATTGACCTACCGATTCTAAATATGTTTCAAAATCCAGTTTCGCTCCATCCGTTACCGCAGGGCAAGCGAAAAACCTTTTCAATCACCACTTTTCGGTAACCGAGCACAATTTTGGAAATTTTCAAATTGCGTCTGGTAGATATTGACCTACCGATTCTAAATATGTTTCAAAATCCAGTTTCGCTCCATCCGTTACCGCAGGGCAAGCGAAAAACCTTTTCAATCACCACTTTTCGGTAACCGAGCACAATTTTGGAAATTTTCAAATTGCGTCTGGTAGATATTGACCTACCGATTCTAAATATGTTTCAAAATCCAGTTTCGCTCCATCCGTTACCGCAGGGCAAGCGAAAAACCTTTTCAATCACCACTTTTCGGTAACCGAGCACAATTTTGGAAATTTTCAAATTGCGTCTGGTAGATATTGACCTACCGATTCTAAATATGTTTCAAAATCCAGTTTCGCTCCATCCGTTACCGCAGGGCAAGCGAAAAACCTTTTCAATCACCACTTTTCGGTAACCGAGCACAATTTTGGAAATTTTCAAATTGCGTCTGGTAGATATTGACCTACCGATTCTAAATATGTTTCAAAATCCAGTTTCGCTCCATCCGTTACCGCAGGGCAAGCGAAAAACCTTTTCAATCACCACTTTTCGGTAACCGAGCACAATTTTGGAAATTTTCAAATTGCGTCTGGTAGATATTGACCTACCGATTCTAAATATGTTTCAAAATCCAGTTTCGCTCCATCCGTTACCGCAGGGCAAGCGAAAAACCTTTTCAATCACCACTTTTCGGTAACCGAGCACAATTTTGGAAATTTTCAAATTGCGTCTGGTAGATATTGACCTACCGATTCTAAATATGTTTCAAAATCCAGTTTCGCTCCATCCGTTACCGCAGGGCAAGCGAAAAACCTTTTCAATCACCACTTTTCGGTAACCGAGCACAATTTTGGAAATTTTCAAATTGCGTCTGGTAGATATTGACCTACCGATTCTAAATATGTTTCAAAATCCAGTTTCGCTCCATCCGTTACCGCAGGGCAAGCGAAAAACCTTTTCAATCACCACTTTTCGGTAACCGAGCACAATTTTGGAAATTTTCAAATTGCGTCTGGTAGATATTGACCTACCGATTCTAAATATGTTTCAAAATCCAGTTTCGCTCCATCCGTTACCGCAGGGCAAGCGAAAAACCTTTTCAATCACCACTTTTCGGTAACCGAGCACAATTTTGGAAATTTTCAAATTGCGTCTGGTAGATATTGACCTACCGATTCTAAATATGTTTCAAAATCCAGTTTCGCTCCATCCGTTACCGCAGGGCAAGCGAAAAACCTTTTCAATCACCACTTTTCGGTAACCGAGCACAATTTTGGAAATTTTCAAATTGCGTCTGGTAGATATTGACCTACCGATTCTAAATATGTTTCAAAATCCAGTTTCGCTCCATCCGTTACCGCAGGGCAAGCGAAAAACCTTTTCAATCACCACTTTTCGGTAACCGAGCACAATTTTGGAAATTTTCAAATTGCGTCTGGTAGATATTGACCTACCGATTCTAAATATGTTTCAAAATCCAGTTTCGCTCCATCCGTTACCGCAGGGCAAGCGAAAAACCTTTTCAATCACCACTTTTCGGTAACCGAGCACAATTTTGGAAATTTTCAAATTGCGTCTGGTAGATATTGACCTACCGATTCTAAATATGTTTCAAAATCCAGTTTCGCTCCATCCGTTACCGCAGGGCAAGCGAAAAACCTTTTCAATCACCACTTTTCGGTAACCGAGCACAATTTTGGAAATTTTCAAATTGCGTCTGGTAGATATTGACCTACCGATTCTAAATATGTTTCAAAATCCAGTTTCGCTCCATCCGTTACCGCAGGGCAAGCGAAAAACCTTTTCAATCACCACTTTTCGGTAACCGAGCACAATTTTGGAAATTTTCAAATTGCGTCTGGTAGATATTGACCTACCGATTCTAAATATGTTTCAAAATCCAGTTTCGCTCCATCCGTTACCGCAGGGCAAGCGAAAAACCTTTTCAATCACCACTTTTCGGTAACCGAGCACAATTTTGGAAATTTTCAAATTGCGTCTGGTAGATATTGACCTACCGATTCTAAATATGTTTCAAAATCCAGTTTCGCTCCATCCGTTACCGCAGGGCAAGCGAAAAACTTTTCAATCACCACTTTTCGGTAACCGAGCACAATTTTGGAAATTTTCAAATTGCGTCTGGTAGATATTGACCTACCGATTCTAAATATGTTTCAAAATCCAGTTTCGCTCCATCCGTTACCGCAGGGCAAGCGAAAAACCTTTTCAATCACCACTTTTCGGTAACCGAGCACAATTTTGGAAATTTTCAAATTGCGTCTGGTAGATATTGACCTACCGATTCTAAATATGTTTCAAAATCCAGTTTCGCTCCATCCGTTACCGCAGGGCAAGCGAAAAACCTTTTCAATCACCACTTTTCGGTAACCGAGCACAATTTTGGAAATTTTCAAATTGCGTCTGGTAGATATTGACCTACCGATTCTAAATATGTTTCAAAATCCAGTTTCGCTCCATCCGTTACCGCAGGGCAAGCGAAAAACCTTTTCAATCACCACTTTTCGGTAACCGAGCACAATTTTGGAAATTTTCAAATTGCGTCTGGTAGATATTGACCTACCGATTCTAAATATGTTTCAAAATCCAGTTTCGCTCCATCCGTTACCGCAGGGCAAGCGAAAAACCTTTTCAATCACCACTTTTCGGTAACCGAGCACAATTTTGGAAATTTTCAAATTGCGTCTGGTAGATATTGACCTACCGATTCTAAATATGTTTCAAAATCCAGTTTCGCTCCATCCGTTACCGCAGGGCAAGCGAAAAACCTTTTCAATCACCACTTTTCGGTAACCGAGCACAATTTTGGAAATTTTCAAATTGCGTCTGGTAGATATTGACCTACCGATTCTAAATATGTTTCAAAATCCAGTTTCGCTCCATCCGTTACCGCAGGGCAAGCGAAAAACCTTTTCAATCACCACTTTTCGGTAACCGAGCACAATTTTGGAAATTTTCAAATTGCGTCTGGTAGATATTGACCTACCGATTCTAAATATGTTTCAAAATCCAGTTTCGCTCCATCCGTTACCGCAGGGCAAGCGAAAAACCTTTTCAATCACCACTTTTCGGTAACCGAGCACAATTTTGGAAATTTTCAAATTGCGTCTGGTAGATATTGACCTACCGATTCTAAATATGTTTCAAAATCCAGTTTCGCTCCATCCGTTACCGCAGGGCAAGCGAAAAACCTTTTCAATCACCACTTTTCGGTAACCGAGCACAATTTTGGAAATTTTCAAATTGCGTCTGGTAGATATTGACCTACCGATTCTAAATATGTTTCAAAATCCAGTTTCGCTCCATCCGTTACCGCAGGGCAAGCGAAAAACCTTTTCAATCACCACTTTTCGGTAACCGAGCACAATTTTGGAAATTTTCAAATTGCGTCTGGTAGATATTGACCTACCGATTCTAAATATGTTTCAAAATCCAGTTTCGCTCCATCCGTTACCGCAGGGCAAGCGAAAAACCTTTTCAATCACCACTTTTCGGTAACCGAGCACAATTTTGGAAATTTTCAAATTGCGTCTGGTAGATATTGACCTACCGATTCTAAATATGTTTCAAAATCCAGTTTCGCTCCATCCGTTACCGCAGGGCAAGCGAAAAACCTTTTCAATCACCACTTTTCGGTAACCGAGCACAATTTTGGAAATTTTCAAATTGCGTCTGGTAGATATTGACCTACCGATTCTAAATATGTTTCAAAATCCAGTTTCGCTCCATCCGTTACCGCAGGGCAAGCGAAAAACCTTTTCAATCACCACTTTTCGGTAACCGAGCACAATTTTGGAAATTTTCAAATTGCGTCTGGTAGATATTGACCTACCGATTCTAAATATGTTTCAAAATCCAGTTTCGCTCCATCCGTTACCGCAGGGCAAGCGAAAAACCTTTTCAATCACCACTTTTCGGTAACCGAGCACAATTTTGGAAATTTTCAAATTGCGTCTGGTAGATATTGACCTACCGATTCTAAATATGTTTCAAAATCCAGTTTCGCTCCATCCGTTACCGCAGGGCAAGCGAAAAACCTTTTCAATCACCACTTTTCGGTAACCGAGCACAATTTTGGAAATTTTCAAATTGCGTCTGGTAGATATTGACCTACCGATTCTAAATATGTTTCAAAATCCAGTTTCGCTCCATCCGTTACCGCAGGGCAAGCGAAAAACCTTTTCAATCACCACTTTTCGGTAACCGAGCACAATTTTGGAAATTTTCAAATTGCGTCTGGTAGATATTGACCTACCGATTCTAAATATGTTTCAAAATCCAGTTTCGCTCCATCCGTTACCGCAGGGCAAGCGAAAAACCTTTTCAATCACCACTTTTCGGTAACCGAGCACAATTTTGGAAATTTTCAAATTGCGTCTGGTAGATATTGACCTACCGATTCTAAATATGTTTCAAAATCCAGTTTCGCTCCATCCGTTACCGCAGGGCAAGCGAAAAACCTTTTCAATCACCACTTTTCGGTAACCGAGCACAATTTTGGAAATTTTCAAATTGCGTCTGGTAGATATTGACCTACCGATTCTAAATATGTTTCAAAATCCAGTTTCGCTCCATCCGTTACCGCAGGGCAAGCGAAAAACCTTTTCAATCACCACTTTTCGGTAACCGAGCACAATTTTGGAAATTTTCAAATTGCGTCTGGTAGATATTGACCTACCGATTCTAAATATGTTTCAAAATCCAGTTTCGCTCCATCCGTTACCGCAGGGCAAGCGAAAAACCTTTTCAATCACCACTTTTCGGTAACCGAGCACAATTTTGGAAATTTTCAAATTGCGTCTGGTAGATATTGACCTACCGATTCTAAATATGTTTCAAAATCCAGTTTCGCTCCATCCGTTACCGCAGGGCAAGCGAAAACCTTTTCAATCACCACTTTTCGGTAACCGAGCACAATTTTGGAAATTTTCAAATTGCGTCTGGTAGATATTGACCTACCGATTCTAAATATGTTTCAAAATCCAGTTTCGCTCCATCCGTTACCGCAGGGCAAGCGAAAAACCTTTTCAATCACCACTTTTCGGTAACCGAGCACAATTTTGGAAATTTTCAAATTGCGTCTGGTAGATATTGACCTACCGATTCTAAATATGTTTCAAAATCCAGTTTCGCTCCATCCGTTACCGCAGGGCAAGCGAAAAACCTTTTCAATCACCACTTTTCGGTAACCGAGCACAATTTTGGAAATTTTCAAATTGCGTCTGGTAGATATTGACCTACCGATTCTAAATATGTTTCAAAATCCAGTTTCGCTCCATCCGTTACCGCAGGGCAAGCGAAAAACCTTTTCAATCACCACTTTTCGGTAACCGAGCACAATTTTGGAAATTTTCAAATTGCGTCTGGTAGATATTGACCTACCGATTCTAAATATGTTTCAAAATCCAGTTTCGCTCCATCCGTTACCGCAGGGCAAGCGAAAAACCTTTTCAATCACCACTTTTCGGTAACCGAGCACAATTTTGGAAATTTTCAAATTGCGTCTGGTAGATATTGACCTACCGATTCTAAATATGTTTCAAAATCCAGTTTCGCTCCATCCGTTACCGCAGGGCAAGCGAAAAACCTTTTCAATCACCACTTTTCGGTAACCGAGCACAATTTTGGAAATTTTCAAATTGCGTCTGGTAGATATTGACCTACCGATTCTAAATATGTTTCAAAATCCAGTTTCGCTCCATCCGTTACCGCAGGGCAAGCGAAAAACCTTTTCAATCACCACTTTTCGGTAACCGAGCACAATTTTGGAAATTTTCAAATTGCGTCTGGTAGATATTGACCTACCGATTCTAAATATGTTTCAAAATCCAGTTTCGCTCCATCCGTTACCGCAGGGCAAGCGAAAAACCTTTTCAATCACCACTTTTCGGTAACCGAGCACAATTTTGGAAATTTTCAAATTGCGTCTGGTAGATATTGACCTACCGATTCTAAATATGTTTCAAAATCCAGTTTCGCTCCATCCGTTACCGCAGGGCAAGCGAAAAACCTTTTCAATCACCACTTTTCGGTAACCGAGCACAATTTTGGAAATTTTCAAATTGCGTCTGGTAGATATTGACCTACCGATTCTAAATATGTTTCAAAATCCAGTTTCGCTCCATCCGTTACCGCAGGGCAAGCGAAAAACCTTTTCAATCACCACTTTTCGGTAACCGAGCACAATTTTGGAAATTTTCAAATTGCGTCTGGTAGATATTGACCTACCGATTCTAAATATGTTTCAAAATCCAGTTTCGCTCCATCCGTTACCGCAGGGCAAGCGAAAAACCTTTTCAATCACCACTTTTCGGTAACCGAGCACAATTTTGGAAATTTTCAAATTGCGTCTGGTAGATATTGACCTACCGATTCTAAATATGTTTCAAAATCCAGTTTCGCTCCATCCGTTACCGCAGGGCAAGCGAAAAACCTTTTCAATCACCACTTTTCGGTAACCGAGCACAATTTTGGAAATTTTCAAATTGCGTCTGGTAGATATTGACCTACCGATTCTAAATATGTTTCAAAATCCAGTTTCGCTCCATCCGTTACCGCAGGGCAAGCGAAAAACCTTTTCAATCACCACTTTTCGGTAACCGAGCACAATTTTGGAAATTTTCAAATTGCGTCTGGTAGATATTGACCTACCGATTCTAAATATGTTTCAAAATCCAGTTTCGCTCCATCCGTTACCGCAGGGCAAGCGAAAAACCTTTTCAATCACCACTTTTCGGTAACCGAGCACAATTTTGGAAATTTTCAAATTGCGTCTGGTAGATATTGACCTACCGATTCTAAATATGTTTCAAAATCCAGTTTCGCTCCATCCGTTACCGCAGGGCAAGCGAAAAACCTTTTCAATCACCACTTTTCGGTAACCGAGCACAATTTTGGAAATTTTCAAATTGCGTCTGGTAGATATTGACCTACCGATTCTAAATATGTTTCAAAATCCAGTTTCGCTCCATCCGTTACCGCAGGGCAAGCGAAAAACCTTTTCAATCACCACTTTTCGGTAACCGAGCACAATTTTGGAAATTTTCAAATTGCGTCTGGTAGATATTGACCTACCGATTCTAAATATGTTTCAAAATCCAGTTTCGCTCCATCCGTTACCGCAGGGCAAGCGAAAAACCTTTTCAATCACCACTTTTCGGTAACCGAGCACAATTTTGGAAATTTTCAAATTGCGTCTGGTAGATATTGACCTACCGATTCTAAATATGTTTCAAAATCCAGTTTCGCTCCATCCGTTACCGCAGGGCAAGCGAAAAACCTTTTCAATCACCACTTTTCGGTAACCGAGCACAATTTTGGAAATTTTCAAATTGCGTCTGGTAGATATTGACCTACCGATTCTAAATATGTTTCAAAATCCAGTTTCGCTCCATCCGTTACCGCAGGGCAAGCGAAAAACCTTTTCAATCACCACTTTTCGGTAACCGAGCACAATTTTGGAAATTTTCAAATTGCGTCTGGTAGATATTGACCTACCGATTCTAAATATGTTTCAAAATCCAGTTTCGCTCCATCCGTTACCGCAGGGCAAGCGAAAAACCTTTTCAATCACCACTTTTCGGTAACCGAGCACAATTTTGGAAATTTTCAAATTGCGTCTGGTAGATATTGACCTACCGATTCTAAATATGTTTCAAAATCCAGTTTCGCTCCATCCGTTACCGCAGGGCAAGCGAAAAACCTTTTCAATCACCACTTTTCGGTAACCGAGCACAATTTTGGAAATTTTCAAATTGCGTCTGGTAGATATTGACCTACCGATTCTAAATATGTTTCAAAATCCAGTTTCGCTCCATCCGTTACCGCAGGGCAAGCGAAAAACCTTTTCAATCACCACTTTTCGGTAACCGAGCACAATTTTGGAAATTTTCAAATTGCGTCTGGTAGATATTGACCTACCGATTCTAAATATGTTTCAAAATCCAGTTTCGCTCCATCCGTTACCGCAGGGCAAGCGAAAAACCTTTTCAATCACCACTTTTCGGTAACCGAGCACAATTTTGGAAATTTTCAAATTGCGTCTGGTAGATATTGACCTACCGATTCTAAATATGTTTCAAAATCCAGTTTCGCTCCATCCGTTACCGCAGGGCAAGCGAAAAACCTTTTCAATCACCACTTTTCGGTAACCGAGCACAATTTTGGAAATTTTCAAATTGCGTCTGGTAGATATTGACCTACCGATTCTAAATATGTTTCAAAATCCAGTTTCGCTCCATCCGTTACCGCAGGGCAAGCGAAAAACCTTTTCAATCACCACTTTTCGGTAACCGAGCACAATTTTGGAAATTTTCAAATTGCGTCTGGTAGATATTGACCTACCGATTCTAAATATGTTTCAAAATCCAGTTTCGCTCCATCCGTTACCGCAGGGCAAGCGAAAAACCTTTTCAATCACCACTTTTCGGTAACCGAGCACAATTTTGGAAATTTTCAAATTGCGTCTGGTAGATATTGACCTACCGATTCTAAATATGTTTCAAAATCCAGTTTCGCTCCATCCGTTACCGCAGGGCAAGCGAAAAACCTTTTCAATCACCACTTTTCGGTAACCGAGCACAATTTTGGAAATTTTCAAATTGCGTCTGGTAGATATTGACCTACCGATTCTAAATATGTTTCAAAATCCAGTTTCGCTCCATCCGTTACCGCAGGGCAAGCGAAAAACCTTTTCAATCACCACTTTTCGGTAACCGAGCACAATTTTGGAAATTTTCAAATTGCGTCTGGTAGATATTGACCTACCGATTCTAAATATGTTTCAAAATCCAGTTTCGCTCCATCCGTTACCGCAGGGCAAGCGAAAAACCTTTTCAATCACCACTTTTCGGTAACCGAGCACAATTTTGGAAATTTTCAAATTGCGTCTGGTAGATATTGACCTACCGATTCTAAATATGTTTCAAAATCCAGTTTCGCTCCATCCGTTACCGCAGGGCAAGCGAAAAACCTTTTCAATCACCACTTTTCGGTAACCGAGCACAATTTTGGAAATTTTCAAATTGCGTCTGGTAGATATTGACCTACCGATTCTAAATATGTTTCAAAATCCAGTTTCGCTCCATCCGTTACCGCAGGGCAAGCGAAAAACCTTTTCAATCACCACTTTTCGGTAACCGAGCACAATTTTGGAAATTTTCAAATTGCGTCTGGTAGATATTGACCTACCGATTCTAAATATGTTTCAAAATCCAGTTTCGCTCCATCCGTTACCGCAGGGCAAGCGAAAAACCTTTTCAATCACCACTTTTCGGTAACCGAGCACAATTTTGGAAATTTTCAAATTGCGTCTGGTAGATATTGACCTACCGATTCTAAATATGTTTCAAAATCCAGTTTCGCTCCATCCGTTACCGCAGGGCAAGCGAAAAACCTTTTCAATCACCACTTTTCGGTAACCGAGCACAATTTTGGAAATTTTCAAATTGCGTCTGGTAGATATTGACCTACCGATTCTAAATATGTTTCAAAATCCAGTTTCGCTCCATCCGTTACCGCAGGGCAAGCGAAAAACCTTTTCAATCACCACTTTTCGGTAACCGAGCACAATTTTGGAAATTTTCAAATTGCGTCTGGTAGATATTGACCTACCGATTCTAAATATGTTTCAAAATCCAGTTTCGCTCCATCCGTTACCGCAGGGCAAGCGAAAAACCGTTTTCAATCACCACTTTTCGGTAACCGAGCACAATTATGGAAATTTTCAAATTGCGTATGGTAGATATTGACCTACCGATTCTAAATATGTTTCAAAATCCAGTTTTGCTCTTTCCGTTACCGCAGGGCAAGCGGAAACCGTTTTCAATCACCACTTTTCGGTAACGGAGCACGATTTTGGGAATTTCCAAATTGCGTCTGGTAGATATTGACCTACCGATTCTAAATATGTTTCAAAATCCAGTTTCGCTCCATCCGTTACCGCAGGGCAAGCGAAAAACCTTTTCAATCACCACTTTTCGGTAACCGAGCACAATTTTGGAAATTTCCAAATTGCGTCTGGTAGATATTGACCTACCGATTCTAAATATGTTTCAAAATCCAGTTTCGCTCCATCCGTTACCGCAGGGCAAGCGAAAAACCTTTTCAATCACCACTTTTCGGTAACCGAGCACAATTTTGGAAATTTTCAAATTGCGTCTGGTAGATATTGACCTACCGATTCTAAATATGTTTCAAAATCCAGTTTCGCTCCATCCGTTACCGCAGGGCAAGCGAAAAACCTTTTCAATCACCACTTTTCGGTAACCGAGCACAATTTTGGAAATTTTCAAATTGCGTCTGGTAGATATTGACCTACCGATTCTAAATATGTTTCAAAATCCAGTTTCGCTCCATCCGTTACCGCAGGGCAAGCGAAAAACCTTTTCAATCACCACTTTTCGGTAACCGAGCACAATTTTGGAAATTTTCAAATTGCGTCTGGTAGATATTGACCTACCGATTCTAAATATGTTTCAAAATCCAGTTTCGCTCCATCCGTTACCGCAGGGCAAGCGAAAAACCTTTTCAATCACCACTTTTCGGTAACCGAGCACAATTTTGGAAATTTTCAAATTGCGTCTGGTAGATATTGACCTACCGATTCTAAATATGTTTCAAAATCCAGTTTCGCTCCATCCGTTACCGCAGGGCAAGCGAAAAACCTTTTCAATCACCACTTTTCGGTAACCGAGCACAATTTTGGAAATTTTCAAATTGCGTCTGGTAGATATTGACCTACCGATTCTAAATATGTTTCAAAATCCAGTTTCGCTCCATCCGTTACCGCAGGGCAAGCGAAAAACCTTTTCAATCACCACTTTTCGGTAACCGAGCACAATTTTGGAAATTTTCAAATTGCGTCTGGTAGATATTGACCTACCGATTCTAAATATGTTTCAAAATCCAGTTTCGCTCCATCCGTTACCGCAGGGCAAGCGAAAAACCTTTTCAATCACCACTTTTCGGTAACCGAGCACAATTTTGGAAATTTTCAAATTGCGTCTGGTAGATATTGACCTACCGATTCTAAATATGTTTCAAAATCCAGTTTCGCTCCATCCGTTACCGCAGGGCAAGCGAAAAACCTTTTCAATCACCACTTTTCGGTAACCGAGCACAATTTTGGAAATTTTCAAATTGCGTCTGGTAGATATTGACCTACCGATTCTAAATATGTTTCAAAATCCAGTTTCGCTCCATCCGTTACCGCAGGGCAAGCGAAAAACCTTTTCAATCACCACTTTTCGGTAACCGAGCACAATTTTGGAAATTTTCAAATTGCGTCTGGTAGATATTGACCTACCGATTCTAAATATGTTTCAAAATCCAGTTTCGCTCCATCCGTTACCGCAGGGCAAGCGAAAAACCTTTTCAATCACCACTTTTCGGTAACCGAGCACAATTTTGGAAATTTTCAAATTGCGTCTGGTAGATATTGACCTACCGATTCTAAATATGTTTCAAAATCCAGTTTCGCTCCATCCGTTACCGCAGGGCAAGCGAAAAACCTTTTCAATCACCACTTTTCGGTAACCGAGCACAATTTTGGAAATTTTCAAATTGCGTCTGGTAGATATTGACCTACCGATTCTAAATATGTTTCAAAATCCAGTTTCGCTCCATCCGTTACCGCAGGGCAAGCGAAAAACCTTTTCAATCACCACTTTTCGGTAACCGAGCACAATTTTGGAAATTTTCAAATTGCGTCTGGTAGATATTGACCTACCGATTCTAAATATGTTTCAAAATCCAGTTTCGCTCCATCCGTTACCGCAGGGCAAGCGAAAAACCTTTTCAATCACCACTTTTCGGTAACCGAGCACAATTTTGGAAATTTTCAAATTGCGTCTGGTAGATATTGACCTACCGATTCTAAATATGTTTCAAAATCCAGTTTCGCTCCATCCGTTACCGCAGGGCAAGCGAAAAACCTTTTCAATCACCACTTTTCGGTAACCGAGCACAATTTTGGAAATTTTCAAATTGCGTCTGGTAGATATTGACCTACCGATTCTAAATATGTTTCAAAATCCAGTTTCGCTCCATCCGTTACCGCAGGGCAAGCGAAAAACCTTTTCAATCACCACTTTTCGGTAACCGAGCACAATTTTGGAAATTTTCAAATTGCGTCTGGTAGATATTGACCTACCGATTCTAAATATGTTTCAAAATCCAGTTTCGCTCCATCCGTTACCGCAGGGCAAGCGAAAAACCTTTTCAATCACCACTTTTCGGTAACCGAGCACAATTTTGGAAATTTTCAAATTGCGTCTGGTAGATATTGACCTACCGATTCTAAATATGTTTCAAAATCCAGTTTCGCTCCATCCGTTACCGCAGGGCAAGCGAAAAACCTTTTCAATCACCACTTTTCGGTAACCGAGCACAATTTTGGAAATTTTCAAATTGCGTCTGGTAGATATTGACCTACCGATTCTAAATATGTTTCAAAATCCAGTTTCGCTCCATCCGTTACCGCAGGGCAAGCGAAAAACCTTTTCAATCACCACTTTTCGGTAACCGAGCACAATTTTGGAAATTTTCAAATTGCGTCTGGTAGATATTGACCTACCGATTCTAAATATGTTTCAAAATCCAGTTTCGCTCCATCCGTTACCGCAGGGCAAGCGAAAAACCTTTTCAATCACCACTTTTCGGTAACCGAGCACAATTTTGGAAATTTTCAAATTGCGTCTGGTAGATATTGACCTACCGATTCTAAATATGTTTCAAAATCCAGTTTCGCTCCATCCGTTACCGCAGGGCAAGCGAAAAACCTTTTCAATCACCACTTTTCGGTAACCGAGCACAATTTTGGAAATTTTCAAATTGCGTCTGGTAGATATTGACCTACCGATTCTAAATATGTTTCAAAATCCAGTTTCGCTCCATCCGTTACCGCAGGGCAAGCGAAAAACCTTTTCAATCACCACTTTTCGGTAACCGAGCACAATTTTGGAAATTTTCAAATTGCGTCTGGTAGATATTGACCTACCGATTCTAAATATGTTTCAAAATCCAGTTTCGCTCCATCCGTTACCGCAGGGCAAGCGAAAAACCTTTTCAATCACCACTTTTCGGTAACCGAGCACAATTTTGGAAATTTTCAAATTGCGTCTGGTAGATATTGACCTACCGATTCTAAATATGTTTCAAAATCCAGTTTCGCTCCATCCGTTACCGCAGGGCAAGCGAAAAACCTTTTCAATCACCACTTTTCGGTAACCGAGCACAATTTTGGAAATTTTCAAATTGCGTCTGGTAGATATTGACCTACCGATTCTAAATATGTTTCAAAATCCAGTTTCGCTCCATCCGTTACCGCAGGGCAAGCGAAAAACCTTTTCAATCACCACTTTTCGGTAACCGAGCACAATTTTGGAAATTTTCAAATTGCGTCTGGTAGATATTGACCTACCGATTCTAAATATGTTTCAAAATCCAGTTTCGCTCCATCCGTTACCGCAGGGCAAGCGAAAAACCTTTTCAATCACCACTTTTCGGTAACCGAGCACAATTTTGGAAATTTTCAAATTGCGTCTGGTAGATATTGACCTACCGATTCTAAATATGTTTCAAAATCCAGTTTCGCTTCATCCGTTACCGCAGGGCAAGCGAAAAACCTTTTCAATCACCACTTTTCGGTAACCGAGCACAATTTTGGAAATTTTCAAATTGCGTCTGGTAGATATTGACCTACCGATTCTAAATATGTTTCAAAATCCAGTTTCGCTCTCTCCGTTACCGCTGGGCAAGCGAATAACTTTTTCAATCACCACTTTTCGGGTACCGAGCACAATTTTGGAAAGTTTCAAATTGCGTCTGGTAGATATTGACCTACCGATTCTAAATATGTTTCAAAATCCAGTTTCGCTCCATCCGTTACCGCAGGGCAAGCGAAAAACCTTTTCAATCACCACTTTTCGGTAACCGAGCACAATTTTGGAAATTTTCAAATTGCGTCTGGTAGATATTGACCTACCGATTCTAAATATGTTTCAAAATCCAGTTTCGCTCCATCCGTTACCGCAGGGCAAGCGAAAAACCTTTTCAATCACCACTTTTCGGTAACCGAGCACAATTTTGGAAATTTTCAAATTGCGTCTGGTAGATATTGACCTACCGATTCTAAATATGTTTCAAAATCCAGTTTCGCTCCATCCGTTACCGCAGGGCAAGCGAAAAACCTTTTCAATCACCACTTTTCGGTAACCGAGCACAATTTTGGAAATTTTCAAATTGCGTCTGGTAGATATTGACCTACCGATTCTAAATATGTTTCAAAATCCAGTTTCGCTCCATCCGTTACCGCAGGGCAAGCGAAAAACCTTTTCAATCACCACTTTTCGGTAACCGAGCACAATTTTGGAAATTTTCAAATTGCGTCTGGTAGATATTGACCTACCGATTCTAAATATGTTTCAAAATCCAGTTTCGCTCCATCCGTTACCGCAGGGCAAGCGAAAAACCTTTTCAATCACCACTTTTCGGTAACCGAGCACAATTTTGGAAATTTTCAAATTGCGTCTGGTAGATATTGACCTACCGATTCTAAATATGTTTCAAAATCCAGTTTCGCTCCATCCGTTACCGCAGGGCAAGCGAAAAACCTTTTCAATCACCACTTTTCGGTAACCGAGCACAATTTTGGAAATTTTCAAATTGCGTCTGGTAGATATTGACCTACCGATTCTAAATATGTTTCAAAATCCAGTTTCGCTCCATCCGTTACCGCAGGGCAAGCGAAAAACCTTTTCAATCACCACTTTTCGGTAACCGAGCACAATTTTGGAAATTTTCAAATTGCGTCTGGTAGATATTGACCTACCGATTCTAAATATGTTTCAAAATCCAGTTTCGCTCCATCCGTTACCGCAGGGCAAGCGAAAAACCTTTTCAATCACCACTTTTCGGTAACCGAGCACAATTTTGGAAATTTTCAAATTGCGTCTGGTAGATATTGACCTACCGATTCTAAATATGTTTCAAAATCCAGTTTCGCTCCATCCGTTACCGCAGGGCAAGCGAAAAACCTTTTCAATCACCACTTTTCGGTAACCGAGCACAATTTTGGAAATTTTCAAATTGCGTCTGGTAGATATTGACCTACCGATTCTAAATATGTTTCAAAATCCAGTTTCGCTCCATCCGTTACCGCAGGGCAAGCGAAAAACCTTTTCAATCACCACTTTTCGGTAACCGAGCACAATTTTGGAAATTTTCAAATTGCGTCTGGTAGATATTGACCTACCGATTCTAAATATGTTTCAAAATCCAGTTTCGCTCCATCCGTTACCGCAGGGCAAGCGAAAAACCTTTTCAATCACCACTTTTCGGTAACCGAGCACAATTTTGGAAATTTTCAAATTGCGTCTGGTAGATATTGACCTACCGATTCTAAATATGTTTCAAAATCCAGTTTCGCTCCATCCGTTACCGCAGGGCAAGCGAAAAACCTTTTCAATCACCACTTTTCGGTAACCGAGCACAATTTTGGAAATTTTCAAATTGCGTCTGGTAGATATTGACCTACCGATTCTAAATATGTTTCAAAATCCAGTTTCGCTCCATCCGTTACCGCAGGGCAAGCGAAAAACCTTTTCAATCACCACTTTTCGGTAACCGAGCACAATTTTGGAAATTTTCAAATTGCGTCTGGTAGATATTGACCTACCGATTCTAAATATGTTTCAAAATCCAGTTTCGCTCCATCCGTTACCGCAGGGCAAGCGAATAACTTTTTCAATCACCACTTTTCGGGTACCGAGCACAATTTTGGAAATTCCCAAATTGCGTCTGGTAGATATTGACCTACGGATTCAAAATATGTTTCAAAATCCAGTTTCGCTCCATCCGTTACCGCAGGGCAAGCGAAAAACCTTTTCAATCACCACTTTTCGGTAACCGAGCACAATTTTGGAAATTTTCAAATTGCGTCTGGTAGATATTGACCTACCGATTCTAAATATGTTTCAAAATCCAGTTTCGCTCCATCCGTTACCGCAGGGCAAGCGAAAAACCTTTTCAATCACCACTTTTCGGTAACCGAGCACAATTTTGGAAATTTTCAAATTGCGTCTGGTAGATATTGACCTACCGATTCTAAATATGTTTCAAAATCCAGTTTCGCTCCATCCGTTACCGCAGGGCAAGCGAAAAACCTTTTCAATCACCACTTTTCGGTAACCGAGCACAATTTTGGAAATTTTCAAATTGCGTCTGGTAGATATTGACCTACCGATTCTAAATATGTTTCAAAATCCAGTTTCGCTCCATCCGTTACCGCAGGGCAAGCGAAAAACCTTTTCAATCACCACTTTTCGGTAACCGAGCACAATTTTGGAAATTTTCAAATTGCGTCTGGTAGATATTGACCTACCGATTCTAAATATGTTTCAAAATCCAGTTTCGCTCCATCCGTTACCGCAGGGCAAGCGAAAAACCTTTTCAATCACCACTTTTCGGTAACCGAGCACAATTTTGGAAATTTCCAAATTTCGTCTGGTAGATATTGACCTACTGATTCTAAATATGTTTCAAAATCCAGTTTCGCTCCATCCCTTACCGCAGGGCAAGCGAGAAACCTTTTCAATCACCACTCTTCGGTAACCGAGCACAATTTTGGAAATTTCCAATTTGCGTCTGGTAGATATTGACCTACCAATTCTAAATATGTTTCAAAATCCAGTTTCGCTCCTTCCGTTACCGCAAAACAAGCGAATAACTTTTTCAATCACCACTTTTCGGGTACCGAGCACAATTTTGGAAATTTCCAAATTGCATCCGGTAGATATTGACCTACGGATTCAAAATATGTTTCAAAATCCAGTTTCGCCTCATCCGTTATCGCAGGGCAAGCGAATAACTTTTTCAATCACCACTTTTCGGGTACCGAGCACAATTTTGGGAATTTTCAAATTGCATCTGGTAGATATTGACTTACGGATTCAAAATATGTTTCAAAATCCAGTTTCGCTCCATCCGTTACCGCAGGGCAAGCGAAAAACCTTTTCAATCACCACTTTTCGGTAACCGAGCACATATTTGGACATTTTCAAATTGCGTCTGGTAGATATTGACCTACCGATTCTAAATATGTTTCAAAATCCAGTTTCGCTCCATCCGTTACCGCAGGGCAAGCGAAAAACCGTTATCAATCACCACTTTTCGATAACCGAGCACAATTTTGAAAATTTTCAAATTGCGCCTGGTAGATATTGACCTACCGATTCTAAATATGTTTCAAAATCCAGTTTCGCTCCATCCGTTACAGCAGGGCAAGCGAAAAACCTTTTCAATCACCACTTTTCGGTAACCGAGCACAATTTTGGAAATTTTCAAATTGCGTCTGGTAGATATTGACCTACCGATTCTAAATATGTTTCAAAATCCAGTTTCGCTCCATCCGTTACCGCAGGGCAAGCGAAAAACCTTTTCAATCACCACTTTTCGGTAACCGAGCACAATTTTGGAAATTTTCAAATTGCGTCTGGTAGATATTGACCTACCGATTCTAAATATGTTTCAAAATCCAGTTTCGCTCCATCCGTTACCGCAGGGCAAGCGAAAAACCTTTTCAATCACCACTTTTCGGTAACCGAGCACAATTTTGGAAATTTTCAAATTGCGTCTGGTAGATATTGACCTACCGATTCTGAAGATGTTTCAAAATCCAGTTTCGCTCTTTCTGTTACCGCTGGGCAAGCGAATAACTTTTTCAATCACCACTCTTCGGTAACCGAGCACAATTTTGGAAATTTTCAAATTGCGTATGGTAGATATTGATCTACCGATTCTAAATATGTTTCAAAATCCAGTTTCGCTCCATCCGTTACCGCAGGGCAAGCGAAAAACCTTTTCAATCACCACTTTTCGGTAACCGAGCACAATTTTGGAAATTTTCAAATTGCGTCTGGTAGATATTGACCTACCGATTCTAAATATGTTTCAAAATCCAGTTTCGCTCCTTCCGTTACCGCAGGGCAAGCGAATAACTTTTTCAATCACCACTTTTCGGGTACCGAGCACAATTTTGGAAATTTCCAAATTGCATCCGGTAGATATTGACCTACGGATTCAAAATATGTTTCAAAATCCAGTTTCGCCTCATCTGTTACCGCAGGGTAAGCGAAAAACCTTTTCAATCACCACTCTTCGGTAACCGAGCACAATTTTGGAAATTTTCCAATTGCGTCTGGTAGATATTGATCTACCGATTCTAAATATGTTTCAAAATCCAGTTTCGCTCCATCCGTTACCGCAGGGCAAGCGAAAAACCTTTTCAATCACCACTTTTCGGTAACCGAGCACAATTTTGGAAATTTTCAAATTGCGTCTGGTAGATATTGACCTACCGATTCTAAATATGTTTCAAAATCCAGTTTCGCTCCATCCGTTACCGCAGGGCAAGCGAAAAACCTTTTCAATCACCACTTTTCGGTAACCGAGCACAATTTTGGAAATTTTCAAATTGCGTCTGGTAGATATTGACCTACCGATTCTAAATATGTTTCAAAATCCAGTTTCGCTCCATCCGTTACCGCAGGGCAAGCGAATAACTTTTTCAATCACCACTTTTCGGGTACCGAGCACAATTTTGGAAATTCCCAAATTGCATCTGGTAGATATTGACCTACGGATTCAAAATATGTTTCAAAATCCAGTTTCGCTCCATCCGTTACCGCTGGGCAAGCGAATAACTTTTTCAATCACCACTCTTCGGTAACCGAGCACAATTTTGGAAATTTCCAAATTGCGTCTGGTAGATATTGACCTACTGATGCTAAATATTTTTCCAAATCCAGTTTCGCTCCATCCGTTACCGCTGGGCAAGCGAAAAACCATTTTCAATCACCACTTTTCGGTAACCGAGCACAATTTTGGAAATTTTCAAATTGCGTCTGGTAGATATTGACCTACTGATTCTAAATATGTTTCAAAATCCAGTTTCGCTCCATCCGTTACCGCAGGGCAAGCGAAAAACCTTTTCAATCACCACTTTTCGGTAACCGAGCACAATTTTGGAAATTTTCAAATTGCGTCTGGTAGATATTGACCTACCGATTCTAAATATGTTTCAAAATCCAGTTTCGCCTCATCCGTTACCGCAGGGCAAGCGAATAACTTTTTCAATCACCACTTTTCGGGTACCGAGCACAATTTTGGGAATTTTCAAATTGCATCTGGTAGATATTGACTTACGGATTCAAAATCCAGTTTCGCCTTATCCGTTACCGCAGGGCAAGCGAAAAACCGTTTTCAATCACCACTTTTCGGGTACCGAGCACAATTTTGGAAATTTCCAAATTGCATCCGGTAGATATTGACCTACGGATTCAAAATATATTTCAAAATCCAGTTTCGCCTTATCCGTTACCGCAGGGCAAGCGAAAAACCGTTTTCAATCACTACTTTTCGGTAACCGAGCACGATTTTGGGAATTTCCAAATTGCGTCTGGTAGATATTGACCTACCGATTCTAAATATGTTTCAAAATCCAGTTTCGCTTCATCCGTTACCGCAGGGCAAGCGAAAAACCTTTTCAATCACCACTTTTCGGTAACCGAGCACAATTTTGGAAATTTCCAAATTTCGTCTGGTAGATATTGACCTACCGATTCTAAATCTGTTTCAAAATCCAGTTTCGCTCCATCCGTTACCGCAGGGCAAGCGAAAAACCTTTTCAATCACCACTTTTCGGTAACCGAGCACGATTTTGGGAATTTCCAAATTGCGTCTGGTAGATATTGACCTACCGATTCTAAATATGTTTCAAAATCCAGTTTCGCTCCATCCGTTACCGCAGGGCAAGCGAAAAACCTTTTCAATCACCACTTTTCGGTAACCGAGCACAATTTTGGAAATTTCCAAATTTCGTCTGGTAGATATTGACCTACTGATTCTAAATATGTTTCAAAATCCAGTTTCGCTCCATCCGTTACCGCAGGGCAAGCGAAAAACCTTTTCAATCACCACTTTTCGGTAACCGAGCACAATTTTGGAAATTTCCAAATTGCGTCTGGTAGATATTGACCTACCGATTCTAAATATGTTTTAAAATACAGTTTCGCTCCATCCGTTACCGCAGGGCAAGCGAAAAACTATTTTCAATCACCACTTTTCTGACCAGATTCTGACTTTGGAATGTTTCATTTCCATTCCCACTCGTGTTGAAGCAATTCTGAATTCTCGGCGATTGGTAGGTGTTTCCACGTCCCCAGACGACCTGCACTTCCTGACTCCTGGACACTTCTTAATTTTACGTCCCATAATATCTGAACCATCAGCATCGGACAACACGCCACATGTGCATAGCCCCTCTGGCAGCTCAGTGACACCCTCAAACAAGACAATGCCGACTCCTCCACCATTACCCCCTCCACCTCTTTGTTCTCACAACACTCTGGATGCCAGTCACAATTTGGGATCAAGGTACAAACAAGTGATTCAGCTGACCAGAGCCTTCTGGAAGAGCAAGGACAGTGGAGTATCTCACAACACTACAAGATAGAACAAAGTGGGGTAATACACGGACAGGGATCAATCCTTCTCCCGGGCAAGTAGTGATACTCATGGAACCTAATCTTCCAGTAACACAATGGAGATTGGGGCGAATCACCCGTCTTTTCCCCGATAGATCAGGCATATCTCGAGTAGCTGAAGTAGCTACCTCATCTGGCTCCCTCACACGTCCACTAAGGAAATTATGTCCCCTTCCTACCCAGTAATATCCTGCAATGTCATCATCACAGCGCGGGGGAATATGTTTTAAGCAAGTCTCAAAATACATTGACCTCAGTTTTTCCCAACATCTCAACATTTCCGTTTTTGGATCCGATAATCCTTATACCTGCGAGTCGTCTGGCTCTTAACACTTGGAGTTCCCCAATTAGTTTCCCAGGCGCCTCAAAATGCCCCACCTCTGGGATTACCGTTCCTACTTGTCACTTCGCAACAATAGGCTTCAGATTCCAATACCACAAAACACAATAGAGCCCCCGAGTAACGAGCCAGTCACCCTCCACTGGTCACAACCATCCTCCATACGAAACCAACCAATCAGAAGAATTTATACCCCTTCCAAAGCGACAGTTTCCCCCCCCCCCCTGTCACCGCACTCAGAACGATTTTATTTTATGTTATGTTAACTCACTTCTCCTCTGTACCTTCAAGTGTTCGAAGCTTGTTGTAACTTCAACTCTCCAATTACACGTTTTGTGCTTCTTTAAACCGTGTTCATTCAAGTCTATCCTGGTCAATACAGTACTCTTCAAAATATGATGACTAAGATCGTTCGACTAAACCTCAAATTATACAATCATTCTCCAAATCCCACCCTTTGGCAAATGTTCGGGGGCTAATTCCCAGAACAGTGTATGGTGGTACTTTTGTCTGGTTCTTCGGTTCGCGATTTGGAAAGTTGATTATCGTCACTGACAGTGGTAGTACGAGGACGAGAAGGCAGAGTGACCCTATGTGACTGCCCTGCCTTGGTAGAAAAACGCTTTGAATCGTTTTGTCATGGGGTCATTGAACCCTAAATCGTAGTGGAGTCAGCGGCAAAGTACATACTTGGCTTCCTAAGGGTGGGGGTATGTACAACGCCTTCTATTAACACATATAGCGCCAGGCAGAAAAATCAGTTGTTTCTGTTCAGGCCCAGCGATTGTGTGGCCACAATTCTTGTGGTTTTTATGATTTTAACAACTTTTTACAGCTTTACTTTGTATACTTTTTCCTCGATTACATATTTTTGCTATCTGACCCACCAAAATTTTTGGTGACCCAACAGACCAACAACTTTTTTTCGCCACTTCGTGTTGGTAACATCTTCACAAATATAACTAACCATTATTGGGCCAAAATAAACCTTGAATTCATAAAAAATGGCGGATGTATCAAAATGATACATAAGGCCTGATAACGCAAAACAGTCATTTTTCATCCAGGGGCCATACGTATCAATTTGATACCATGTCTTATTTGTGTTCCCGGATAGGAAAAAAATAGGGTAACATCAAGTAGTTCTGAAAAACTATAGTAGTCCTTACTTGCCTGCTAAACGTCCTAGCATCCTTGGAGTTGAACTGTTCAACGTTTTTATCGTAGCAAACACCACATCGCCCTCTTTTAGGTTCTTTTTCTTCTAGCTTGTGCTGGTTATTTCCATTGAGTGGCTCTCCATTAGTGACTTCAGCAAGGGCAGCTCCATCCCTCTCCAAGACAACCCTCGCAAGATCCTCTAGTTTACTCATATAAACCACATCTGAGCACCAGAATCAAGTAAACCATCGGCTGTTTCATGCCTTCAGAAAGCGGGGCGTCGTCCTCCTGAGAATAGAGGTCACTCTTGGGGCTGTAGTTCAACTCATTGATCTCACAACCTATTACACACCTTCACAAAAGTACTCCTTAAGATTCAAGCTGTACTTTCGCAGAAGTGCTCTTAGAAAGACCGGGAGAGCGCTGCAGGCCCCATTCTCTGACCTGTTCTCTTGCGGGTCCGTTCCTTCTTGTACATGACATTACCTCAACTACCCTTTCTTTTCTTTTTCTTGAAACGGTGGATGCAGGTGATACCCTCACTGCAGCCACAAATGGGCCTATTGTAAGGGCGTCCATGGTCTTCAGATCATGGCCCTCCTGCACCACCCCCAGGCACCACAACACTGGTCTCACTTGGTGTGAGGTCACCTATGTGCCCCCCCCCCCCTCACAAAGCGGAGGATATCCGCAAGTTCTGCATTCGCCACCTCTTCTGGCTGAAGAAAGGGCCTCTCTAACACACAACGGTGTGAGTTCATCGCATACACACAGCACATGCTCTGCTGTCTCTAGCCCTACCTCGCAGAACCTGTACTCGCACTTGCCAATATTTGCAAGGTGTTACCTCAGAAGACCTGTGAACAGGCCACATATGATCCTCATACCCTTCCTCCCCAGTGTATGCACCTCCTTCGACCTCCCTCTGGAGAGCCGGATGAAGAGTTTTGACTGTCCAAGACCAGGCAGCCCTGCACCTATCCTCCCATTTGACAAACCTCTCTACGTAGGTGGCTCCTAGTAGTCCCAACAAAGGACTCAGCACCGATCCCTTCTCAGGCAACCTATCAGCCCGTTCATTTCCCTCTATACCCTGGCCCAACACCGTGTTACACTGGTGTCCTCGGCCAGGGCCTTCAGTCCAGTCAGAACTCCCACACCTGCCGCGATGTAAGACAGTATGAGGCTAAGGCCTTAAGAGTGGCCTGACTCTCCACCATGATGTAGATTCTCTGCTGCTTCAGTCCCCTCTGCAGCAGCCGCTGCGCAGTCACTTCTGCCTGGAACACCGTAGCCAGCAACCCCAATGAGATTGCCGCTCTGATTCTCGAACCAATGATGCCCCAGCAACGCCACCCTGCATCGAGCCATCAGTGTAGTATACCAGGGCCCCAGCTTCGAAAGTGGGAACTTCCCCTTCCCACCTGGATCGCTCGTGAATGAGTATCCGAAAGGGTAATGCAAAGTTGAACCTCGCAGGTATTGAGTCTACCACATGCAGTTCGGGCCCCTCCACCTTCACCTTGTCAAGGATCAAGTGGCAGGAACTCCTCCTCCCCCGCATGATCAGACCCAACTCCAACATACGCACAGCCTGGAGGAACGCCATCCTTTTAACATGTACGTGGAGTGGAGCCAAATCTAGCAAGACCTCCAGTGCAGCCGTAGGGCACGATGTCATACAGCCTGTAACGGCCAGACACGCCCTATGCTGCAACTGCAGTTTTGTTTTCCACCCTAGTCCACCAGACCAGGGCTCCATAGGTGACTACAGGCCAAACAAACGCAGTGTACAGCCACTGGATCATCCCAGGCCTCAGCCCCCATGTCTTCCCCCTCAACTACTCTTACCTTCTTACGAGTAAATTCGAGCTTTTTGCCATCACCTTTGAAGCTCAAAGCACTCAATCTGCATCCATTACACCCAAAGGTGTTTAGAGCTACAGCACGTATTTCAGTTACAACAAAAAAAAGAACTGTCCACGTTAAATGAGAACAATACTATAACAAAGACAAAGCATGCCTCTTGGAAGAAGTAGATCACCGGAAAACATGAATAAGCGTGTAATAGTACGAATATAATTTATATTTCCAGGAAAAAATGGTACCATGGTTCCCGAGTTGAAGGGATTGAAAATTATAGAATCACGACAAAGTGTATTTGTGCCGAATGAGAATTCACTTCGTGGACATTTATTTTAGTACTAACTTTCGTCAACACAAAACTCAAATAAGATGGTACATGCAGGGGAACAATTGTACAAAAAAACAAAAATGCCCGGAAATGCACGAATGTACACAACCGAGAACAATTTTTTAGTAAATTAACAAAACATCTGAGTACGTAAATTATTTGTAATCCTGAGCTATGGCTTAGTATGGCTGCTCTTAGAAGAGGGCGGACAAAATAACGTCAACTGTAGAACATGTAGCTCAACATACAAATTCTGGATTGAGAAAAATGAATTTTGACATTAAAAAAAAAAACTATTTCAAACAAAAAAGAATATTTCGAATGTTCGACTCTAGCGAGTGTACTCGGGGAAAGAGGTGTGTGAAAATTAGGGGGAGAGTACTTTCTAGGCTTTTTATGTACAGCGTTTAAGTACAAGAACTAAAATACAATTTTATGTACAAAACAGCTCTCTTTGGCTTCGAAATTAAAAGGCTTTCATTTGTTTAGACCCGAAAACAAAATAATGACGCCATCATTCATTAGTCCCGGGGATAGTCAAACGCGAAGGTCGGTTTAATTCGCTCGACTCAGTCAATATATTTACATTCGAGGAAGTTACGTTCGAAACTGACGAATGTTCCCATTGAGTTTCGTTAGACGATTCGTTTTGTAAACTGTTCACCGTCGTCCGTACGGATTCGGGTTGGCTAGAGCAGTCCGCGATCTCCGGGCAGAGACGACTTTCGACGACTTCCGTCGAATTTCGGTCGATCGCCGAGGAGGAGGGGCTTCCGTCGCTCTTGAAGAATATCCTGATGGGTCGTTGGAACCCTTTGGAGAGGTGTTGGGGGGCACCGATCGTTTCGCACTTGGAAAATCCGACTTCGGAGAGGAGGTACTCGGTGAACATAGTTGGGAGAAGCTTGATGCCTTGGTAATTCCTCCACGTTGTCTCCTGCGAAAAACAAAAGCAGCGTTATTCGATCGTTAATATTAGAAGAATTTTACACTTTGCACTCCAGCAATGACCTCCTCGTTGTCACATCGACACCTAAGCGTCACTATGGACTATTGGCAACTTGCAACAATAGCAACCCTCTCATGTGTAGCAATTCCGCCTTCTTTCTAGTACGTACAAGGTAAAAGTTACTCTGTTGGTGTTTGGGAATTGAATATAATTTTTTCCCCGTTTGTTTACACGACGCTGAGTAAGTCCAATGGTTGGTGTTGTCTGGAGCGTTCTTTGCTTTGCACGTACGTGAGCCCTGACGAGGCATCGCCAACATCCCCACTACCAACCCGCTCGCCAGCCCCATTTGTTCGCTGCATCTACACTGACTCGTTTGTACGCCCGCTTCTTTCCTTTGTGCTGGAAGTTTCAGGATATTTCACTATCCCAAGTTTTAATCCCTTCAACCCGGAATTTCCTTAGTCATCTAAGAGCTACTTCGTTTCGATTTACTTTCTTGTTTCTCGGGAACATTGACAATTTTCTTTTTATTTATCCTGAATCCAATTGATTTCTTTGATATCAAAATTTGACATTAACACTAGAACCGCCGGTATTTTCGCATACCTAGAACCGCCAAAGGTGTCATTTTGACACCTGGCTATTTTTTACGGGTTTTTGGTAGTGCATTTAAATTTTTATGATTCTGCTTGATAGAACACTTTATTACGAACATGTAGAAACTGAGAAATCATACAAAATGACCTTAAAAGATTCTTACAGCGGCATTTTTGAGGCTAACTTTCAAAATGGCAAACAGTAAAATCGGGTAATAAAACTGAACGGTTTCATGTAGTTTTTTCTCTCCCGTGTTGATATTTATTGAAGGATGCATGGTGCTCATAATCAGTACATTCTTCCGAACTTTGCCTTGGTACATCGTGAGGGTTTTGTTTTCGGACTCTAAAAACACGGTATCATGCAAGGGACGCTTACTTTTTTTCACATCATCCGGTATTTCACGCCTAACACGATTTACTGTCCCTACAATGCTCGTGCTTTGAGCTTTCAACTTATCTGCTACCACTGCAGAGGTAAAAAAATTGTCCATTGTAATGTTCCGTCCTTTTCCGACATAGGGGCTAGCAATTTTCATGACAACATGTTCAGGTAGTGACTGATTAGAAGGACGCTCTTCGTCTTTTCCCAGATACGGAAAACCATTACACAAATATTTAGTATCTACTTCAGCCATAAGCCAGAACTTTATGCCAAGGGGGAGGGAGAGAGGGGGAAAGGACGGGTGAGACCGAGTCGCTGCGGCCGGGTTGGAGTAGCAAGTCAAAGCGTCGCTCGGCGACACAGCGTTGGAAACAGTAGCGGCTTGTAGCTTGCTAGCGAAAGCAACTACATATGTTTTTGGACCAGAGCAATAATATCGACATTGAGACCGAAAAGTTCAAATGAAAACAGCATTATGCTATAACAAAAATATTCCGACGAACCCTTTCACATGCGGTACCTCTTATCAACTAAGTGGTAACATCTATTGAAAATATTTACTAAACAATAGTTTTTTGTTTACTTACAATAAAAAATAACTATATCTGCCCCTAAAATCCGTAAAATAGCTCTCTCTGCGACGAAATACATAGGTGTCAAAATGACACCTTCGGCGGTTCTAGGTAAATTTTCAAAAATGGACCCTATACTAAATTTTGCATGAAAATCAGTATGATTCCCAAAAAGTACGTAAAAAGTAACGAAAAGTCAGAAACTTTCAATGGCCTGGCTCATAAAGGAAGTTTGCGCCCAGAAAAACAAAGTGTTCAGGTGTCAAAATGACACCTCCGGCGGTTCTAGTGTTAATAATACAATTACTATCCGGACATCCGTATGCATTTGATTTTAATGTAAATAGATTGTTTCAATTTCAATTGATCATTATTTTCTGAATGAACAATCCTTCGATACGCTTCAAATTTAATATTGTGTCTATTTTTCGGTTTCTAAGTTTGTATTTCTTTTTAGACGGGCTTGCAATCTCTCAAGTCTTCTCCCCTAACATGACTTTTATCGCAACAGTCTGTGTAAAGCGGAGAGTTTGGAGATGTTTGAAGAGCTACTGACTCAGGCAACAATTACCAGCTGTGCTGACTGACTCCAATTAAAGGCAAGCGGTTGATCGTGGTCTAGTGGCTAAGATAGTCTATTCATAATTCTCGACGTAAGTTGAGGATTGTGGATCGAAACTCCGGCGCGATTGCTGTAATTTTTGCCTGAGTCAGCAGCTCTTCAAAAGCATCTCCAAACTACCTCAGTACAATTGGCACCCATGTATTTTGTTCACATCACAAGATAAGAACTGCCAGAGGAGAGTCAGTCTGTATCTTCTGACTCGCTATCGGTATCAGCATCTCGTTTGCACCAATCACCATCCATACCAAAATCCATAGCGCCCTTCCAGCGCACGAACTGCCCAGCAGACAAAAAAGCCCGTTGACAGGGGGTGAGCCCTGTTTTGAGTGATCTTAATGTGGACAGTTTGGTATCAAGCAGTACAAGCATTTCTTTACCCGGCATCGACCCAGCTGGAACTGTGCCGAACAATTTTTTTTGTTGAAGCCTTTGGCAACTCCGGTGTCCCAAATACGTTTGGCTTCGGGAGAGCCATACTCTGCCACAATTTTCTCCTTCTTCTTCAACGTGGCCATGTCAATTTCTGAATACTTGATGACATGCTCAAAGGCTTCATCCAGGTAATCTGGACTACCACGGTCAACATCGGCGTAGGGTTTTTTGAAATGGAAGTCCCTGACTTAAGAACCGACTTGGTCTCCTTTTGTTCCTGGGGTGCCGGTTTCATAATCGGCAAATCCTCCAAGTCCACAACAACAGTGGGGGGATATCCCATGAATTCCCAGACTGAGAGCTCAGGGTTTGGTATGAAGTTACCCTCATCATCAAAAACCCCCCGAAGGTGAGCTCTCCAGTAAAGCTTTGCGCACCGCCTCTCGTTTGCACAAGTGTGCAGGGACTCTTTTCTCAACTCCTTCAATGCCAAGAACAATATCCATAAGTTCTTCCTTGGTGAGGACAACCACAATTTTAGCTTTGGCAGGATTCTTCCTCAAATATGTTACCAAATTCGAGGCAGCATTGAGAAGAATGATAGGTTTAACCCCATCCAAATGTCCCACGGTGTGGTTGCTGATGTAGTTGTTGTAGTCGGCCTTAGTGTGGTCGTTATCGGCAAGATCGGTATTCGTTTCGAGATAGTCCCGAAATTTACTATGATCAAAACGATCAAAGATACGAGAAATGTTATCCCCAATACCAGCAGAAAGGGCTGGCGTATGGTGAAGACCATCGAACTCTGGACAAATGTCTCGCATCTGTCCCAGAATGGTTCTCTGGACTGATCTAAGCTTTCGTCGAGAATTAAGAACCACTGTCTTAACCACTAGACCACAATTGCCCGGTGCCTTCAATAGGAGTCAGTCAGCACATCTCCCCCCTCGCCGTTAGCCGACTCTTTTAATGAACAAAACTATGAGAGTTGAGCGAAACCCGGAAAAACTGAACTTTGACTCGAGAAACGAGGGGGCTACAAGGAAAGTATGTTCTTTCACATTGTAGTAGGCTCATTTTATTTCCCTTAGTGCTGGAACTCTCACAGGACAGCGTCCCAGACCCGAGAATTCGTCTCATTATTTTCTCTCTCTTATTTTTTTAATTGTTCTCTCTGGGCATCTTCTTTTTCTTGGAATGAGGAGCTGCCGACTTAGGCAAAAATTAACAGCAATCGCGCGGAGCTCCGATCCATAATTCCCGACTTTCATCTTAACCACTAGACCACGATCGCCCGGTGCCTTCAATAGGAGTCAGTCAGCACATCTGCATGTAGAAGCAGAAGGGCCCCAAACGCCAGCCATAAAATGTACGCCAAGACTGAACATCATTGTCAATGTTCTTTTTTGACTTCAAATATCGATTGACAAGCTACTTACGACCCTAAATTTCACATCATTAAAACCGAGGTACCAAAGTTATCTTAGGTTTTCAAGTTTATTGGTTAACAAGTTACGTAATCAGCTGACAAAGAACGACGAGTTTCCTTCAGAACGCCCGGAAAGCATATAGGGAGGGAGAGGTTGAATCAAATCGACTCAAACCTCATATTAAGCTCCTCATATTAAGTTTTGGGGGTCAACCTCCCAAAAACCAACTCCGTAGGTCAGCTTTGGGCGGAAGCGCAGGTTCTGTTGTGGCTTTAGTGGAGGAGCCTTGGCAACTTTCCGAGGATAATCACTCAAGGTTCACACCGAGAAACTCGTTCCCAGGGTGCCACGCCGCACCTGGAGGATGTCTCTAGCCAGGACCCAGGATTTGCCAATGACGAAACTCGCATCCATGACCTTCATGATGTAACCACAATAGGATGGCAATAAGGAGACTGAGCCACACTTCTCAGGATTCACCCTCAAACCACACACACTTAGCTGCCTTACAAAAATTTGTCTAGGGCGATCTGTAAGCCCCACTTAGTACACACGAGGAGGAAATCATTTGTCAAGGCGAATGCACTCACCCACACAGCTGGGGTGAGATCAGGCCCATCACAAGATCTCACCTCCAACCTGCAAAGCAGTCACACCTCCACTAATGATTAGTGAGCCCTCACACAATGGATGCAATTGGCCAAGGCCTGGTGGCTTACTGTAGCAACGTTGCTTCTTTTTCTTCCAGACCAGAGCCAGCACTGTCTGCAGCATTGTGAGTCTCGACATTATCATACACTGGCTGGGATGCCCCCTCAACGTTGCCAATGACCCAGCCACCTGGAGTCGAGATGCCAGCACTTTTTGGAAATGGTGGAAGACCACTGACGATACTGAAATGGGTCAGCACCTCTTTTCATGGGCACAGTTCGAGTCAGCAAAAATCCAGCAAAAGGATTTCCCACGTAGAGAAGCAGGTTGAGAACCAGCAGTCTTTGAGGCTTTATTCCATCAGAAGGTGAAATCTGACCCTTTTCAGGTACGGTCTCCACAGCTTTCGGACGTACTGGGGCTTCAACTGCCTCATTGTTTTCTGCCCTACAGCCACTTGTAGGAAGCGATTCTAGAAATCTTAATTCCACGCCATGCAGATAATCTATAATTTCATTCAACGTAATGCCAACGCTAGAAACAGCCCTTCTTGCTAGACTACACGTGAGGACTCTCATAATCATTCACGCTACTCCTCTGCTGAGCAAGCCTTAAAATCACAATCCTCAAAAGGGAAGAGGAATCTCAGAGACTGCTAGGTCTGGCCAGTGTTCTGCACGTCAGCAGTGGGAGAGCCTGGTCGCAATTTGTGGACGTTTGACTCTTCACAAGCTGCCTACACTCGGGTTTCAATGGTTGCTGCAGTTAGGGAGAGAAACTGCTCTACCAGACGTTTGTTACCATGGTGTACCACCCCCTCCCTCGCAACCTGCCCCTCAGCCACTGCAATGAGGCACATCTCCTCAGAAGCACCTGTTCAATTTCTAATGAAATTTTCCTTTCTTTGTCTACTCTTTTTGGAGATGGTAATTTGTTTTTGACAGAGTTGGCAGCCCGTTTTAACAGTTTAGGCGTGTACTGACTGACACCTATTAAAGGCACCGGACGATCGTGGTCTAGTGGTTAAGACATTGGTTCATAATTCTCGACGTAAGTTGGGCATTGTGGATCGGAGCTCCGCGCGATTGGCCGTAATTTTTGCCTGAGTCAGAAGCTCTTCAAAAGCATCTCCAAACTACCTCAGTACAGGCGCGATTGCATTGAGCCACTACTTTGGATCGCCTTCGACAGTGCTTCACATCTACCAACTAACGAGGTTATACTTTCTCCAATTAAAAGCCAAAAAAGGGTTCTTTTTGTAATTAGTGTACAGCCCACTTGTTACCAAACACAACAATACTAGTTCACAATCCTATCCACGTTTATCTCCACATTCCTTTTGACAGGATTCTCGACAGACACGGTCCCATAGGCAAGCCCCTCCCCCATTTAGATCACCAGTTAGGCTGCTGCCCTAGAGAGAAACCAGGACCCATAAAGGCACACTGGGAGTCACTTACTCCTCTAAGGTGTTGCCATCAACCCCCATGAGGAGGTAAGTGATGGCTACCGTACAGTCACCAGCTCGCAAAGGTGGATGATTGCAAAACAAAAAGTTTTTCCAAGTGTTTTCATACTAATATTAGTATTTTCATAATAATAAAACAATTTTATGCCAATTTACATTTATTGCCATTATATGCACGAGATGTGTGCGCATTCGATGTTGCAAACACCATCACGCATGTGCCGTAAAATACGCCTTTGGAGCAGTGGCAATTCGGTGGGTGAACGTCCGCTGAACTGGATCATCGCTACCGACGCGCTGCAACGCTTCCGATGCGCTGCTACGGAGAAAGTGGCAAGTTGTGTAGAGTTTCCAAGAAATCAGGTCCCTGTGCCGCGAACACTTAGTCAGCCTCTCGTCCCTTTTATTTTCCATTGATACCTCGTACTCCCGTTTCCTCCCGTTACGGAAAGTCCCGATCTCCCGCGACGTCTCCCGCCTTCCTACTTCTCATTTTCCAAATTTCAGGCCGTTTGAACGAAGAGAGAAGACAACGCTCCTGAAGTTGGTCATTTATTCTTGTTTTTTTAGTTTCGGCATGCCATAGGCAGGTATACAAGGACAATTATTATTTTAGATTCATTTTAAACCAAAACGTCATTTATTATTTATTTTCCCCCAATTAAATTTTATTTTACCTTTAGTCGTTCCTGTTGATTTCTTTAAGTTTACCCTTTTATTATTTTAGTTTCGAGTGGGATCCGACCCCTACAGTTATTTCCTTTTTGTTACTAAAATTTTCGTTTATTTTCGTCACACGCATTGGTGTCCTCCTGTGGGAATCAATGTTCTCTCGTCAGGAGAATCGCAATTCAACAGGGGATTTTTAGAGGCATTCTTCTTGAAACAAGATAGTTTTCTTGTAGCCCTACCCGATCGAACGTCCACTACACTGATACCCATAATCATAGGAAGGATTGCTCCTGGCAGCACAATTATATCAATTAAGCGTTGCTCAGTGCGAGGAGTGGAGCCCTTTGAACATATACTTGAAGAAATCGACATATTCTGGCCCCTCGGGGATACTTTTGACATGAAAATTTAAATTTATTGTTCAATTTCGGAGAAATAAAAGGTTTATTCAGACGATAGGCTGAGGGATCGATGGACGGTCACCTGAAACTGGTAGGGACTTTCCCTCTTCCAATTTATTGGCACATTCTGATCCAACTTTCTTTGGAAACAAGAGCCGTTTTATAGCGTTTCCTTTTCACCCTTATGGTTTACTATAATTCTGAATAATGCGCCTACGTGTTTGGTCAGGAAAATATTTTTACAACCCGCCCCCTCCCCCCTCAAAATTTGATACTTGACATTTCCAGCCACAAGGATTCCAAATCTGCCATGTCCTTTTGTGCCTTTAACGTGGTCTAAAAACATACGTTCATTCGCACAAAAATTCCATTTGGTATCTAGTTGTGCCCGACTCCTCAGCAATCCGATTGGACGACGCCCTTGGTTGTTGTGGGTGGGGGGGGGAGGTTAAAACAACAAACAAAACGCCATTTAATCGCAAATGTGTCGTGTTTGGTATTGTTTTCAAGGTATTTTTACATCCTGGGTCGAATGGAATGAGTATCAGACGTGTACAACTGGGTATAGTGAAATACGCCTGCGAAACTAATCGTTTCATCGTTTGTACTCCTCCCCCCCTCACGGCCCATCAAAATCACCCGCCTGGAATATTCAGTTTTCGTCGTTCCGTTGTAGTCAGGTCATGTTTCGCGTGGTTTACTAGTATTTTTCGACGCTGAATCGAATTGGATGGGTCTTGGAGCGGTCAGACTCCGTCAAGTTGTTCAAGAGAATAATAAACCATTGTTTTTTTATGTGAAACGCGCAACAGATTCGGTTGTCTCGTCAAAAAACCCTTCCGTGTCCGCTTACCGATCAACCGTGGCTTTTCTTAAAAGCGTTGACGCCAATAGAAGAGCTAGCTAGGGAAACTTGGGTGAGCCCTCTTTCATTTCCTCATTCCATTTATATTTTTCCTGGTGTATTGTTTTTCCGGGTGCTCGCCAGTAGAGGGAAAACCATCCAGCAGTACGGTAAGTATCAAATTTCCCATTGTAACGTTCTGTGTGGTGGGGAGGAGAAGTTTCCTTTGAACCAAGCCCTTGAACCACACGATATACATTAACAAAAAAAAAAAAAAAGAAATTGTTCTCTCTCGGAGTAAAATAAAACAGGAATTCCTGTAGGAGCAAAAGAAAAGGGGTCCACCCAAGCCCTTTTACGTCTGACCTGAGGCGTCGTTTTCAGGTTGACTTCGGTTCTGATGAGACGGAATGGTGACGATGGAACTGGATATACCAGCAGCTTGGAGTGTCCAGTTTTGGCGAACTCGCGATCGCGTAAGCGTCCGATTGGATTCCGATTCAGTTGCGCGGAACTGCTCACTTGGGATCTCCAAATACACATTCTGGATTACCAGGAATGACACGGAAAAATGTGTGGCCAGGCCAACTTTCGGGCAAGAAGTGAACAGCTTGAAGCGTGAAGACGCTAGATTAGAATGTCCCTTACGTAATAGACAAACGAAAACAAAAAAAGAAACAACAAAGGAAACGAAAGTTATGACTACGGACACTCAAGGCAAGGAGTGACCGTTGCCGAAAAACAGTGGCTTTGGTCCATTTTTAGGTCTTCAGTAACTGAAGCTTAAAACATATGGGAAATGTAGTAATTCTCACCCACCCTCGTGATAATTGTTATTTCGGGGTACATTTGCGCCTCATGGTGACACAGTCCGCCGAGCTACTTGAGAACAAAAAAGAGGGATTTTCTTTGAACAACTTTCAACAATTATTATGAAAAAACTTATTTTTTGTTGAAAACACTTGGATAACCTATTGTTGACTCGTCCACCCCCTGTCTGAGATGATGGACATAGGCTGGTCTTTGACGGAAAAACGTTCCTTAACTTTTTTTGACGAATTGTCTCTCTATAATAATTTCAGAAATCTACGCACCCAATCTTTTTTAGCCAAGCTCAAGCATTGGCTCACTAGTAATAATTAAAATATTGCTGCGATTGACGTACACTAAATGCCGAATACTCACAGTTAAATTTTTTTTCCTCTTGTAAGACGAATAAGCTTGAGCTTCCAATATCAGTTTTCCGCCCGGGCGAAGTTGCCTGAACATTCGATGGAAAACCCTTTTGAGGCCGGCGTCGCCCCAATTCAAATGAAACCATTTGGTGACGCTGAGACAGAGAATGACGTCGAATTGAGGCTTTTCAAGGTCTAAGAGAACGTCATTTTCCAGAACGTAGTTTCCCTGTAAAAAGAGGTTTAGAAATGTCAACGTTAATGAGAACAAATAGAGGGCATGAAATGAGCGCTTTAAGTACGTAATTAGTGACCAGTTCTCAAGTAGTTCTCTGTATTAGCGGCAGTTCGATTATTTCGAGGTCACATATTTGCCGATGGATTGGGATCTCTACATAAAATCATAACCTAAAAAATAGCGTACGCAGCTGATGCTGTTTGAAAACTCCAAAATTACCTGAATAAACGACAAATTGTTAGGGAAGTGGCTGGCAGATGGAAGGCCGGGGACCTCCAAAGAGCCGTAAACCAGAGGCATCGACACGGGATATTCGGAAGCGCCTTTGCATCTTGAAAACCTCCTCAGATGATTTCGAGCGACTTCGACGAGCGATTTGTCTATGTCGACGCCGACGACTTTCTTCGCTCCTAAACTCCGAGCGATGCAAATAGTGACGTTACCCGTGTTGCAGCCGATGTCGAGAACGTCTTTGTCGACGAAAAGATTCTCTATCCTCGACAACATTTTCAACCTGAGATCGCCTTCTTGACCAGGACACCTGTAGCCATAGTACCTGAAATAGGCGGAAGTGTGTAAACTTTTGAACAACGAATTAGGCGTAATAACAGTGGAACTTCGATTCAAGTAGGTGGCTTTAATTTTCCCAAGCTCTACCAACTAGAAAGGAAAGTTATGTAATCGGCTGAACTATTTTGTTTTGTTTTGAGTTTTCTTCAGATCTTTACGTTTCAGACCCCCCAGAGTCCGAAAAACACTATTTGGGAAAATGGTCTGTGAGTGCGTGTCCGTAAACGATTTTTCGAGAAAACCGTATGAAATCAGCTCAAACTTGATATCTTGCCCGCAGGTTACCATGGGACGCCAAAATAAGGGTATGAGCAAAATCAACCGAAAGTTAACTATAGTTATCACAGTGATCAAAACACCAAATTTTTTTCTTCTCAAAAACGGCTATAACAATTTTGATTAAATTTTTTATATTGATAGCTCGTGATAAGGCAATTATACCATAAAATTCCCATTCGTGGGAAAATGACGAGAGCAGCACAATAAATTATCATACTTTTCGACGAAATCGATTTTAGCGCAGTTTTTCGATAAAACGACCAAACCAAATCAGCTCAAAGCCCGCAGGTTACCATGGAACGCCATAATAAGGGTATTAGCATAAATTCACCAAAAGTTAACTTGGTTTTGTTATCGGTCGCCCTGCACAGAGTTCATGTCGATGCGTGTATTTTCCGTTGTTGCTCCCTTCCACCTTTTCCTTCTGCTCTTCCGTTTTCCTCTTCCCCACCTTTAGTCCGTCTGCCGCCGCTCTCCAGTAAACCCGCGCAAGTGCGAAACCCGGAAATCTTATCCTTTTCCCAATCTCAACATTTCGAGCGATCTTGACTGCACTAGAAGCCCGTCGACGGGAAACGGAGTCGCCTTCATCTCCAGGTAACTAACCCTCAGCAGTTACACATGTTCATTTGGTTTGGGCTCTGTGTAACGAACACCAGCAACCGATAATATTTCAGCGCTGTGCAGCCTGTACATTTCATCCTTCAATAGGATTCCGGATAGGTACTGCACAGCTATCATAGTAATCAAAACACCAAAAATTTTTTTTTTCTCAAAACAGCTTCAACGATTTTGATTAAATTTTTTATATTGATAGCTCGTAATAAGGCAATTATACCATAAAATTCCTATTTGTGGGAAAATGACGAGAACAGCACAATAAATTATCAAACTTTACGACGCAAATCAGTTTCAGCGCGGTTTTTACTTTCCGCTCGATGGGGAGGAAAGTATAGTAATCGGGTCAAAAAAAAATTGGGTTTTCTTCAGATCTTTACGTTTTGAGGCCTACTGAGTCTAAAAAACCTAATTTCGGCGCGTGGTCCGTGTGTCTGTAGTTCAATTTGCGGGAGAATGGCTGAACCGATTGAGCTGGTTCTTTTTTTGTTTTGTTCGTTATTTTTTGTAGACACCAAAATAAGGTTATGGACGATTTCGGCCGATGGGAAGGGGGGGGGACGAAAATGTACCAAAAACTAGGGGTTTTCGCATTTTTCTCGAAAACGGCTCCAAGGATTTTGATTAAAATTTCGAATTATCTTCTACTTATCAATACCTAACTTTTCTTCTCTATACATATCTCCATGAAAATACGGTAAACGGAGATATAGGCCTATGAAGCAAAAATAGGTTTTTTACTCTTTTTGGCATAACGACTTCAGGGATTTTCACCAAACTCACAGGATGTTTTCGAATAATTAATACTTATATAATATTCTCAACAAATGTTCCTCTGACAGTCCATCGAACAGAGATAAAAATCAAAATGTGTTGAAAATAACGTTTTTTCTAACATTTCCGTAAATTCCAGGGTAACTTCTTCACCAGATGTGATAAATCCTAATGGAGTGTCTTTGAGTCACCTATACCAACATTTCGTTCTCAATAATTATTTCTGTATATATATGTTGAAAGGAGATATAAGCCAAGTTAACTCAGAAAAGGAAATTTGTCTAATATTAATTTATTGGTATTCCAATTTTCTCAAAAACGACTGTAACGATTTCGATCAAACTAACGGAGTGCTCTCAACTAACTAGTCCCTACATTTTGTTCTCCATAAATGTTCCTGTAAAAATGCGTTGAACGAAGATATAGCGCCCGCATATGTAGCTGGTGTTCGAACTCCAGGGGGTGGCGGAAAGTTGTGTGTTGCTACGCACCAGATATTTTCCTTATAAACTCCGCTGAAATGTTAGAAGAGTTTAAACTGGTGTTGTAGTCCAATCTAATACCTATAGGGTGAGCGTTGTAACACACGGAGTAGGGTAAATATGAGTACTTAGGCACAGGAACTCATAGGAAACAATCGCAAACGCCCTTGTCACCTGCCCGTATCCTACGGATGTGATATCCAAAGGAAATATCGATATCGGAAAATATTGGTACCATTTGTTTCTTCTAAACCTGCAGGAAAACTGCCGTCCTAGATTCAATGACAAAACCTTCGGGTGGAAACTATTCCACTTCTGGCTATAAGCACATTACTCGATCCAAGGTGGAAAAATCTCTACTTCAGATCTGCTGAAGTGGCAGGGAGAGCTATTTGAGAAGTTCAGCGATCATTAGTTTCGTCCCCATTGCCAACAAGTGGACATGGAGCTCTTCCGATTCTGATGCAGGAGAAGGTACCTCGGACTCGTTGTTTTGCAGGCATGCAAACGTGGTACGGAAAACCTGGAAAGCTCCACGATGCGCTACACGCTCAAATGAGGCAGAGTTGTATTTAAGAGCCTCTGCTGAAGCCGACGTCAAAAAGTTCAACCTGTTTTTATTTTTTAATAACCCGATAATATCGCACGGAAAATATCAATATTCTGATATTATCAAAATCAAAATATTGGATATTGCACGGAAAATACAGGATTATTCCGATATCCCATCCCTACCGTATCCTCGTAGACAAAATCGTTCACTCATTTGGAACAGAAAACGCTGTTTTAAGAAACTACTGTGTCGTTATGTAATACACTGAACTTTTTTTAGAAATTACAAAAGTAAGTAATCAAACACAATTAACTAGATGGAAAACTACAATAAACTACTATCAAGTTTACCTGCTATAGTTCCCGTATTGGAATTTTTTGTCCTTTTCCTTAAATTTGGGAGTTTTCTGCACCGGCCGAGGCTCTTGCTTCCTGAATCTATGCGGCGCGTGCCGGTCAACCCACGCTCCTGGCTGAGGTATCACGGGACTCACTATTTTGTCTTTGCCATCAAAAAGCTGAAATGAGCGATAGTCTGATTAAAATTACACACTCGGCACTAGGCTTCGTTTTAATCAATATTACAAACTTATTAAATTAAACAGTTTAAAAGGTTCTCGAACCACACCTTTCGAGCGGGTTTAGTCTTTTCTGCGCAAACGTCTTTTTCGTTTCCCCTCGAAACCCGCCTCGCGGGGTCTTTAATATTGAGATCAAGAACTTGGGGTTTTGGTACGATTTCAGGTTCAACTGCTTCCGCTTTACATTTGTCTTGTACGGAACCGCTCAGTTGCTCTTCGGAATTTGTGTCTTCGCACAATCTTTTGATGTCTTGCTCGATGGCCTCGTCCCCTTTGGATTCGTCTGACCTGAAAAACAGTTGGCAAAATATTTAATTTTTTTAAATTACGTTGTTCACGCAGCAGTTATTTGTGTTTCGTCTCACTTCTTCCTTTATTTAGTCGGCGCTCACATTTTACTACGTCCAAAGAGAAGTTTTAATTTAATCAAGAAGCCAACACATCAGCTGTGACTTGCAAGATGTCATATGATGAGGAACAAATATTCTGATCTGAGAAAACCCCTGATAACGTTCATGGCTCGGACCATAGCATAAGAAATAACACGTACAGTAGCCTGCATTGGGGTGGGTCTGCTTCTAGTGAACCCATGAATTTACTCCGGGGTATTGAGAAGCAACCTCACCTGTCCCCTTTTAATGATCGACAGAATCTTTGGAGTAACCCAATTAAAACGTCATCTGTTTCTTAGGTTTTAACATGTTCTTACCCTCCTTTATCTTTAACATAGCTATGGCAACGGTTAGCAGTGGGTAAGAACTCCCTTAGCTACTGTGCCATCTCCTCATTCTTCTCACTCTTCTTGACTGTAGCGGTGAATCCAGGCATCGAATTCGACTCATTGATAAACACCACCCTCTACAATGCTGCCCTTGACTGCCTCTATCAGCTTGTCTGAGGAGTTCCGCCCCATAGCCTTTGTAGAAGACCTCCAGCTACCACTCAACTGAAGGAGTGCAAAGGTCAGAGTTGGTACGTGCTGTAGGACCCTGTCCCTTACTGTTGTGTACCTACTAACATTGGACATTAAGGATACGAATCTTTTGAGATCATTCCATCGCGTATCAATTGATAAGGATTACATGATAAGACTTTTTTTTTCTCACGATTTACGCAATAGAAAGATGTGACCCTTCAAAGCCATCTACTAATAAAATCAAGTATTAATATAAAAGTAATCATTCAATAATTAATTATCCCAGTACACCTACCATCCAAGGAGCGCCTTCCCTTCTTGCGCTCCTCCTTCAGTGATTTAGTCCTTCTCCATGCCCACTGTCAAGGCCCTAGCTTCCTCCAAGCTGTTTCCAAAAATGGTGCTTCTGTTGCTAATCCAATCTCACGAATCCACTTTTGTGTTCCTCAGAAAGCTCCCAGTTTCCTCTTTCTGGTTTTCAGGAGCTTCAGAAGGCCCCGGCTCAATACCCACCTTTCACAAGCAGCAATGCCCTCAGAATATCCTCGCCAGTAGCATATGACTGCCTGCGAGATACCTTGATTTCCGATTGGAGGTCACAGCCAATGTCCATGACATCTCCCTCTCTCTTTCCTACTCTGAGGGACAGCTTTTCCATGTGAAAATATTTGGGTCCATTTTGTTCCCACGAGCAGCTAGGGAATTTAAACAGTCAATTGTAGCAGCACCGCATGGCACGATAAGCACCATCTAAACCATCTTAGAACGGTCACCTGGAATCCCTGAGGCTATGTTCGTTCGACAGCACGGGGTTGCGGACGCATGAATAAGGAGAAAGGTGGAGGATGTGTCAGCAGCAATAGGGTGTCATCCCTCATACCGACCCCTGCCATCAGCCTGGTATGGCCCTGCTCAACCTTTAATGAGGACCACCAACATGAAAGCCCAAAGGTCAGAGTTGGTACGAAGAGGCCTAGGAGCCACACATTCATCCTTTAGGCTAGTTGTACTTATAGTTTTACAAATCGCTAGATTAACATTAAAAACATTACTCCTAACGAACAGCATCATTCAGACCACAGCACAGAAACGCTCAAACACTCACTTAATGTCAGCATTATCCTCTTTCCCGGAGCCAGTGGACGACCTGGGTTTCTTTTTCTTGTGCTTCTTCCGCACTTTTTTATGAGCGTTGGTTTTAAAGGAGGCGGCATAAGCGTCGTTGTCTTCCTCTCCCGCGAGACTGAGGGGGTCTCGAATGTTGGGAGGGATGATCACTTCAACTTCTCCTTTACGATGTTGAGGTGTGGGTAGCGGCGACGACTCAGGGGTAACGGCGTTCATCGCCCTGTTGAAATTCCAAAGCGACAGTTAGGATCATAAACGAATACGAACGGTCAAGCTGTATTTACAAGATGGGCAATGAGTTAACCAATTTTATTAGACACGTTAAATGATGAAAATTAGGTCAGCCAGCATTATCTACATCGCTGCAAATAAGAGACAGTAGAGTGCTCAAGGAGACTCTAAATATTGAAGTAATTGAGTTAGTTCCACCAGTAGGTAAATGACTAAAGTTAACGTGCCTGTGGGGTGAGTCCGTCTCCTCTGGCTGGTGGGACACTGTGGGCGAGACATCATAGTCTGGCCATTAACACACACAACGCCATTGCAGCAAACTCATACAAATCATGTCCACATTCTGAGGCTGCTTGCCTAACTTTGATACTAAGTTTACAATGAGGGGCTTTTGCATCACATAGACACAAGTAAGAGGGGGCGCATCGAAGCTTTCTGTATCATCCTGACACAAGAAATGCGTTGTTTTTGGTATCGATATGAACTTGACTGGCAGTTTTTGGCCCGAGCAAAATGGTGGAAGAAGAACAACAATAAGGCTTCAAAAAACAACATTTCTTCCAGCTGATTACGGTTTTACCTTTGTTTTTTTATTACAGCGATCGTGAGTGTAACTGACTTGTGTTTTTGAAGTCCCAAAAAATTTTATGACCCAAAGTATGTATCAAATATATACAAGTGGCATCTGAAAAAAAAATAAATAAAAAGCAAAATGAGGGGCCGCGTGTATACATATGATACAAGCGCCATTTTGCCTCAGGCGGTTTTTATTTTGGTCAAAACATAAATAAAATCATTAATTATGGTCTAATTAACACAATGTAGATTAAAGAAAGGTTTGGCCCAGGGATGTGACTAGCCCAAGGCTTGGCCTGGTGGGGCAGATCTCTAACATTGACATGGCGCTGTGAGTGTTAAGCCAGTATTTGCCCACAGTATATCACCTGCCAGAAAAGACTGACAATAGTTTGACAAGCCTTCACTACTTCTACAGTGAACTAAAGGTGACGCTCCGAGGCACGATAGACATTCTCTCACTACAACAGCAGTACCGGTGGTAACTTCAAAAGCTTTCCTCTGGCTACGATTTTTGTACGGGTGGGTTCTCATATAACATTTCTAAGTGTCACGAACTGAGAAGTGCGGCGTATCACAACATACGCAGTGTGAAGCGACACATAACTCTCTCAAATCCCTCGTGACTACAGCGATTTCTATCACTCTTAGTCAGTCTTTATCGTCCTGGCAGAACTTGACGCTCAATACAGAAAATGCTTAGCACTCCAGAATTGATTGGGTTGCCATTACTCACCTAAGGAATTTAATTGAGAGATCACACATCAACTTTGGAAAAAGACCAACTTCTGTCGTGAGGAGCGCTTCTACAGAGGCAAACTTTCCACTATTGTACAGCAGCTCAGCTAAATTGTCTTTTTATCCCGATATATGTAAAGATCTCTTCAGATCTAATCTTTCCAGGGCCAGTGTGAACGCAATTGAAACCAAATCTGCTCAAATGCACTGTTTAGGCTCTTGAGGGCTAAACAGTGCATTTGAGCAGATTTGGTTTCAATGTACTACTTAAAGAGAGTACATGTATGGCTGGAAATCGCCATTTGCAACTGATTCCTCAGAGGTGGCAGGATCGTGTGTAGGCGGTGCATCACTTGCCACAGGCATATGACTTCGTCTAATTCCAGTACAAGCAGACACTCGGCGGAGTCTCAACCCTGGAGGACTGGAACCAGGGACACGAGGTCCCCCTGGTACTCAGCTCGCACAGATGTATAAGGGCAAGACCTTAAAATTCAGAATCAGGTACAGGTGAATGTTTTTGTAATTATTTTCGTTTTTTTTTTAATATAGAAGGAGGTCTGCTCATAGTACCTGCAACAGTTTACTCCTGCGTATTGAGAACCAACCCGAAACTGTTTGGAACATCCTCAGGTTCGCCCTCACACCACTCTGCAATGGCTGCTTTTCTTTCTAGCTCTATTTACCCTCACACGTCTTGTATCGTGCCGCCATTTCCATACATCGTCCCAGAAGTTTGGGAGGTTAAAGAGCGCCCTTTTCTTCTGTGTTTCTAGTCTTCATTCCTGCAAGATACTGGCTGTGGATCAGAAAGCTCCATCCTCTCCTCAAGGACCTCCCCCCCCCCCCGCTGCCCTTATGACGTCTTATAGCTCCTTCAACTTTCCCTCAGACTCCAATTGAGTCTCTAGGAGTAAGGTAGACACTAAAAAACGTAAGGTCATCACCCTTCACATATCCTCAGCCTAGCCTGGCTTGGCCGAGCAACCCAGATAACGGCAGTGTCCAGCTCATCCTTGAAACAGTGGACTTCCTGGTTTTAATAGCACACATGGGCTCTGACCCATTTGACGCTTACCCTAACTAAGCACATAGAGTACATAAATTGATTGCCTTTGCCATTATCTTCGATTGAATGACTGGTATTTATTGATAATTATTGTAACCCGCTGTAATGAACTAACTCAGGCTGACACTCACTGCTAGGTGGCTATTGTGAACTAAAGCATACAACAGCTCAATAGATCTTACACATTGTCTATATTCCTGCAATACCCTGTCCTTTACACCGCGTGCATAAACTTACACCATGCACTTTACACAGAACCTTGAGACACATATAAGGAATATTAGCAGCCCTTCGGCGTCTAGTCACCTGTTAATTTCTTCATCCTGAAGGCTGTTCAGGTTGAGGGGATCGCGTATGTTCCCGCCGAGGAGAAACTTGGTCGGAGGAACCGCTCCGTCTTTCTTCCGTTTTTTGTGTTGAAGGAAAATGGTGCGCCCTCCTCCCGAGCTGAGAGTTCGTTTCCTGTTGAATTTGTGCCGCCCCTCGTCGCTTCCTCCGCCTCCTGCGGTGCTCCCTTTGAGCCCTCGCCTTCCTCCACTTTCTCCGAAAGGCAGGCCACCGCCAAGATTCGGCGCTCTCTTCACTTCCCGCGGGCGTTTGACGGTTTTCTCTATGCCCGTTTCCACTTTGACGGCCGTCTGGACGTCGGTCGACATGATGTGGGAACTGAAAAGAACGATTGAGGGGGATTTATTTCATGTGCGAGGCAATAACAAAACTCATTTAGAATCTACCATTTTACCGCCGTCATCAAAGCCCGTGGCAGTTAGTTGAACCATAAACTACCAAGAATTGAACGGCGAGAGTAAAGAAGATGACCCCATTATAAAAACTATTACACTAACATTATCTTGTGAACTATACAAACAAATGAGAGCCCATTCTCACCATAAGTTAGTAATCAGTTACAATAGGTAAAATAAGAGGATCCAAGGTCGACACGACGTTTAAAACGTAAAAGGCATTCGGAGCAAATGATAATCCCTGATGGACCTGACTGATTCAACTCACCAGCCACTCACTTCCATGAACATCCTCACTGCCAGTTCTGACTCTACACCTGAAAACGACTCTATTATATTATTAATTTATTATTTGTTATAGTTCAAAAGTTGTGGCAGTCTACCTCTACCTGTGTCGAATTGTTAGTATATAACTGTATTAGCGTACTTAATAGTGTTTTATACGAATAAAGTCTATTTATGAATTTTAAAAAACGGAACAATTAGGGGTTCAAAAATCAACAAGACAACACTCCACACACACACTGGTAAATTGAGTTTGACATTTATTAAATCCTTAACTCAGTCAGCACGGCCGTGACCGATAGGTCACGTACCTTCCCATCCTGACTGCCATGCCCTCAGAGACACGCTGGCCAGGCACCACTCGGAGTTTTCCCATTAGTAGAGATGGACTCAAGCCACTCGAGGGTCAGTAGCAGGTAAAAGTGACTTCAGTAATGTCTCAGTTGCTCGAGGAATTTTTCCGTTTGTACGTAGCCCTCTCCAGACCAATTTGACAGACGCATTTCTGACACCCTCAATTTTTTACCTTGAAGGACGATTGTTGTCGGTAAGTTTCATTTTATTTTATTATTACTATCTCCGTGAAGTTTAAAATTAATTATGGTATTGATATCTTCACTTCTATTCTGAAAATCTCGAAAAAACCTTATTTTCTGGGGAAAAACCTCATTTTAACATTAGTAAAAAAATGTTATTCTTCTCCTGAACTTGAGCTAGTATGTTATATTACAAAAACCCCCATCTACCAACCTCCCATCCCACAGCCGTAATCCTAACATGAGTATTATAAATGAAGCACATTTTTCCACTGTTTCTGAGACTTCTGGGACCAGAAATAAAGGATATCGTTGTTGACGTGTTAAAAAAAAAAAAATTGAAAAGGCTGTCTCAACATGTTGTTTAGGCTGTGAAGAGACGCCAGGATTATGCTTAGTTGATTGCTTTTTGACCTAACATAAGGATATAGGATTTAAGATAATTGAATAGGAATATGATTGATTGTTTGCTAAATGACCATAAGATACTTGTATTCAAATTAATTATAATGATATAAAAGATCAATTTTGCTAACTAAATATTATGAAACTTGTTTTTGAAATAAATATAAAATGTTCTTAGTCGTACTTTCTAGATGTTTCATTTTTTCCCTTTATATAAAAATAATCATAATGATGGGTAGTTTCCGTTTGATTTTTTTACGGTATCCCAGAGCAACATTTTGAATAAAAAATAGGCACTTGTGTGAAGCGTGGGAGGGTTGTTGCGGGTTGGCATAACTGAGCCATTACCCCAGACTGACGTGACCTATTGGTCACATTACAAAAAACTACTAGAATTTCTCGTTTTCCATCTAATATGTTTCAAAATACTTTCCCAATGAAGATTGATACCTAATGATTTCTTTCAAGTGATTAAATACGCCGTTGGGGGTGACAGACCCAAGAATCAGGCTAGCGTTGAATGTGTTAAGAGACCTACCGGGAGAAATATTGTTTTAAAAATAATCATTGAAGGGATTTTCAACTAGACTGGCAAATAACGAACTGAAAAAAATAGGCTCGTGGTGTTGCAAATAAGCCGATTGAAACAAGAATGACGTGAATCCAGTAGAAGGACCCTTTCTCGACCAATGACAGCCTGATCAGAGCTCCGTGAGACAACTGACACACTCTATTTTTAAAAAACGCATTTTTTCTTCGTTTTTGGGACCAGAGTGACACCGAAGGCCATCATGAATCAAAGCATAGAACTTACACGTTGTCTATATTCCTGCAATACCCCGTCCTTTAGTGCATATGCCCTCGTGTGCTTAGACACATTCTCCCCAACAATTTTCACCACCTCTGGATCTCAGCGTTCCAAATCATCGAGGCCTTCTTGACTTTGAGATTATCCCAGTCAGGTTTTTCCAATTTTTAATGCGGCCCGCAGGGCATATCACCACTTATTTGTACCACATAGTTTACAAATTGAGACTACCAAATTGTACGAGAGCAGTAAACCACGGGTTGGACTGAGAAAGTCGGAGGTTACACTCAACAACCCCTTTTTACTGCACCAAGATGGTTTTAAAGGCCATTAGTTTCAGAATGCTTATGAAGAAAGATGACCTAATACACCGCTGACTTACTTGGAATATTCGCAGATAAGTCGGAAATCTTGGCAGTTACTTAGCTGTTATTTTAAGGGCAGACTATCAACAGCTCCTCCACATACAAAAAATCCCATTACTGATAATGCTTTGTATCTCTTCCCGAGACATCCGCGTAATTCTTACTCAAGGGCGAAGGGAACTACACTCACTAGATGGGAACTACCTTCTGCACTGGGCTGCCCACCTCCATAAGGTTGGCTAAAGTGGAGTGAGGGATGGAGGAACAGCAGAGCGTATGCGAGTGATCTGCACTAGCAGTCAAGCACTTGAAACATTTTTCTCAGGAGTTCAAACCCCTGACCCATAGCGAAGCTTTTTAAAAAGAGCCTGTGTGTATGGCGTCTTTCATTAGGTAAAGGACATCGTCCCAACAGGGATACTGTCAACCTGTTACCTTTACAGACTCCATTATGAAAGAGTGCAACACCACAGCCCTGTTGAAAGAAATAATGAGCTACCGTTGTCCTACCACTTGATTATTCCTGCAATCACATTCCAAAGTGCACATGGCGCCATGTCATTGTTGACATTCACTTTTTCAGCCGAACTTCGACACAGTACTGCCATTGTGAAAAGATTTTACCATTGAACGAAATAATGTCGACTGTTGTTTATCCTATTTATCTAATTTTTAATCTTGCTTTTCCGAAGGTGCACATGGTGCCATGACACTACACTGAGGTACGGTCCAGTCACATTTTACCTCGTTTTAAATCAACTTCGCACCTAATTGACTACCGGGAAGGACAGGCTTTTCGCGCAAAATATTTCCTACTTTAAAATGGCACAATTCACAATTGCGACATGTGAGGCTAATACGCTCTGAACAAAATGCACCACGCAGGGGGGCCTGAAACGGCAAATTCAAGGAAAATGCGTTTAGCTCAAAACAGAATGAACCAAATTGGGCTATTGAATACTAAATTGAGAATTCGGGGATATTGTGGTGTTTGAGCTCATTTTAAAATTTGAGCGCTCAACTAAGAATTAAAATTGGACAATGTGCTTCAGGTTTGGCCAAGAGCGGGAAGTTATGTGTCACGCTTTAGGACGTGACTGGCTCTTCGTGTGACTCAAATTCCACACTTATTAGTGTGAATTGCGCCAAAAAAATGTACAGTCGTTTGGCGTTTAAAATTTAGCATTAAAAAAAAGAAAAGAACGCAGCGTAGGTCTGGTGTCAGGTGACGTCTAACCTCAGAAGGGATGCAACATTACACTGTTTAGACGAATTGATAACACAACCGTCTGATAACAAAATTGACATTTCGAAATACGACCAACTTCGTACCATAATTAACGAAAAGGCGACTCCGTAAATTGATCCGTCGCCTCGAGGAGTCCGGACTCCGTTGTTCGTAAAGACGAGGGAACGGTTAAATTTCGTATAGTCGCGCGGGGGGGAAAACGAGTTGGGTTTGTTGTTGAAACGAGGCCATTAAACGGCGCATGCGCCCGAACGTCGGTACACGGGGAAATTGAAATAAAAGAAACCGAATCGGGACGAAAACGCGGAGGAACAAAAAAAAATCGAGGGAAGACGTTTAAAATGAAACTTACCGGACGAAATTTAGAGCGACGGTCGACGGAAAATTGAGACGAAACGAAGGGGAAATCGAGCCTCTTCGGAGGAAGAATATCGTCGTATGAGAAGTTTACCTGGCGACGAGCTCGGGCTCCATGTTGGTAGGTTGATGGGACAATGGCGAAAACGCTATTGGAGTCTTGGACGGATTGGACTTGCTGCTTGGTACTGGGATTTGATCCCACTCGTCCGCCATTGGTCCGCGCCGCCCTCCTTCGGTCGTCTTCGCCCGTTTTCGGCTTTTCCGCCGAAATTTGAATTTTTTTTTACTCAGCTCTACGAAACATCGTACGACTTCCTCAACTTAAATACGTAATTAACATGATTAACCGTTAATCAACGACTAATTACGAGTCGAGACAGGACCCCCCCCCGGCCATTACCGCACAATCATTTGAAAAATATCAGATGCACACTGCGGTAGCGCTTACAGTTCCGGAATTTTATTGTGCTGCTCGTACTCATTCCCGGACCATTATTGAACAATTAGTACACAGAGAATTAATAAGGCTGTAAACATTTTTTTGAAGATTGTTCAACAATGGTCCAGGAATGAGCACGAGCAGCACAATAAATTCCGGAACTGTGAGCGCTACTGCTTCCTGCTGCTGTGAAGTATTCTTTGACCGAGTTCAAATGAACTGAGTGATAAATGAATTCAGTAAGTAGAAAAAAAACTATGCACACAAGTGAATTGACGTATTAGCTAAGGAAAGTTGTGTGTTGCAACGCAACAGATTTTTTTTTAAACCTTCTGGTAACATTTTAGCGGAGTTTATAAAGAAAAAAAACCGCGCTAAAACCGACGAAATGTTTGATAATTTATTGTGCTGCTCTTGTCATTTTCCCATATTATACGATTGCCTTATTGAGAGCTATCAATATAAAAAATTTAATCTAAATCGTTAGAGCCGTTTTTGAGAAAAAAAATTTAGTGTTTTGATCACTAAGATAACTCTGGTTAACTTTCGAAGGATTTTGCTCATACCCGTATTTTGGCGTCCCATGGTTACCGGCCAGCTAGGTATTAAGTTTGAGCTGATTTGGTACGGTCGTTTAATCTAACGAGCGGTGCGTAGCAACACACAACTTTCTGAAATCCCTTTAAGTTCAGCAGTGCTGAAAAAACTCTAGATCTTGAAGGTTCCTTTCAGATTATCTTATGGCTATCATTAAACATCCTAGGGCGCTAGAGACACAAGAGTGAGATTATGTCGCAAACTGTGCTAAAATCACTCTTTGTCGAAATGTTTGATAATTTGTAGTGCTTTCATCATTTGCCCGCGTACGATAATTTTATTGCACAGTTATATCATTTGGAGCTGTCCATACTGGAAAATATCTGGTGCGTAGCACACTACTTTCCGGCACCCCTTTAAGTTTGAACACCACCTACATAGGCGGGCGCTATATCTTCGTTCAACGCATTTTTACAGGAACATTTATGGAGAACAAAATGTAGGGACTAGTTAGCTGAGAGTACTCCGTAAGTATGATCGAAATCGTCTGGGCCGTTTTTGAGAAAATTTGAATACCGATAGCTTAATATTCGACAAATTCCCTTTTCTGAGTTAACGTGGCTTATATCTCCCTTCAACAGATAGATACAGAGGTCAGAGGAACATTTATTCTGAACAATATGTAGGTATTAAAGCAATAGGGTTATGTCCGCCAGAAGGTAAATTATTAAAGTTTACGTATCTGTTAAAGTAAACTCTGTAAAGCGCTTGCCACCAGCAACACACCAGCCAGAGGAGACGGACTCACCCAACAGATACGTAAACTTTAACAATATGTAGGTGTTGACTATTTGAAAACATCTTGTAAGTTTGGCGATAATCGTTTAAGGCCTTTTTCCAAAAAGCGTAAAAAACCTATTTTTGCTCCATAGGCCGTACCAAATCAGCTCAAACTTAATATCTAGCCGGCAGGTAACCATGGGACGCCAAAATAAGGGTATGAGCAAAATCCATCGAAAGTTAACCATAGTTATCATAGTGATCAAAACACCAAATTTTTTTTTCCTCAACGACGGCTGGAACGATTTTGATTAAATTCTTTGTATTGATAGCTCTCAATGAAGCAACTATACCATAAAATTCCCATTTGTGGGAAAATGACGAGAGCAGCACAATAAATTACGAACATTTTACTTTCCGCTACCCGAAGGAAAGGAAAGTATAGTACCTAATCGGCCCGAAAAAAAAATTTGGGTTTTCTTCAGATCTTTACGTTTCAGACCCTACTGAGTCTAAAAAACCTAATTTCGGCGCGTGGTCCGTGTGTGTGTGTCTGTAGTTCGATTTACGGGAGAACGGCTGATCCGATTGAGCTGGTTCTTTTTTTGTTTTGTTAGTTATTTTTTGTAGACACCAAAATAAGGTTATGGACGATTTCGGTCGATGGGAAGGGGGGTGGGGGACGAAAATGTACCAAAAACTAGGGTTTTTCGCATTTTTCTCGAAAACGGCTCTAACGATTTTGATTAAACTTTCACAGTATCTTCTACTAATCAATACCTAACTTTTCTTCACCATACATATCTCCATGAAAATACGTTGAACGGAGATATGGGCCCCTGAAGCAAAAATAGTTTCTTTACGCTTTTTGGCAAAACGGCTTCAGCGATTTTCACCAAACTCACAGGATGTTTTCAAATAGTTAATACCTACATATTCTTTTCAATAATTCTTCCTGTGACGGTCCATTGAACAGAGATAAAAATCAAAATGTGTCGAAAATAACGTTTTTTCTAACATTTCCGTAAATTCCAGGGTAACTTTTTCACCAGATGTGATAAATCCTAATGGAGTGTCTTTGAGTCACCCATACCCACATTTCGTTCTCAATAATTATTTCTGTAACTCAGAAAAGGTGATTTGTCGAATATTAAAAAAAATCGTGTTTATAGCCTCATTAGTTCTCTGTGTACCAATTGCTCAATAATGGTCCTGGAATGAGTACGAGCAGCACAATAAATTTTGGAATTGTAAGCGCTACCGCTTCCTGCTGCCGTGAAGTGTTGTTTGACCAAGTTCAAATGAACTGAATAATAAACGAGTAAGTAGAAAAAGCCATGTACTCAAGTGAATTGACGTAGTGGTAGGGAAAGTTGTGTGTTGCACTGCGTTATAACGACCACCACTTTAGTTACTACCCAAGTAAACGGCTATAACTATTTTGAATTAACTTTCAACTTATCTTCTACAAGTCAATAACTAACTTTTCTTCTCCATAAATGTCTACTTGAAAATACGGTGAACGGAGATATAGGCCAATGAAACAAAAAAAAGGTTGAGGTTGTTTACGCTTCTTCCAAAACGACTTCAACGATTTTCATCAATCTCACAGAAGTTTTCAAATAATTAATACTTAATGTTCCTCTGACAGTCCATTGAGTAGAGATAAAAATCAAAATATGTCAAAAATAATTTTTTTGAACATTTTTGTAGTTTTCCGGCGCCACTCGATTGAATGAATCTTACGGAGTCTCTTTTAGCAACGTGTACCCACCATTTTGTTTTCCGTAATTATTTCTCGTCTGTTGGACGGAGGTATAGCCCATCATAACTCCGAAAACGAAATTTGTGGAATATAAATTTACCGGTATTCCAATTTTCGGAAAAACGGCTCAAACGATTCCGATTAAACTTACGGTGTACTCTCATGTAACCAGTCCCTACATTTTGTTCTGTATATATGTTTCCATAGAAACGCGTTGAACGAAGATCGTTGGTTGAAGCAAATCGTCGCATTGACGGAGATTGCGGAAAGTTGTGTGTTGCTACGCCACAGATATTTTTTTACTCGATTACTATACTCTCCTTACCCTTTTGGTAGCGGAAAGTAAAAACCGCACTAAAATCTTCGAAACTTCCGATAATTTATTGAGCTGCTTTCATATCGCCTGACTCGGTCAAAAGCCAACCAGAAAGGGTTCATGTCAATCGACTGAAACCACAACCGCTTCCGACATGTCTGACCCCACAAGGAGAGGATAGGGATGAGAACTGAAAGATAACGAGTTGCCTCAAGGGATCCAACTTTGTGCTTCCAATCACCAATCCTGTCATTGACATTCTTGGAAGAATATGACGTGCGGTGTGGAGGATCTTGCTGATGGCACCATAGCTCCTCAACCCTCTGCTACTACTGATAACTCTCCAAATGTAGAGACAGCCATTTCACCCACACTAAAGCAGAGATACAACACAAGACGAAAGAAAGTCAACTACCGTCTACTTGCAGGTTTACGACAATAATCAAATTATTAAACGCTCGACTAATTTGATAAAAGGAAACAATTACAACGCGAATTCCGCTACCTGGCTTTAATCTCCTCATGGTCTCTTTCAGTGAGACTGGTAACGTCCGTGATGGAAGCGTTTGTACCAATTCAACTCCATAGTTTCAACAGGTCAACACCAGGGACTGCTGTTTGATGACTTGGCCCAAGCCATTATCATTGATTCAATGCTTACACTCACCAGATGGTAACTAACGGTTCTTACTAGCTTTCTCACCACGCACTGCCCACACATGGGCAAATCAGAGGCAGTTGAATGCAGATTGTGTAGGTAGGAGGACGAAACAGGTAAGCACATGATATGCGAGTGCCCTGGCAAACATTTCAAGGAACCCCAAACCACAGCGGAATGTTCGGCGAAAGACATATTCAGCTTCTTAAAAGGGGCTGTTATGTACAACGTTTTTACTTTCCTTGGCTCCACCGAGTAGAAAGGAAAGTTATGTAATCGGCTGAAAAAAAATTTTGAGTTCTCTTCAGATCTTTACGTTTCAGACCCTCCTGAGTCCGAAAAATACTATTTGGGAAAATGGTCTGTGTGTGTGTTTGTCAGTGTATATGTAGAACAGAAACTTGCCGCCATGAGAACTGAAACTTGCCACCATTGACGAATGGACGCTATAGAAATGGAAAGCGAGATGGGAATCCTCGTCAAAGGGACGTGATACGTATGAGTTCTTCCCCAATATCCTTGAACGTCTTTCATGAAAATGGGTTGAGCCAGACCACTGGACGAGCCAGTTCCTCGCGGGACATGGTGACTTCAATGTGCGGCTTCACTTCTTTTTTCTGAAAGACTCTCCATTATGCACGTCTTGTGCCTCCAGTGCGGAGGAAACAAGAAACCACTGTAGTTTCTACAACAGTGCACGACGGTTGTTGGGAGGGCAAACGAACTTAGCAGCATTGGCTGCTACAAAGCAAGCCTACAACCATTTTGCAGAGTTTGCGAAGAAGGTGATGGATAAGAAACGTGGTCATAGTTGATCTGTCCTTTTGAAGCTTGCCACCCAAGTAAATAATTAGATCAGGTGAGAAACTAGATTAAGACACCTCCCCGACAGTACGGGATTCCTCAGGTAGTCACCTCCACGCAGTCACATACAGGCAACAGCTCTCTACCGGGAGACTGGCTAACAACCAAATACCTGCCGTACCTCCGCAGGCCTGAGTTCGGTGGATGCTGCAGTGGCCGGTCTCTTGGATATTAGCGAAACCGCAACTTCCATGACCGATATAACCCACGTCGAGGGTTTAGGTACAGTCATCAAATGTCAGTGTGTGAGTGCGTGTGTGTCCGTGAACGATTTTTAGAAAAAACGACCGTATCAAATCAGCTCAAACTTGATATCTGACCCGCAGATTACCATGGAACGCCAAAATGAGGGTATGAACAAAATCCACCGAAAGTTAATCATAGTTATCATAGTGATCAAAACACCAGATATTTTTTTTCTCAAATATCGCTCTAACGATTTTGATTAAATTTTTTATATTGATAGCTCTCAATAAGGCAATTATACCATGAAATTCCCATTTGTGGATAAATGACGAGAGCAGCACAATAAATTATCAAAATTTTCGACGGAAAGTTTTTAGCGCGGTTTTAGCCTTATAAACTCCGCTGGAACGTGGGCTACATTTGGGCTGTCTGTAGATAGAACCTACTGTTCGATTCTCTACGGTTTTTCGAACTAATTCTTCAGATAGTCCAGTTTAATTTCAGATAAATTTCAGCACAATAGAGTTTCGTTAATCGATACAAATTTGAAACTTCTCTCAGTTTTTGAATTGTTGAGTAGTAAAAGCTAGGCAAAATTCCGGAAAACGAGATTGAGTTTTCTCATTTTGTTCAATAGTGGTTCACTCTGGATTGTTTCGAACTGAACTAATATCGATAGGTTTTCCTAAACATTATGTTAAGTTTACTATATTATGTTAAGTTACTACACAACATTAAGTGTGTGGTTGAAGGGGCACAAATGACGTTCTAGAGTTAAAACGATTATATTTCTTTATTACTTTCCTTGGCTCTACAAAGTAGAAAGGAAAGTTATGTAATCGGCTGCAAATTTTTTTTTGAGTTTTTTTCAGTTCTTTACGTTTCAGATCCCCCTGAGTCCGAAAAACACTATTTGGGAAAATGGTCTGTGTGTGTGTGTCTGTGAACGATTTTTAGAAAAAACGACCGTATCAAATAAGCTCAAACTTGATATCTAGCCGTCAAGTACCCATGGGACGCCAAAATAAGGGTATGAACAAAATCCACCGAATGCTAACGATAGTTATCATAATGATCAAAACACCAATTTTTTCTCTCAAAAACGGCTCTAACGATTTTGATTAAATTTTTTATATTGATAGCTCTCAATAAGGCAGTTAAACCATAAAATTCCCATTTGTGGGAAAATGACGAGAGCAGCACAATAAATTACCAAAACTTTCGACGAAAAGCGTTTTTCGCGCAGTTTTTTCCTTATAAACTCCGCTGGAATGTTAGTAGATTGTTAAAAAAAATTGGTATTTGTAGTCCAATCCAATACCTAAAGGGCGAGTGTTTGAAAACGCTCATGAGATACATGGGGCTCACTCCAGGAATTCCTGAATGTCAACTACTGCCGTTTTGCTTGCTACCAGTTCTAAACGTTTTTACCCTATAACTCTGCAAAAGTAATTACTATCGTTGTTCAAAAAATTTGTGTTTACAGCCTCGTGAATTATCTGTGCACCAATTGCTCAATTATGGTTATGTAATGAGTACGAGCAGCACAATAAATTCCGGAACTGTAAGCGCTACCGCTTCCTGCTGCTGTGTCCTGTTGTTTGACCAAGCTCAAAGGAACTGAGTGATAAATGAATTGTTAAATAGAATTAGCCATGTACAAAGTGAATTGTTGTAGAGCTAAGGAAAGTTGTGTGTTGCAACGCACCAGATATTGTTAGATGTATTACTCTCTACCGTGGCGAAATGCTGGAAAACATTGTGATTACACTTTGAATAGTTGTGTACCAATTTCGAAAGTGGAAACAAAACATTCGTCAACTTGTAAGAACACGTTGTTTGTTTCTTGTTCAGAAACAGATGTTTTAACCTTCAAAGTTCAACGCAGGTTTGGACTTGAATCGTGAAACATCTCTTCCATGAACTCGGAACCGCCTTCAGGAGCCGCTCTCATTTCAACGGTAACCGCTCCACAGCTCGTAGTTGTTGATCTGTGACTTACGATAAAATGTTATCGTTGTTTCCATATTGCCTTGACTACTATTATGTTATTAACTTCGTGATTTATTGCGTTTTGAGATTTCAATTTCGAATAAGAAGCACAATTAGCGTTGAATAAAGGGAGTTTCGACGCATGCTCAGTAGAGCTCTCTCTTATCAAAGTGATCTGCTCCTTTTCAACGCGAACATTAAAAAAAACCGTGTTCTGCTCCCAGAAGGGGCGGGCTGTTCAGTCAATTTTTGTCCATGTTGTGATCTGCGTTAACGAGTTATAGTTATATCGTATTTTACGAGAGATTGTCGTTTTGTTGCGATGGTTACGTCCAAATTCACGAACTACTAAAAGCTATTTGAGTTGTCATTTGTTGTTGTGTCTAGTGAGCGTTGACGAATTTGTGCGGGTCTGTGAAACTTGTGGCTGTTGTTAAACAAGTTCTAGGTGAAAAAAATGGCGAAATCCGAATCGACTTCGATGAACGTTTCAGCGTTGAAAAAGAAAGACCCGTATTTGAAAGAAATTCTAGACAAAGCGGCCCATGTCGCTCTTTACAATTACAATCCGGACACTCAAAATTGGGAAAAGACGGAAGTTGAGGGGGCTTTTTTCGTCTATTCGAGAAGCTCCGAGCCCCAGTACTACGCACTGATTATGAACAGACTTAACATCTCAAACCACATCGAGCACATCGACGAACATGTCGATTTGCAGCTCCACGAACCTTTTATATTGTATAGAAACTCAAAAGGTAATATTAATAAGTGATAATTTATGTATCGATTGAGTATCCTTAACTTTTGTATTACTGTTAACGTTCATTGGTTTATGAAACGACCAGTAGCTTTGACGTGTGAGGCACTGGCAAAATTGAATTAGTCGTACTTATTAATAACGTCAAAATGCAGCGTCGGGGCTGTGGCACCTTAGACTTCGACGAGAAACTGCTTTTCACGATAATGTATTAACAGTAGCTGTTCCTTGAGGCGAAGTTTGCTTTAGAAGATAACAAGGAAAGGGGTGAAACAAAGAATATGGACCGACCGCTTGATGACACTACGACTGCATGTATCGATAGGTCGCTTGATAACGCTAGGACTGCATGTATCGATATCAATCCGTTAGTTATTTCATATTTATTTTATATACCCATTCTTAATTTCATTGAATTAACTCCTTTTCATAGTCTTTGTACATTTAAAATAATTATATAACGGGGTATTACATAATGAACATTAAATAATTGGCATAATCGTACAGCTGTCGTTATTTCTAATTTCAAACATGGCGAGTCAAGCCTAAGACGTCGGGCATATCGATAACCTGACCTCGGTCGTGATATATCGATATATTGCCTCATCAGAGGGAGCGGTCCATATTCATTGCTTTTACCCAAGGAAAGTGCGGGAAATTCGTCAAAAAATGTTCAGGGCAGTTTCTATGGTTTCCGAGAAGGAATTGTAATATTCGATGACGACTTATTTTGTCATGTACGAATTCACACTTTTCAGAGATCAAACTGATTAATTGACAACACTCCATGAGCTTTCAACATGTCCACAATGACAGTTAGTGCATGTCCATGACTGGTCAAATATTAATAAAAAAAGAATAGCTTAATAAAGCACTGAGTCGGTGGTAGTTACAGGCTGGAAGGCCCTTGCTGATGGACAACAACATTACAGTATTTGAAAAAGTTAGGAATTGATAGTTTAATTCTATAGTTTTGAAGAACTCTAGCGCTGGGGATTAGCCAGTGATATCAGTTGTAACTAGCAGCTATCGTTAACAATTTTGAATTTTCGAAGCCGTAGATATTTGTGAAGTTATGAAGTTATGGTGAAGTTATGGTTTTGGCACTGCCTTCGTTGATCAACTTTTCGATATCAATGGGACAACAAATCGGGAAGGCAGAAGCACTAACGTTGCTTCCTGAATTTATCAAAGTGTGATGTCGGGGCACATCAGCCTCTTTTCGCTCCTCAAGCCGTCACGTTAGAGAAGGGTGATAAGACTGAGCCTGAGACTGTCTATGCTGAGTGCAGATTTAGTTCCTGAACATGTCTGTTTCTGGGGTGTGGTGAGTGGGCTAAAAGAAGGCAGTGATGGCAAAGGCGCTGATAAGGTACTCCTTTCCAAAATACAGTAACCACGACTCTCATGCAACAGTTGAAGTATTATTGTTCAATAATTCGACAGTTTGTACAGTTCAAATTTAGTTAACCGTTTTGCTGGCCTCTTGAAGTTGTAACAGCTATAATATCGTCAACATACAGGTTCAACATCCCACTTTAGCCAAAAGATCTGGCAAGACCATCAGCACTACCAGCTGGAGATTGTTATGGCATTAACTTCATGTTTGATAATACCTACTGGTATTTCTCAATATCTATGCCCATTTATTTCATTTACATTTCACACAGGAGCGTTTTTGTCTTCTTATTGTTGTGTGAGGTTGATGTCTGATGTTTTCAGAGTCAACGTCCTGATGCCTGGAAATATTTATGGGCCCACATGCATCTTTTTCCCCTTCTTCGCCACTTGTGTTTTGTAACCAGCCTCTTCTACGCTTTCTCCCGGTTTCCATGTTAAAAGCCATTGCTGCTGGCTGTTGCCACTGCGTCGAGACCTATTTCCACGAACACTCCATGAGTTGGGCTTCCACCTCCTTCTAGTAATCACTTCCCTTCTTACTCCTTTGTAATAGGTGCACCTGGCATCCTGCAACCTAGTCCTGTAAGAATCTGGTGCTAGTTTGCTTCACTGGCTGTAAAAACCTACTAAGACAGAGGGTACGGGCGATACACCTGGGACACTGTTGGGCTCCCAACGTTTTAGTTCCACATGATGGTGGGGTGTGGGTGGGCATGACCTAACAGATGTCTCGGATTCCTTGTTTATGAACCCCAGACTGACTTCAGAGGATAAATTTTGGTAAAAGCGTGAAGAAGGAGCTGTGTGACGCCAGAGGCTCTGATAACAGTGTCTCACAGTAAAAATCAAGGTGGCGGTTGAAAATTACAAAATTAGTTCAAAACTTAAATCTTCTGAGGGTTAATAATTGATAAACCTCCCAAACTAACTAGACCTATGCGTTAATTTAAGAAAATTATTCAAATTCACTAATTATTTGGTGAGTTTAAATTTTTTTAAACCGTCACATTCACTTATTGCTCGTGACTATTTGATTAAACTCCAGATTCGGTACTAATTTTTGTGTGTTGATTTAAAAATACTCAATTTTCAAAAATCCGGTTCAGTAATTACTTTCCGGGTACGTATTTTTAAAATCCTGTCGCTAATCACTCTTGAGTGTCAATTTATAAAGTTCAGGTTGATGAATTACTTCTGATAAAAATGATGAAAATAAACCCAAGAATTGTCGTAAATCACGTCACCTTCTCATTTTACTTACAGTAACTAATTGGTAACAGGTTATAAACATGTGAATTTATTTCGCAGGTATTATTCATGGAATTTGGTTTTATAATCGTGACGAGTGCGGGAGAATGGCGTTGCTCATCGAAAGGTTGTCCAATGAAGTCGCTAAAAGTAAGAAAGTCGACGTCGTTTTCCCCAGCAGCAGATCATCTCAACCGAGCGAAGAAGAAACGAATAAGAGAGTGATGGACTTTTTTGCCAGAGCCGGAAGTAAAGCCCCACTCGGGCGCCCACCTCCTCCTCTGTCATCTTCGATCAATATGAATGAGGTATTTATCTTTTGTTTCTTTTTTAAATAGTAATTGAAACACGTTGAAAAGTGTTTATTTAGTCACTGGGGAGAGATTGGGTCATCTCTTCCATCTCCACTTGAACACATTAGGCAAAATCTTGATACAATCAAACTTTTTCATCGTTATATTAACAATGAGCTCTAAAATAGAAGACAAACTTCTCCAAGGCGAATTTAAAAGTAAGGAGTAAATAAACGAAGGCAACAAATTTGTCACAGTTAGTCACGGTACCTCATTTTGCTTCAAGGCAACACATAATATAAGTGAATTCACATGTTGAGTGGCCATGATCTGCTCTATACTGCGTTCCGATTCATCATTTGAAGACTCACATCTGAACTCTTTTCGTTTTTATCGGTCAAAAGATGCCCTTATCCCTCTTATTAGAATTAATTAAGCCGGAGGAATCAATTACAACAGTTTGCCCAGTCTTCTTCGTGAATTAGCAATGTTCCCTGCTGCCACCAGAAAGAAACTTTTTTATCTGCTTTTCCAGGTGAATCCTCTTATCCAACGTCTTCTCTCTGCATCGAATCCCGTTCAAACGGTCGAAGAAATTGAGAAAAGGCAAAAAGTGAACAAAAAGTCCGAAGATCAATCTGCCGGGAGCGGTCTGTCTCTCCATCACTCAGGTTCCACTCCGTCGTCCTCGTGCCCTGTTCTTATTCAACGGCAAAAGTCTGAACCGCAGCCCACCAAATCCCTCGAAAACGGCCTGAGTTACCTCAATCTCCAGAATGACTCCCCCACCCCTCAAGGTGGCTCGATACCCACTCAACATTTTTTTAATTCTTCCCTACGGCAGTTATCCCCCAACCCAAACACTGAAACTCCGCTTGAAGTAAGTCGGCGTTTTGTTTTTATTATTTATGTTTCACTTTAAAATTCGTGTATATTTTGTTACGTAGAAACGGGCTGGTAGAATGACAAATGGGTAATATTTCGTTGGGTGAAAAATATCGAGTATCGGCTGTCCATAAAGAACCCGTGCAAGTTGGCCCATTGAGTGTATAACTGCCCATTTGCTTACACTGATACGCTTATGCCAGTAGAAAAGGAAATAGGCAGAGTTCCTCATGCACCATTCATTGCTGTGTGGTGAGTGGCAGTCCTGAAATGTTTTGACGTCGTAAGTACGATTGTGCAGTACAGTGTGCGTCCAAAGGGTGGTACAGCCAGTTTGTGAGTCCTGCGTAGCGTTTAACTGTTATGTGAATTGTAGATGCTTAGCCCAATTACCTGAAGGGGGCATACAGATTAACTAGGCTTGGAATAGCTAAGATACCACAGGCTATTAACACGTTGAGTGCAGGATGAGACGTATTGAGCTCACACTGCTGATTACATATGGCACAGAGCGCTTTTAAGTAGTTTTTCTCAGAGTGTGTGGTCAACTCGAGTAGTCTTGAGTTCAGGGAGTGCCCTACTCGCCCTCAGCGTAAATACTCGTTTGTAAGAGGCTAATTGAGCCTGAAGTGTCATGAGAGAACCTTCGCACACACCAGGATGGGGCAATTTGATCTCATGCCATCAATTGGCGGCTTGGATTCTATGAATCATGCTGTTACCCTGCTCTTGAGCCATGTACAGTAGGTAATTTAACCGATAGAAATAAGTTTCAGACCAGATGTTTCTTGCTAAGGTTATTTTGGGGGGCTAGCTTGTACCTAAAATGTAGCTTCTACGAGGTGAATAACTGACTCTCTGACCTGTTCCCGTCCTTTAGGTTAGTAGTTCAGTGATTGGTTCCCTTAAGACTCCTATGAGCTAACAGTAACAGTTTATATGCGGTCAGTTTCGGCAAACAGTTTTGTATCATGCAGGATAACATACCCCACTCTGTTATAAGGCCTGTACTATCGAAAAATGGTGCGATCAAGACGAAAGACTCTTCTAGTGTAAGTTCTTTCCCTATCACTGTCACGAGGGGTGATAGTTGCTCGTGGTACCATTTCGAGAGCCAAATTCTTGGCAGTGAATGGCCGTACGGAGCTTGAGAATGCTTTTTCAGCAGACGACAATTAGTGAAAGCCTTCCACCAAAATCTTGATCTCTTGACTCAACGATTCAGATCGAGTGAGGACTGCAAATACCATTGTTTACTCATAAATAACGAATTGAGTAGTATTTCGTCTTATGTTCTGTAACCTTTACCGTGTTATAGGTCAGTGTTCTCGAACGAGCTGTGATAGACCCGCCTGCGAAGCCCGCACTTTTGCCTCCCCTCATGTTCACTTCCAACGTTCGACAACAGGAAGAGCCGCCTCTCAACCTCTTCCAAGGAACATCCAACCCGTCGGTCGGAGCTGATCCGAACGCAGGGCTCCAACCCCCCAATTCTTACCAACCTCCCGGGGTAGGGGTGAGCGGCGGGAACCCCGCTTTGACACCGCTCACTAAACCTCAACTCCTTCAAGCGGTCAACTACCTTCTGAAGAACGACGCCGATTTTCTCAACAAATTGCACGAAGCTTACGTCAAATCTTTTGTCGACATGGTCTCTTAAAACTCTTTAATATCTCCACTCACTTTTAGGTCAAACGAGTTGTCCTGTTTCTATCAGTTAAGCAGTTTATCTGTAAGCTCTCGAGCTGTGTCGTATCGGTACTTTTTTTTTCAAATCAAAACGATTAATTTGGAGCGATTGAAAATACCGGGTACATAGCCTACCAGACTCGATTTGCGTTGGTGGTAGAATTTTCACGCGATACTTCAATCAAGTCTAAGCACACTACAATTGATACGCTCCATTCCTCGTTCATTAGTTGCTCTTTCCTATTAATTTGTTTAAAGCGCGATGCCGAAACACTGATTCGTTTTTTTGACTCGAGCTTTCACAAAGAAGTTCGACAAATTTGTTTCGGAGGATTCAAACAGCACCGGAATTTCAGACGGTGATAGCACGTTATGTCAATTATATTCGATAATTAGGCAATTTCATTCACAAAGCGCGGTGTGCGACTACTTTAGTAATGACAATTGACGCAAAGAGTGACTGACCAAGAAACTGCCACAATCCCTTGCGTTACAAGGTTAACTGTGGAGGCCCTGAGTCGAGTTATTCACTGAGTGTGTTTAAATGAGACAAAACTCAACACCCACCCCACCCATTAATTTTCTTTTTTCCGATGAGATCATTAAAGAAACGAATTTCAGATGGAACAGTGCCAGACCGCTTAGTTTGGATTCAATACTAGTTAAACGATCTAAAGTACCCTTTCTCCGCTTCATCGATAGTCTTATTGCACCAAAAACCTGAGATTTTTTGCAAGCTACAATTTCGGATTCCCAATTTTTGTTAAAGCTCGGGCATTTAAATTCAGTTGCAACCCACGAGCATGATCAAACTAATTTTGTTGGCGGATTAGGGTGAGCTGAGTTGCACAGATAATCCTCGATTAGTTAACGACGGTGTTATGTCGAATCTGAGAGGTGACGATAAACAGTTTCACGAAACAACAGACCAGGGTATAGTTCCGTGTCAAAAGGAGTAAATTATGTTATAAACGAGAATAATAGAACTTACATTGGGGAAAAGTACAATTACAGAATAAAATAGGTTACGGGTTATTGAGATGATGCAGAAGGTGTCAGGGTGGTTGTTCCAAGTCTGCCTTCTTCATTCTATTCCCCTACAGATCTTTCCATTTAAATTTTCAATCAACTTTATTAATATTTTGTTTTTATTGTTGTAAATCCGATTAGGAGGCATGTGCTGGTGGGGTGGTGGATGTTCCTAAGCCGCATTTGTGGCCCATGACAACTCCGCAGTTTCTCAGTAGCCTTGCTTGCGTCTGCTCGTTCTTTTCTTTTCCAAGACTGCCAGAGGATGCTTTCGTCTTCCTGTATAGATCACCTGGCTAGATCCTCTACTCCCTCTTCTTGTAGCTTGGAGTTTTCTAATCCTCGCCCCTTCTGTGCATGTATCCATTGGATCTGATCTCTTTCCTAATTGAGCGACCCTGTGGGAAGAGGCAATAGTCACACAACTTACATGGTTACATACAACACATTTAGACTTACAATCATCCCTTATAATTTACGTAGATTCAATTAAATACATCCACATCCTGATGGGAGTACTAGAATTTTCAACGCTCTGTTCACTACCTACTCTTTACTCAGTACATGCTATTCTACCCGTATGCCTAAACCTCCTCTAATGTTATCTGCTCCATCCTATCTGGACTACCCGTTCCATACATCTTCTTGGGTCAATAAAGTAGATAGAGTCCCATCATACTGTGCCGAGCCTGTCAGTGCCCTTCTCTCTTCCCTAAACAAGTCACAATGCCTTAGTATGTGGCCTGCTATTTTATCTGAAGGGCATCTTGGCAGTTCCCTCCTCTTGAATTCTTGTAGTTTGCCTATGAAACACCCATGCCCTGTGTATAGCTGAGTCGAGCTACGAACTGGGCTCACTGGGTTGGTTCTTGCTCGACGCCTCACATCGAGGAAGAGGTCATAAGTGTATCAGCCTGTTGGTTCGGCTTCCCAGCGGGTCGGCCACCTGTAGCCACTATTCGATTTCGGCCTGTCTTTGGCTCTCGGTACTAAAGGAGAGTTGATGTGTGTTGGGATTAAATTTGGCTTCAAATATAATAAGTTTATCTAAAGGTAATTTGCAAGGTTGATACCATAGTACACCTATGTAACATCTGTGGACCTTTGGAGATTAGAGGCTACTTAGCCACGCAGCCTTTACCCCTCTACTGCCAAAGCGCTATTAGACATGGGAAGCCCCACCTTGACGACTCCACCTGATGTCACTGGCTGTGGGCTCTCCCGGGGTGTCATTTTATTTGGCTGCAGCCTAAGGGCCTAAATGGGTGACAGGCCCTGGCGCTAGAATTTCTAGAAGCTTCCCCACTAGAATTCTGGGGCATTGGACTGGCGTCAAGCTGCTATCGGCAATGTGAACTATGATCCCTTTCCCTCCCCTGGCCCTGAACTCCTTATTTAATTTATTTAAACTCCTTATGTCCCTCCTAATTTGTTCGGAGTACATTAATCTTTCGTTTCAATTGAGCCACATTGAAGGACAGTTGAAATATCCTTAACTTTTCACTTTACATTATGCCGGGGAATCACTATACAAATCATTGAGTATGCTTATGAACCCTCGTTTTTTTTGCGTTTTGTGGGGTTTCCGGGGGACTTGAGAGCATTTACCGCAGTCCCAAGTCGCCGTAGTGCCCCCATTTCTCACTTATCCTTCCACCACCAGTGCCCCTCGTCGTGTTTTGTCCCACTCCATCAGCCGAATAGTTGACCCCAATATCTCTAGACCGTCCCAATGTGTTCTTACCCCCAATCTATCAACACAACACGAGGTATCATCATTTTCACCCCTCGTACTTATCTTAATCCACGTCTATTCTGAACGTCTATCGGACCAAAGCAAACTTTCATGCTAGATTTTGTTACTGTGCGTTCAGTTTGAGGAAATACATGGATGCATCGTGATATTCCTCTACCGTTGCAAATTAGAGTGCGCGTCAAATGGTCAACCACGCTTGATTCAATCGATTGAGCCAAGCTTTTTCTCAGAATGATTGACCTTGTAGAGCTTCCTTTAGAAATTGAACTCAGGCGCTGAGTCATGTATTGTATAACCAGTAGACTACTGTAGGCTCAGTCCTTGTACGTTAGTACTCTGATAGAGGGGTATTTAATCAGTCTAGCAATGATGGTTAATTATTGACAGCACCCTATCACAAATAGACTACCTTGATATCAACTCCGTTTTTGTCGTATACTTCTGTTCTGCAAGATTACTTGAGCTGTTATTATCTGCGGTCTACAGTTTATGGGAGATGCTCCGAAGCCTAATTAGTTTTCCCACTTCTCAGGCGGCAACCTTGGCAACTGCCTTCCATCACGAACACTGACGCAAAACTAAATTTGTTCAGAGTTTTGCTCTATAAGGAGTAAAGTGGGAATTCTACTGATGATTCTTCTAAATGATGTTGAGTGATTTTATCGCCCCCCCTCCCTCCCCTTAGGGAACAGCACAGTAACATTGGGCAATAGTTCTACATTTGACACGGGTTATACCAAAGTTGGTCATGGTGTAGCTACAACCGTCTGCTGCTATTTAAAACTGAATGTAATTAATCTTTGCACTCGATTTTGAATCCTCGATACAAACACTTTGCGTCTCATCAAAGAGAATTGTGGGAAATAATGACGTCATGTTTCACATTTTAAAATGAGCATAGTTTATTTACTAAGAGAATAAATTTAAAGTATACAAATCTGAAAGTATCGAGAATAATATGTGCATATATATAAAGTACAACAGGAATGTATCATTTCGCGTAACACCGTTTGTGTCTTCTTGTCTGAAGTTGTACCCCCAAACGTTGATATTCTCTTCGACCTATTAGGGAGTGAAGGTGATTGTGTAGCAATTCAGCTGCTCCTTCGGCTCACAGGAAAATGCTTAAGGCGCTTAAATTTGATATTCGTTCCTTCGTTTGTTGAGAAATTTGTAAAGATGTAAAGTTTGGATTGTTACTACAGTTGGTTGTCGGGAACGCAGTCATTACAGTGCTACACTCTGAATCCTGGTGCTTTTCTAACCTCATCCCTCTGTAGTACGAATAATATATCCCATATTGAGGGCACAGACAATGGAGTTATGGTTGAAAACCCCGCCTGCCAGATCCGAGGGATGTGACGATGAACATCGGCAATAGAGTTGGGACGTCAGAATAGACTTGTTCAGCGCTGGCCGAATTCGTTGGATTCCTGAGCTCTTCACTTCCACGCCATCCCTTTCCTTGTTTCGGGCCTTGTCTGAACATCGAGTCTAGCCCTTCCTGGCATTAAAGCCTATTCTAGGCAAGATTAGTTATTTCCTAAGCTGACAACGGGTTTTCCTTTTTCAGTGAGCCTCAAAACGTCAATATCTGGAGCGACGAATCGCACAACTTTCCTCAATCCCTCGTACACTCCACGATTTCAGTGGCTTCGACCAATCCAATCTATGTTTCACTCAGTTCACACAGTTGGGCGTAGAGTTCCAAAATTATCAGTTTGCTGCAACGCTTGTCGAATGACTGATGAACAGAACTTTTTACTTTCCTTGCCTCTACAAAGTAGAAAGGAAAGTTATGTAATCGGCTGAAAAAAAAATTTGAGTTTTCTTCACATCTTTACGTTTCAGACCCTCCTGAGTCCGAAAAACACTATTTGGGAAAATGGTCTGTGAACGATTTTTAGAGGAAACCACCATACCAAATCAGCTCAAACTTGATATCCCACCCGTGGGTTACCATGGGACGCCAAAATAAGGGTATGAATAAAATACCGAAAGTTAACTATAGTTATCATAGTGATCAAAACACCAAATTTTTTTTTCTCAAAAATGGCTAACGATTTTGATTAAATTTTTTATATTGATAGCTCCCAATATGACAACCATACCATAAAATTCTCATCTTTGTGAAAATTACGAGAGCAGCGCAATAAATTACCAAAACCTTCGACGAAAAGTGTTTTTGGCGCAGATTTTTTCTTATAAACTTCGCTGAAATGTTATAAATGGGGCCACTCCAGAAATTCCTGAACTTCAACTATCGCCGTTTTGCTTACTACCAGTTACAACGGTTTTACCCGATAACTTTGCAAAAGTGATTACAATCCTTCTTTAAAAAAAATCGTGTTTGCAGCTTCATTAATTTTTTGACAAGGTTGTGGTTTAGAAATCTAGAATTACCGGAGAAGCAGTGCTGAAAAAACTCTAGATCTTGAAGGTTCCTTTCAGATTATCTTATGGCTATCATTAAACATCCTAGGGCGCTAGTGACACAAGAGTGAGATTATGTCGCAAACTGTGCTAAAATCACTCTTTGTCGAAATGTTTGATAATTTGTAGTGCTTTCATCATTTGCCCGCGTACGATAATTTTATTGCACAGTTATATCATTTGGAGCTGTCCATACTGGAAAATATCTGGAGCGTAGCACACTACTTTCCGCCACCCCTTTAAGTTTGAACACCACCTACATAGGCGGGCGCTATATCTTCGTTCAACGCATTTTTACAGGAACATTTATGGAGAACAAAATGTAGGGACTAATTAGCTGAGAGTACTCCGTAAGTTTGATCGAAATCGTCTGGGCCGTTTTTGAGAAAATTTGAATACCGATAAATTAATATTCGACAAGTCTCCTTTTCTGAGTTAACATGGCTTATATCTCCGTTCAACAGATATATACAGAAATAATTTCGGAGAACGAAATGTGCGTAAGGGTGACTAAAAGACACCCTGTAATATCTATCACATCTGGCGAAGCAGTTACCCTGGAATTTACGGAAATGTTAGAAAAAAAATTTGAGTTACATATTTTCGACACATTTTGATTTTTATCTCTGTTCAATGGACTGTCACAGGAACATTTATTGAAAAGAATATATTAACTATTCAAAAACATCTCTAAAGTTTGGTGAAAATCGCTGAAGTCGTTTTGCCAAAAAGCGTAAAAAACCGATTTTTGCTTCATGGGCCTATATCTCCGTTCACCGTATTTTCATGCAGATATGTATAGAGAAGAAAAGTTAGGTATTGATTAGGAGAAGATAATTTTAAAGTTTAATCAAAATCGTTAGAGCCGTTTTCGAGAAAAATGCGAAAAACCCTAGTTTTTGGTACATTTTCGTCCCCCACCCCCCTTCCCATCGGCCGAAATCGTCCATAACCTCATTTTGGTGTCTACAAAAAATAACGAACAAAACAAAAAAAGAACCAGCTCAATCGGATCAGCCGTTCTCCCGCAAATCGAACTACAGACACACACACACGGACCATGCGCCGAAATTAGGTTTTTTAGACTCAGTAGACCTCAAAACGTAAAGATCTGAAGAAAACCCAATTTTTGGTTTATTATTCATTCTGAATAATAACCCTATGTTTTCGGTCACGAAACATTTTTTACAACCCCCCCTCAAAATTTGATACTTTACGTTTCAAGACATGAGGATTCCAAATTTGCAATGTCCGTCCGCTGTCCCCCGTCCGGGCTGTTTTGTGCCTTTAACGTAGTCTAACAAATTCGTTCTTTCGCACAAAAATCCCATTTGGTATCTAGTTGTGCCTGCCATCTCGGCAATCCGATCGGACGAAGCCCATGGTTGTTATGGGCAAAAATTGTGAATAAATTAACGAAACGCAGTATAATCGCAAATAAGCCGTGTTTCGTATCGTTTTCAAGGCCCACTCTACTCCCAACGTCCTGCCAATTGCCTAGCGAGGGTTCGCTGGAAGCCCCCGTCCCAATTTCCCCGACGGGGCGGAGGAAGGTCAAGGCCACTTCCTCCGCACACCCCTCCATCGGATCGCCTGGCGCCGGGGGAGTATTTAGTTTCCGTAGTTCCATTGTAGTCAGGTCATGTTTCGTATGGTTTACTAGTATTCGATGCTGGTCTCAGAGCAGTAATACTAGGTCAAGCCGGGTTCAAATTAGGTTTTTTAGACTCAGTAGGCCTCAAAACGTAAAGATCTGAAGAAAACCCAATTTTTGGTTTATTATTCATTCTGAATAATAACCCTATGTTTTCGGTCACGAAACATTTTTTACAACCCCCCCCTCAAAATTTGATACTTTACGTTTCAAGACATGGAGATTCCAAATTTGCAATGTCCGTCCGCCGTCCCCCGTCCCCCGTCCGCCGTCCGGGCCGTTTTGTGCCTTTAACGTGGTCTAAAAAATTCGTTCTTTCGCCAAAAAAATCCGACTTGGTATCTAGTTGTGCCCGCCATCTCGGCAATCCGATCGGACGAAGCCCGTGGTTGTAATGGACAAAAAACGGTTAAAAAAATTAACGAAACGCAGTACAACGCGGAGCTACAAGCGTTTCGTCGTTTGAATTCCCTCCGCCCCGCCCGTCTCTTTAGGCGGCTCTCACCTCCCTCCCAACGCCCCCTTTGGCCTCCCAACCACGACGGCGCTTCGCCGAGTGCCCCGTTCAATTTCCCGACGTTTTGGTTTTAATACGATTCAATTTTTTTAGATTCTTTCGTTTCATTCTCATTTTGGGTTTTTTCATCAATTTTGGTTACATTTTGATATTAGTACTTAGCGTGCATGTTTTCATATTAAAATTCAGTTTTTCTAGATACTTTCGTTTTTTTTTTGTTTATTTTAATATTACGATTCAGTTCTTTTCGACCTTTTTTTTGGGTTTAATTATGATATTTTTCGATGCTGAATCGAACAGGATGGATCTCGGAGCATTAATGCTAGGTCAAGCTGATTATCCGAATAATAAACCGTTGTGTAATAATTTGCAGAGTTTTTTTTTTGGGCCTTCGGGTAGCGGAGAGTAAAAATGTAATCGAAATCGTTAGAGCCATTATGAGTGAAAATATTTAGTGCATTTAGTCACTATAACTATAGTTAGTTTTAGACCAATTTTTTCATACTTATAGTTGCGGGCCAAATATCGCGTTTAGCTATAATCTAACAGTGTGTAGAAGGAAGAAAAAACGCAAAATGTGTTAGAAAAACTTTTTCTTCGAAAATTGTGCATTTTTCATCGTAAAAACGTAGATGAACCTGACGGAATGTCCTCTTCTAGCAAATTACAACTACATTTGGATCCGAACTATAACTGTCTTTATATGTATGATCTTCGTACGTCGTACCAAGTAGTAAAAGTTATGTAATCGCGTCACGTTTTTTTTCGGCTCAAATTTTAGTCTTGAGATCAATACGGGACGCCAAAATAATACAATGGGCGAAATAGGTCCAAAACGCAGGGCTAGTTTATCGATTCTCAAGTTGAAACTCAGCTAAAGACAGTAGATTTGTCACGGCTTGACGAAAAATCGCAAAAAAATAAAAAAGTGGAAGAGAGCAGCGGGAAAGCATTGGAGAACACAACGCATGATTGCCGAAGATAGGGATGATTCGATATTCGGACAGTTTCATTCCATAGTGCAAAACTTCGTGTGATTCATTTCGATGGTAGAATGAGCTAGCTCGAGAACGGTTGAAAGTAGCAGCTCTCTACGAGCGAGCGCTGTCCCGACAACGCAATTCATCCATCGACTATATCATAAAACTGTAATCAATGGGAAAATGAAGGGAGCAGCACAATAAACGATCTTATGATCCCTTCCCTGCTATTTTTTTATTGAGACAATGGTTATCGTGGAAGAGCCAGAGAGCTGGAACGGCTACCAACGTTCCTTCTTTCTGGGACACCCGTGCAGATCGAGTTCCCTAGTTTATGTTTTGGGTGCGCTACACACACTAATTAGCCAACTACGAGACTGTGGTAAGTACAATTATCTCCATTAGTACTTCAACGTAAACGAACGTTATATTTAATGATTATGAAACCCTGAATTGGGCGGGTGGGTGTTAGTATAGCGGCAAACTCCAATTATTATGATTTTTAGGGATTGTTATTAAGACATTCAAATGGACTACGCTGATAGTACTGATCTGACATCAATTCGCGTTTGCTCTGTGATATTCAAGTAGCTGAGGTAAAAATATTGGACTAGAGTGTACTCTCCCTAACAAGTGCTAGTATCGATTTGATGAGAGGGTATTGCTCAGCTTGTTCGGCCGCATTCGACGGGCATATTTTACAGGGCGCTCCTTCTATGAATTATCCTAGAGCTTAATCAAAGAACCCCTTCAAAGATTTGATGCTAACGTTCATTTAATAATGCATTGCGTAAAGCCTGCCTCAAAATGTATCAATGGACAGGAGCTCAAGCCCTAATTGCGGGGGACTTTGACAACAAACAAAAAAACTCGACAAGAACCACAAGAATATGCCTATACATGCTCGATAAATCTCAATTGGGTAAAATCCCAGAATTGTGGACGCGGGTACATTTGCGTGGAACTTCGGTTCGTGATTCGAAACGTTTACTAGCGTCACTGATACTGGTTAACGTAACGGTAGCGGTAAGAGTTGAGCGAAGTTTTGTCGTAAAAGTGAATGTAAACAAAGCGCGCGAAAGAAACAGGAAGAATGTAAACAACGGAAAGCGCGCAAAACTGAGCCAACGTGGAGCGCGCCTAATGCAACAGACATTAATACCACAACAATAATAAATATCACTCGCGTAATGCAACAGACCACACATTGACGACCACAAAAATAAATAAAAATCACTCACCTCTCAAATTACATATCCAATCAGTCACAGTGTTCTTCGAAACATCCAAATCCATGGCACACATGTCTGCCGGCAATCTCATAACCCAATTAAGGGTGACAAGCATGATGTCACGCATACTCAGTTTACTCAGGCTGAACCACGACCCCTTACGAATAGCTTGGAGTTGTGGCCGCCCAATGTACATCTCCATGCAAACCCATCTATGGAACCAGCCTTTTCACATAATTTCATCCATCCACCTCATTCAGGACACGCATACTTGTCGAAGATAAAACCGAAACTCATGCACCAATCCACAACAGTCCTCGGGCCTCTTTCTCTTAATTGATGAATAAATTTCGTATTAATTCGCCTATCCATGGCTAGTCGTAAAAGATGAAAAAAATAAACGCGTAGAGGGAAGTGGGGAAAGCTCTAAAGTAGAAGCTGGACGGGCGCGAAAAAATTGGATACGCAACGAACACAACGTGGAGAGAGGCGCATACGGTGGCAGCAACTCGACAACTGAAGGACGATATTTCGGTTACAACAGAAATTTACCGAAAGGTGGGATTCGCGGAATGATGCCATAGTTCAACGGTTAGTCGAACGATTTAAGTCATATTTTGAAGAATACTAGCGCTAGAAAGTTGCCAGCGATGAAAGTTGCCAGCGATGAAAGTTGTAACTAGCACCAGTTCCGAACGTTCCGAATCGCGAACTGAAGAACCGGACAAATGTACCCGCGTCCGCTATTCTGGGATTAAACCTCCAAGCCCTAATGATTAGTATTCAACTATTCTATTAGGTGACAACCCCTTTCCTGGTACCTTCACATTGACCTGGTGCTTTGCCCAATGTCAAGCAATTGAAGAAGGGAAGTCCAGGTCCAACAGTAATCAGTGTTGTTGTGCCCGAGGAACACATTATAATCTATTTAAAAAGACACGAATACTTAGTCTACAAGAAGAGAAAGGAGTAATGAAGAAAGATGAAGGAACTCTTTCTTGCTCTTGGAGTGAAAGGCCTAGAAATCGCTGTTACCCCCTGGGTCTGATTCCATGAAAACGTTGCGGTGAGAAAAGACTTTCACTTTAAACATAAAGGAGCTCTCTGTCTGTGTGCACAGGTAATATTCCCAGTTAAATTTTATCGCATTTTCTCCTAAAAAATTCCATTATCAAGTCACAAACTACTCCATGGGGGGAAATTGAGTCGAATGCATTTTGTATACACCATGTCTCGTGGATCTGTCTTCGATCTAATGAAACAATATTCAGGGTAGTAAATCTTTGCCTTGTGCAAGAGACATGAGAGGAAGCGATTTCTGATCTTTGGCGCTACTTCCCCTAATATTGGACATGAAATAAGGCTCTTGCAGGAAATATCTGGAATTCTTTAGGAGGCTCGGCACGGATCTGTAAGACATTTTGACTGGCAAAACTCATCCCAATTCTGGGACAGTCAGAGAGCTATATAAATGGTTGCCTTACCGAGGGCCAGCTCTAAAGTTTTATATGTCATGATGCTCGTATCAAGTTTCACCTTCGAGACCTTTCTCAGCGTATTCGGTGGATCGTAAAAGATGTCAGTTCCTACGAAATAACACTTTTTATCTTGACGTAAGGCTTATGCATGTAATCGAACTGGAGCGCGGTTCAGTGTGTTATGAAGGCATATCATAGCCTTTTCACATTTAGCCGATCCTTCGAGGTATTTTGTATTTGTCAGTCTATTGATCAACAACTTCCCTTCTGTTTCTCGGTGGTAAAATTGGAGTGGCTGAGCTGGAGTTTTTGACTCAAATGCCGTCTTCGAATGTAATTTCACTTTGAGTAACTTGCGAAAGGCCAATTTAATAAAACTCCAGCCACAAATCATTGTATTTAATCATTTTGGGTGAATTGCACCTTCAAAATGAACTAATTAGGTTTCCAGAATGCAGCACTTTTCTTTGTTATTCTTTTCTTCACTACTGACAGCTAAAAATGGCTGGCGAACGTGCTAAAATCGGCCTGTCAGTTTCATTGTTGATTTATTTTGAACGACGTGGGTGACACTCCACATTGCTAGTGTTGATTAAAAAAATGTGTTAAAACCGTCGTGCGCACATTGCAAACTTCAATGAAGTGCTTACGGCGAAATGATTAATTCACAAAGGTATTTACAGCGAGGAAGATTGAAATTTGATTGTTTCAGACTCAGTGAAAAATGGATGAAGATGACAAGGAGTACCGGTGGGAAACCGGATATGAGAAAACCTGGTGAGTCCCCCTGCACATTTTGATGCTCCATTTAACAGAATTACTAACCCTAGCACTTATTTTTGTCAACAGTTTTCATCTCAGGGGTTCAATAATTTGAATGATTTGAACGTATCAATTCAGGGTGTGGGCTAATCCAACTGAATCTCTGTGTGTTCGCGGATCAAAGTTTCCCTGTCGAAATTGAGAGGGAACCCTGAGCGCTTTAAAGAGGTTTGCAGGTGTCTACAATTAATTTGAAGTGAACCAGAAAACTCTAGGAATGGGACATGGAAAGCGGAGGAGAGGAAATCTGAGCGGGAATTCCTTAGTGGTCTGTGGAAAATTATTAAGAAAATGCACTAACTAAACAGAGAGGAAGAGATGACGATCCCAGTTGGGAGTCCTGCTGGTTCATGCGGTAGAGGGTCGATCGTAAATAATAATTTACCACCAGATAGGGAAGTATATGCGGAGAACACGAAAAAAATGAGTGAAATGAAAAAAAAATTTCTGGTGCGTTGCAACACACATCTTTCCTTAGCTCTACATCAATTCACTTTGTACATGGCCAATTCGATTTAATCAATTCATTTATCACTCAGTTAATTTGAACTTGGTCAAATAACGCTTTACGGCAGCAGGAAGCGGTAGCGCTTACAATTCCAGATTTTATTGTGCTGCTCGTACTCATTGCAGGACCCATATTGAGCAATCGGTACACAGATAATTAATGAGGCTGTAAACACGAATTTTTTGAAGTGGATAGTAATCACTTTTGTGGAGTTATTGGGTAATAACTGGTAGAACTGGTAGTAAGCGAAACGGGCGTTGTTGAAATTCAGGAATTTCTGGAGTGAGCCCCATGTATCTCATGAGCGTTTTTAAACACCCACCCTTTAGGTATTGGATTGGACTACAATACCAATTTTTTTTAGCATTCTACTAACAGTCCAGCGGACTTCATAAGGAAAAAACTGCGCTAAAAACGCTTTTGGTTGAAAGTTTTGATAATTTATTTTGCTGCTCTCGTCATTTTCCCACGAATGGGAATTTTATGGTATCATTGCCTTATTGAGAGCTATCAATATAAAAAATTTAATCAAAATCGTCAGATCCATTTTTGAGAAACAAAATTTGCTGTTTTGATCACTATGATAACTATAGTTAACTTTCGGTGGATTTTGCCCATACCCTTAATTTGGCGTCCCATGGTAACCTGTAGGCTAGACATCAAGTTTCAGCTGATTTGGTACGGTTGTTTTATCTATAAACCGCGCTAAAATCGATTTGGTCGAAAATTTTGGTAATTTATTGTGCTGCTCTCGTCATTTTCTCACAAATGGAAATTTTATGGTATAGTTGCCTTATTCAGAGCTATCAATATAAAAAATTTAATCAAAATCGTTAGAGCCGTTTTTGAGAAAAAAAATATTTGGTGTTTTGATCACTATGATAACTATAGTTAACTTTCGGTGGATTTTGTTCAAACCCTTATTTTGGCGTCCCGTGGTGACCTGCGGGCGAGATATGAAGTTTGAGGGGATTTGGTACGGTGGTTTTCTCTAAAAATCGTTCACAGACACACAGACCATTTTCCCAAATAGTGTTTTTCGGACTCAGGAGGGTCTGAAACGTAAAGATCTGAAGAAAACTCAAAATTTTTTTTTCCAGCCGATTACATAACTTTCCTTTCTACTTCGTAGAGCAAGGAAAGTAAAAAGAAGCACTTCACTTCGTCCAATTTGCGTTAATTCACTCCGAGGGAGCGGAACGATTAGCAGTTCACATGGGAGCTCTAGCAATAATAATTCACCCAAGGGCCACGAAGGGCTCTTTACCTTCACGGACTACAGGGGGAAGCACCTCCTGCTCCGGACTTTGGCCGAAATACTGATTATTTCTAATGGAAGCTAGGCCACAAACTGCAGTCATTGATAGAGATGGGATCGTTGTTGAGAAAAATCCCCTCCTTTTGACTTTTCTTGCGTAATCGACTGAAACAAAAAATTTTTGAGTTCTCTTCAGACCATTACGTTTCAGACCCGAATAACACTATTTGGGAAAATGGTCAATGTGTGAGAACGGGATTGAGAGAATTGCTGAACCAAATCAGCTCAAACTCAATATGTAGCCCGCAGGTCACCACGGGGCGCCAAAATAATCCGCCCAAAACCCACTATAGTTATCATAGTGGTCAAACACCAAATATTTTTTTCCTCAAAAATGACCTCTAACGATTTCGATTAATTTTGTTTTATATTGACAGCACCCAATGAGGCTACTATATCATAAAATTCTCATCTGTGTGAAAATGTCGAGAGCAGCACAAAAATGACCAAATATTTCGACGAAAATTCATTTTAGCGCAGTTTTTTTCCTCATAAGCTCCGCTAAAATGTTCAAAAAACGGTAGTTCAATTAAATACCTAAACCATGAGGGTTTAATAACGCTCAAAAGATAAATAAAGGCCACTCTGGAATTTCAACTACTGCCGTTTCGATTACTACCATTTATAAATGTTTCTACTCGATAACTCTGGAAAGGTGATTATTATCCTCTTTAAAAAAATCTTATTTACAGCCTCATTAAGTCTCGGTGTACCAGTAGCTTAATAATGGTCCGGGAGTTAGTACGAGCAGCACAATCAATTCCCCTTTCTACCACCGTGAAATGATGTTTGACCAAATTCAAATGAACTGAGTGATGAATAAATTAAGTAAGTAGAAAAAGTCAAGTGAATTTAAGCTCTGTGGTTTGAATTCAGCTGTCTAGGTCATTAATTTTTCAGTTATTTCCACCGTACTTCGGCCTTTTCTAGTGTCACGTTGCTGTTCCATCAGCCATAACTCTCGATTTAAGATTTTATACCGTTTTCATTGATAATTAATACGTCATTGTCTTATGCTTTATGTAGGTTGCATCAAAACAGTTAACAAGTGACGTTGTTTCAGGGAGGCGATTCAGGAAGATGATAAAGGCAATTTGGAGGCCTCGGTGGCCGACATTATTCAAAAGGCCAAGAGAAAGGCGCAACTTGAGAGAAAGGGGCACACGCGCCTTGGGATGATGCGGCACATGTTCATCGTGCTCGACAGCTCTGAAGCGATGCTAGATCAGGATTTGAAGCCAACGAGACAATTGTGCACTCTGAAAGTGGGTTTTAAGTAAGAAAATAGTGATAATCGCGATATTTATTTTTCTTAGGTGCGACTTGTGCTCCGTGTGCTCTGCACATCATAGAAATATATGAGGGCGCTATAAAGTAAAAGTTGCGGAATGATGGAGAATGTAGTTTTCAGTTCAATTTCAGAAACAAATTATGGCGATGGATGGACAGTCCACAGGGCACTAGAACTACCTGTGTGCATGCTGCATCGTGGCATTTATTACAGCCTCCTCCAGGAGTTCGAGGGCACACCACGAATTCAGCAGTTGTCTAATGACATAAAAACTAGGCAGAAATTGTTAAAGGTAGACCAGTTCCCAGCCCAATGAATTCCGAAACGTCTATCGTTTCTTTTTATGGAATGTTAAACGCTAACAGGCTCGCATAAATAGTTGCAACTCACGTGTTGAGTATGCGCTGCATGGAGCAACCACATCTCTGTTTCATACACTGCCACAAGAAAAGCTCCAGAAACTGCATGGGCCATGAACTCTTGCCCATCCTATTGAATGATTGACTCCTCCACATTCACGCTCAAAGCTCTGGGAAGGCTTTTCCATACCAGTACTATTTCTACCTGCGCAAAGACAAGCATCCAAGTAACTGTGAAGCAGTTCAAAATGGAAGAGGCAGCATTCTTTGCTACTGACGTTAGGTCCTGTATCCACTCATGAGAACAGTGTGAAAGAGAGATGTTCCCCATTGGGGTGGGTGATGCTGTGGTACACTGATGGTGTAGTAATGAGGGGGGTGGGGGCTCTCCTGGTCTGGGCATTGCAGCACCAAATTTACCATGCCAAGCTGCTGGGAGAGTACGCCAGGATATATCAAGCAGGATATCTAGCAATAAATGCCTGCGCGAGAGATCCTGGCAAATGGACTCAAGGGTAAGCGGATCTATGTATTCTCGGGCACTCAGGTTGTCTTACAGGCCATCTCAGGCTACGCTTTCATATCCAGGCTGGCGTGAATGGCGTTCAAAAGAGTCAGTGCCCATAATAAGCTCATAGAGGCCACGAGGCAATAAAAAGGTAGACTGCCTTGCGAAACAGGGCACAGATCCCATCAGGCCTCACATAGGAGCGGTGAAAAGTCTCCTAAATTGGCAGGTGACCCTATGGGAGACTGGGAAAACACTTCTATTGGCATGCCCAGTGGACTAAGACAGGCAACTAGGCTCACTCCTTAGGCAGGAACTAAGAGTTCTTACTAGCTTCCTCATTGGGGGTTGTCCACTTAGATGCCACCTCCATAAGATGGGCAAATCAGAGGCAGTTGAATGGAGGCTTCATGTCTTCGTTCTTCAGTCCTGTGTGATGCTGAATCACTAAGCTCCATTCTCTTTTGACTAAGCACTGCATTGGCAAATTTTGCAACGCAGTTCCAGTTATCCAGACCCAGCTTTGGCATGGGATCATCCACTCTTGACCTGTAGTGCAAGTGGTTGGGTTGTAAGCTGGGCGGATTGAGCGTCCTAAATGCTCCACGTCCCAAGTGGAACTGGTGAGGTGGAAGCCCACCTTGCTGGAATCAGCTGCCTGGTCCGATGCTCCTCCTGGACTGCGTCCATCTCCTCTTGGAGGTCACAGTTTTCGTTTTGTACTGGTAGTCGTACTCTGGTTGCCTCCATCATGAGTCAGAATGTGCCTGCAATTTCTTCCATGCTCAGCCCATTGCGTGAACTACTCGAGCAGTCTCAAGCTGTTGGGGCTTATTGGTATTGAGGGCAGATGTCGTGACAGTAAGAACTCAGTAGGTGCTAGCAGGGAATCCTGGCAGGGAAATGAAACTCTCTGGTCTGGTGGGTGGATGTGCATTCAAGGAATGCTGCACGAGAGCTCTACCCCTCTGAAAACACACATGTCTGTGGTGGTCACAACGCAGGCAGTTTCTTAAATTGTTTGTGGACACTCCGTTATGTTAAGAATTGACACAATCTAGTCGAATTGTTCAGCAAGTTACCAAACGTTCCTTCCTAGTAATCCAGGACTGAGCATATCGAAATATTAAGGAATAAAGGTTTCTAACACTTTCACGTTAAATTTTGTCGATTGATAAGTTGATATTGTGACCAGTTTAACCATTTCCATCAGCGCTTGAGCCACATTATGCTTTTTCAGCTTTTAGAAGGTTTTATCGAAGAGTTCCTGTACGAAAGCCCCCTCAGTCAACTGGGATTTATTCTTTCGAGAAACAAACGAGCCGAAAAGGTCAGTATCTTACAAAAAATTAGTCGAAACGTGCTTGCTTTTCAGTTTCACGCCCTTGACGAATCGTTTCTGCCTTCAGATTTCCGAGCTCTCGGGAAACGCCAAGAAACATTTGGAGAATCTCAAAGCCAATTTCAGCTCGTTGACGGCTTGCAGCGGGGAGCCTTCTCTTCAAAACGCCCTTGAGCTGGCGAAATCCACTCTGAGGCACATGCCGCCTCACGCTATACGTGAAATTCTCATCATAATGGCCAGTTTAACCACTTGCGACCCGGGTGATATCAACAGCACAGTCCAGGTAAGTTTATAGTTCTTAGTTCTTAGTTACCGACAAATAAAAAAATAAAAAGTTCAGCTCTGGTTTGAATGTTGAACTTTCGTGTTCCGCTATTATTGATAATCGAACTTTCTTGCGCAAATAGTAACATTTGGTGTTAAAAGTGAGATATTCATAATCGCAAATGATGAAGACTATAATTACCGCTTGGCACCCAATACCCACATTTGGAGTAAAGACAAGAATTAATTAGGCAAAAGGAGCAAACAAACTTCTATTAAACGTAAATATGTACAAGAAACTGGGGATTAAATGATGATGAAAATAAATATGTCCAGGGAACTGGGGTACCCCCAAATAAAAAAGAAAATGGTGCTTAAAATAATGAACAAACGAACGCAAGAGAATGACAGAGCTACTAAAAAAAACTTGATAAAGAATTCAAGTTACTGTACCTGTTTGGTGAGTCCATTTCGTCTGACTGGTGAGATACTGTGGGCGAGCGCTTTCAATGTAAAGACATCATCGTCTGGCCGTTAAGTCAGTACTGACTGCGCTCAGCCACAGTATCTCACCAGCCAGAGGAGATGGGCTCACCTAACAGGTACGCTAACTTTAGTAATTTGCCTACTGGCGGATCTAACCAAGTTACTTCAATACTCGACAAAGAATGTTCGTGATTTTGTCCATAAATTGAAGAAAGAGCCGCAAAGAGACGTGAACATAGATGTAATATTACGGAGATCTAGTAGGCCAACTTGAGACAGGCGAGTTGTGGGCTCGAGACTAATCCAAACTCCATATCTCGTTGATCTAAATGTACAGCAGAACGTGACAGCACAGAAAGTAGACGCTCTTCGCACCACACTGTGCACCTCCGTGAGCCGCAAAAAAGTAAGCCGTTTTTAAGAAAATAGTCGAAATGATCACTTAATGTTCCCAAATCTCAAAATGTTCTTGGGCACACAAATCAATCAGTTTTCGATAACCCAACTCTACAACTTTCAAGACGAAAATCCCGACACGACACAATTTTTTTCAGTTGTTACTCGCATCTCCGTCGTCCTTCCCCGGCACCCTCATCATAACTTACATTGTTTGGATTCGACACAATAATATGAATGCAGTGAAAAACGGCGAATTAGTTGGCAGGGGTATATTTTGAAGAAAAAACAGCATCTGAGAATCCAAACCAATATTTTGACAGTTGTAGTTACACCAAACCAAACCCAATGCACGAAAGAAAAAAAAGACCCTACGGACTCGTATCAAACACAAATACGTAATGCACTTAGAAACCATACTAACATACCAAAAGAACAACATTATGAATACATATACATGAACCCAATACCACCACTACTCAAAGGACAACCAAAAATTCATAAAAAGGAGACATCCATCAGACCAGTCATAAATTTCACATCTGCACCAGCATATAAATTCTCAAAATATTTGACCACAATGCTAAAAAGTACCATTACATTACCAAACAGATATACGATACGCAACGCAGAAGAACTCACCACTAGATTAAAAGACGTAACTATAACTCCAAACACTAGATTGGTATCATTTGATATAAAAAACTTATATCCCTCCATACCAATAAAAGAAACCCTTGACATACTACAAACCAAACTAAGACAAATAGACACGACAACCACTAGAAACGTTACCAACCTCACCAAACCGATACTCGGACAAAACTACTTTCAATTTAACAATAGCATATACAAGCCAAAAGATGGATTAGGAAACCCTACTTCGTCTATATTAACTGAAATATTTCTACAGCATTACGAAGAAACTCACATCCAGACCTTAATGACAAAACACGATATCAAACACTATGCAAGATATGTAGATGATATCATCTGTATATTGGGCCGTGATAACACTGGCGATATACTAAAGGACTCGAACAATATCCACCATAACATCCAATATGACATGGACAAAGAACAAAATAAAACCCTTAATTACTTGGACCTGAAAATCACACGATTGGACAATGAATTACAATACGACATTTTTAGAAAACCTACCGCTACTGACACGACCATAGACTGTACATCAAACCACCCACAACAACATAAACTAAGTGCATTTAGACACATGATACGGAGACTAAAAACTATCCCACTATCCGAACAAAATTACAAAAAAGAACTTGATACTGTCAATGCTATCGCAGAAAATAACGGTTATTCCAAAAAAACAATAAACAAATTATTAAGACAATATGACTCCAAAACAGACGACTCAAAAACACAAAATACGCAGACTTTAACGAGACACTGCACATTCATGTACACAGGACCAAAAATATACGGAATAACTAACATCCTCCGAAAGGAAGGCATACAAATCGCATTACGTACGGACAACACACTTAGAACCAAACTAACTGCAAAGACTGAAAAGACAGACCCACTCGACCAAAGTGGGGTGTATAAAATAACTTGTACTTGTAAAAACGCATACATAGGACAGACAGGACGAAAAATACGGGCCCGATATTCAGGACACATTAAATCTCTTCGTAGGAACAAAGACGATTCAAACTTTGCTAACCACCTCAAAACAACTGGACATGAACCGACCAAAATACAGGACTGCACCATCGTACTACATAAACAATACAAAGGAAGAAAACTGAACATATTAGAAAACATGGAAATTTATAAACAAAAAAACTTCAATGGACCGATCATAAATGAACAAATCAACAAAAAATGCGATACCATATTTACACCACATAAAACACTACGCAAATGAAAACAACCGACTGACGGATTTACAGACCACCTTACACAAAAAAGACGTAAATTCCACAATTGACAGATCATTCAAGACGTTCCATTCACCTTAGGGGTTTTTCCCCTGAGGTACATGACCTCCTCCCCCGCCCCTTCCCCGACCCTCCATCATCCCGTTTTACCTTCCTTTCATATATAAAGACCACGACCAACTGACTGACTCCAGTACTGACTTAACGGCCAGACGATGATGTCTTTACATCGAAAGCACTTGCCCACAGTAACTCACCAGCCAGAAGAGGAGACGGACTCACCTAACAGGTACGTTAACTTTAATATTTTGACACTCTTTTGATTTACTTTCTAGTCGCTGAAAAACATCGGGATACGCGTATCGGCAATCGGAGTTGGAGCTGAAGTGAGGCTTTGCAAACACCTTTGTCAAACGACCGGGGGACAGTATTCCGTCATTTTGGACGATTCGCATTTCAAACATCTTTTACATCAACACGTCCTTCCGCCCGCGGCCGCTCTCAAGTCCAACGAAAGCGCCCTGATCAAAATGGGATTCCCTTTCAACCAACCGTCGGAAAAGAAGTCGAGTAGCCTGGCGTTGTGCATGTGGTAAGTAGTTGTGAACCTGGAGGATTTCATGTTTAGTTGTCAAGTTAGTGTAGAAAAGTGGGAAGGCTGCCCGCCATTTTTAAATGATTAATCTTAATTCAAATGAGTAGTATTTATCCATTGCACACAGCTTTCATTCAAGTGTTAACGCGAGGGACAGATCTGTACTGCAGCCGGTGGGACCAGAGTTCTTCATAGGGACCACCAAGAGCCCCTTGAGTAACGAGTTTGGCAAGTGGGAAGAGAAGTGTAGCTCTCCCTATTGGCGGGATGTGGCTGGCCAAATGCACTGTTATTTATTTCACTCTTCCAGAGAGTGATCAAGAGAGGTTGTCAGTCTGGTAGAAAATTTTCAGTTTTTGCAGATCCCTAAGCTCTTAAGACGTCAGTAAATGTTGAGGTTTGCACGTAGCTTTATCTGGCTAGATCCATTAATTGTCGTCATCTGCTCCAGGAGCAGCAGTTAATGTGAGGAGGGGGATGTATCGCCTGACTCCCATTGTAAGCATACCAGTGATCATAGTCTAGTGGTATGAAGAGGACAAGAGGGGTGGAGTAGTATCACTATGGTATGCCAATTGTTCAGTTGGTTCTGCCTCCTCTTTTACACCCTGGACCTATCTGATGATGCACTCAAGCCTGAGGCTGCCATTCAGGTCACTCTGGGGGTGTTGTGGTTCCATTGCTACCCACTGGTCTAAGGGTGATTGTTGAAACACGATGAGTGGTGTGAACCTCAGTTGGTTACAATCAGCACTCACGGCTCACAAAAATATAGAGACAATGGGGGAGTAACAAAAGGAAATCAAGTAAAGGAAATATAATGATGAAAAAATAATAGAACTAAAACAAAGGGTTACAAAACTGAAAAGAACGCTCTAGTTGTGAAATAAAAATCAATCTTAGACAAGGAAATAGACAAAATGGGTACCCAAACCTGGCCACTATACAATCGGACGTGCACGTTTCGAAAATAATTCCGACTCGGGAAAATCACAAAAAACCAAATCGAAAAGTCTCCGTAGTCGAGAGGAGTAGCTGTGGTGATATGTCGATTGTTTCGCCCAAAATCGTTGATGGGGAAGCAAAACTGGTTGTAAAACGCTGCCTAATATCGACCAGGCGACAACAACAATAAAGAGACAACTGATCTCCACGACTTGTTTCGTCAGATCAGCCGTGATAGGAAGATCGCATGGAGATCAAGAGAGAGAGAGATTGAGGGTTTGTGTTCCTTGAAGCCAATTACTAAACATGCCGCCGACCAAATTTGGGATCCAAATTTCTTGAGGGTTCATGGATAGGGCTGCTCCAATAGTGGCAGAAGTGGAACGCATCGATTGGCAGGACGTTTGTATGTAGATTTGTTGGAGGTCTGAATGGTAACAACTCTAACTACCCCATCGAGGCCAGGATGAGTGGCTATTACTTGGGCTAATGGCCATTGTTGCGGGGAGGAGTCATCCTTTAAAGCACCAAGTCACCATCCTGTAGGTTGGGTACCTTGCGGTGCCATTTGACCCGGGACTGCAGCGTAGCCAAGTATTCCATTCGCCACCTGCGCCAGAAGTGTTGGGTCATTCTCTGCACAAGCTGCCATCTACTGAGAAGATGTTCTTTCTTGTCCTGGAGAGGTGGTTCAGGGATTCCTTGTAGGGCGCCGCCGACCAAGAAGTGACCTGGGGTCAAGGGTTCCATTTCATCCGGTCTTGTTGAAATAGGACATAATGGGCGCGAGTTTAAACAAGCTTCAATCTCGGCTAGAAATGTTGAGAACTCCTCAAACGTAAGGGGAGTGGGCCCCGCTATTAAAGAAAGCCGTCTCTTCACTGACTTCACACCAGCCTCCCATAAACCTCCCATATGAGGTGTTTGTGGTGGGTTGAAATGCCACTTAATTTCCAAGTTTAATATATGTTCACACGATGAGAGGGCATGGGATGTTTCCTTCCACCAATGATGCAGTTCACGAAGGTGCCTAGCTGCCCCCACGAAATTTGTCCCACAGTCACTGTAGATGTGTTTGGGCCAACCTCTTCTTGAGATGAATCTCTGGAAGGAAGCCATAAATGCAGGTGTAGAAAGACTCGTGACGGCTTCCAAATGGGCTGCTTTTGTCACCATACAAATAAATAGGCATAGGTATCCTTTGAATTGAGGTGCCTTCCTTCTCAGGGATTCGCGTAGAGTAAATGGGCCTACATGAGTGAAGGCCCTGCACCCAAGGGCTAAACGGCAACTAGGCAGATTACCCATCTGTGGATTAATCGCCTTCGCTTTCGATTTGTAACATCGAAGGCACAAAAATCCTCTTTTACGGATCAGTCTTCTTAAGGTGGGTATCCAATATCGACATTGCAGTAGTGCTTGTAGTTGGTTAGGTCCTGGGTGAAGGAAGATTCTGTGATAATGATCAACCAGGAGGGCTGAAAAATGGCTGTTAGCTGGAAGGAGGATAGGATGCTTGTGACCTGTAGGTATATCTGCTAGCTCAAGTCGGCCTCCCACTCTCAGCACCCCGGCAGCATCAATAAAAGGAGAAAGATGAGGGAAGAGATTGGCTAGTATCTGGTCAGTTGGTAGTTGTCCTTTGAAGAAGTAGAAGAATTGCACTATTTTAATGCACGTTAGGGTTGCATCCCTAACCTCCTCCAGAGTTAGGTGATTGTATGAATGATATGTTTTGGTAGTCCTGACATTTTTAATTTTTTGTAGCCACCTTCGAACCCATGCCATTGACCTAACCAATTTTGGGTAGGACGAAAAGCGAGCCATCCAACTCACTATGGGATGCGATGTTGAACCAGCAGTCAATGATGTAGGTCCTTTCATCTCAAGCAGCGGTTCAGTATGAGTTATCCGTTGGTTGGGCCACATATCCAGGGGTGCAGATAACCATACTGGTCCTTGCCACCATAGTTGATGGTCTAACAGTTGGCTAGGCAACAGTCCACGAGAACCTAGATCGGCAGGATTTTCGTCAGAGGGTACATGTCTCCATGATGTGCTGGGTGCGAGATCAGTAATTTCTGCTACTCTGTTAGATACGAAGGTTTTCAGCATGTAAGCAGGGGTCTCCAACCATGAAAGAACTATTGTGGAGTCGCAGAAGAACAGTGGCTCATCTTCTTGACCAGAAAGAAGCTTGATAAAGCTTTGGGATGACTGGTAGACTCGTGCCAATAGAAGTGCTCCGCACAGTTCTAGTCGTGGAACTGATATTACCTTCGTTGGTGCAAGCTTGGACTTTGCAGATAGCAAAAATACCTTTACATCCGTCTCAGTCTGAACTCTAATAAACAGGGCAGCACAATACCCTTTGGTAGAAGCATCAGAGAATCCCACTAATCTGAAGGTATACCTTCCTGTTGTCTGGACAAAGCGGGGAATCCGTAATTTACCAATGAGAGGTAGTTCTCTGATTGAGCTCCTCCATGCTTCTCGTAGATGAGGTGGAATGGGATCGTCCCATCCTAAGCCACACTTCCATAGCTCTTGTATGAAGGACTTCAATAGCAGCGTTACAGGAGTAAGCAAACCAAGTGGATCAAACAATCGGGCTACTGTTGATAACACACCTCGCTTTGTGCAACGGACTAATGGAGGTTTTACTCGATAAAACAGGGAGTCGTCCTCTGGATCCCATTGCAGACCAAGAATTTTTACAGAGATGTCTTCTTTTGCTGACAAGGATATGGGAGAGTTGTCACAATCTCGTGCAACCGCATGCAGAACCTCCTTACAGTTGGATGCCCATTTGCTCAGTTGGAAACCTCCACTTCTCATGATGCCAACTACCTGTTGCTGCAACTCACATGCTTCTTCGACTGTATCTGCTCCAGTGACCCAGTCATCGACATACAAGTCATGTGTGAGAGCTTGCAGAGCCAAAGGGAATTTGTGACCCTCGTCCACTAGCTGTTTAATACTCGAAGAAGCGAGGAAGGGAGAACAACTCAGACCGTATGTTACTGTCTTCAAGGCATAAGTGTGAATCGCATGTGTGGGAGAAAATCTCCAGTATATATGCTGGTATGGCCAATCTGATTCGTCTAGTAATATCATGCACGGTACATCTTGACAATGTCTGTGATGAAGGCATATCGATGATCTGAAACCTCAGAAGTATATCGCGGATGTCTTTTTGCAATTTCGGTCCAGTCATTAGCTGCTGATTAAGAGATGATGCTGCAGGGTTGTTGCATTTAGCACTTCCGTCAAAAACAACACGAAACTTAACTTCACTAGGTTCTTGTCGGAATACACAGTGATGGGGGATTATAAATTGCGATTTGGACTTAGTGACTGCCATATGGTTCATGTCTAAGTATTCCTGCATGAATTCGAGATATTTTGACCTGATGACTGGGTTACGTTCTAGTCTGCGCTCAAGGTGCTGGAAAACGATGAAGAGCGAGAGACGCAGAGTCCTCGAACATGGGGAACCATGTTTAAATGGGAAGTCGAACAACATATCGCCCATCTCCAGTGCGGTTATGAGTGGTTTCGAAATGTCTCTCACACATCTCCTCCTCTGGGCTGAGGCTCCTACCTCGGGGGGGTGGGCTCCTCTATCTCCCAGAATCGAGTCAGCTCATCATGAATGTTTTCAGGCTCTGTCAGGGAGAACAGCATGATAGCCGAGTCAACACTGGGTGGACTCTCGTATCGACCAATAACAATATGTCCAAAAACAGAGGAGATGAGTTTGGGATATCCCTGCTCAAATGAGAGTGAATGGCCAGTGAAGATTTCGCTAAAGACATCAGCCCCCAAGAGAACATCTATTGGACGAGGTTGCCAAAAATCAGAGTCAGCCAGCTCGTAGTTCGCGTAACGACATCTGATGCTCATTGGTAATGGGAATGTGGGCAAATAGGAAGTGATATTCGTTACAACAATGGCGTCTGTTCTTAACTCAGGCTCGATACATTGGGTGGGGCGAATCTTCAACGTAGTTTTTCCCTGAGCCCCTTCGAAAATCGTCTGACCAATTCCAGAGATTTTCTTTGGAAAGGGGGTTGAGGGCAGTCCAAGCTTCTCATTGCACCTTTTTGCGATTAAAGAGTACTGGCTACCAGAATCAATCACCATTCGAATAGGATGATACGACCCTCGTCTATCTTCCACTTCAGCGATCACAGTGCCCAACAAAACGTTAGTCTCGTGAGACACTGAGTTTAGAGAAGTTCCCATAGCTGCAGGAACACTGCTTGAAGAGGAGCACAGGGCTTGGACTCCCGTGGGTTCACCGTGGTCAGTGAAATGATGAAAGAGTAGAGTGGTGTCTCTGGAGTGCAAAATCGACAATGCCATTTGGATTTGCATTGGTCTATCGAGTGATAGTATGAGAGGCAATTCATGCATCCCCGCCAGCCCTTCAACAGGTCATGGCGCTCCTGTGGGGACGCATTGTGAAACTTAGGACAACAGAAGGTGATGATTTGATTTATCGTTACATAAAACGCAAGGCGCAACCCTGTCCTTCTTGGGTAACGTGGAGGAGTTCCGGCCAGCAAAGTTGCTCCGGGCCTGTATGTATCCTTTCTTGTGTTTCTTTTAAATGAATTTAGCGCGTTGCCAGAAGTTGGCGTACTTGGGGCAGTATCCGTTCCTGCCGCCAATTGCAGTGCAAGACATCGTTCATTCACGAACCTATCGAGGATTCGAAAGAAGGAATTCGTCAAGCTTTTGCGAGCTCGAACTGCTCCCGAGTGACATGGTCTAACGCTCTTGACGCTAGATGGAACAGTATGAACTCGGCTTCGTTTTCAATATTTAAGAGCCTGAATGCAGCGATAGAATCGGAAATTTTGGAGCGGAATAGTTTTAATGTGTCAACTGTCGCTTTACTCTGAATGGGCTTAAAAGAGAGAATTTGGTTGAGGTAAGTAGAAGCGAGAATTCTTTTATTGTTATAGGAATCAGTAACTGCCTTCCAAGCTAACTCGTAGTTTTTATCATCCTCGATGGAGAAACGAGTAAGTATGCTAGCAGCTGGGCCTTTGAGACTGGATTTGAGATATTGAAATTTCAAACTTCGAGAAAGAGCATTGTCATTGTGTACTAGGGAGAGATATATGTCCCTAAACTTCGGCCATTGTGTGTGATTTCTCCGTAAAATTGAGGGACTTGAATTGTGGGTAGATTTTTATGTACGACAGACTCACCAAGTGTTGCATTACCAAAGGATTGCCGGTACAATGTTGACGATTGAAGGGTTTCAAGGTAGTATTGGCTTCGTAATAGTACCGCTGTGTCATACACGTCTTTAGGATTCACTATCGTTTGGAAATTCGGTATCTTTACCTTCTCGATCATACATGTCAACTAGCTGATCCCAAATCTCCTCCGATTTGGAATAATATTTTTCCATTGCCCTGAACATACCCTTAAACTTGTCGCGTTGTGTATGGTCACTAATAGCAAGTCTGCCCTGTTCGTTAATTGACCTTACTTCAGCCTGAGCGGCTTCTAGTCGGCGTTTCAATGATGCTACCTGCCTAGCAAAAGATACCACCATCTGAGGGTTAGGGTTGGACATTGTGACAATATGGCAACACTAGAAGGCCTTCTAACTCGAGCTCACACTAGAAACAAACAAGCGCGTGAAAAGCTAATTTTGGTTTTAAAATGTATATAATCTGTGATAAAAGTAAAGGAATAGAAAATAATGACTCACCCAAAGTTATTAAACTCAAACGGATAAATGAAAAATAACCACGCTCTGCTACCAAAATGTTGAAACACGATGAGTGGTGTGAACCTCAGTTGGTTACAATCAGCACTCACGGCTCACAAAAATATAGAGACAATGGGGGAGTAACAAAAGGAAATCAAGTAAAGGAAATATAATGATGAAAAAATAATAGAACTAAAACAAAGGGTTACAAAACTGAAAAAGAACGCTCTAGTTGTGAAATAAAAATCAATCTTAGACAAGGAAATAGACAAAATGGGTACCCCAAACCTGGCCACTATACAATCGGACGTGCACGTTTCGAAAATAATTCCGACTCCGGGAAAATCACAAAAAACCAAATCGAAAAGTCTCCGTAGTCGAGAGGAGTAGCTGTGGTGATATGTCGATTGTTTCGCCCAAAATCGTTGATGGGGAAGCAAAACTGGTTGTAAAACGCTGCCTAATATCGACCAGGCGACAACAACAATAAAGAGACAACTGATCTCCACGACTTGTTTCGTCAGATCAGCCGTGATAGGAAGATCGCATGGAGATCAAGAGAGAGAGAGATTGAGGTTTTGTGTTCCCTTGAAGCCAATTACTAAACAGTGATTCTTTGCAGTGGATGGAGCTGTCACTGCAGGATGGGAGGGGTGTCCCCGGTCTTGCAACTGGACATCCTGCTGACTGCTGCTAACCTACAGGAGGACATCCTACTTGGCTGTGCAGGCCCTCACCAAGACACTGCCCATGGACCTTCAGGTAGACTTGGTAGTCGTACGTGCCCATGTATATAGAGAGTTCTATCCCGCAGCTTCTCGAATCGTGATTCTTGGAGCAGACTCTCAGATTGGGCCATGCAGCGGTGTTAGGAGGGGTGAGATGCTGGAGTAACTCCACCTCTACTCTATGCTGAGCTGGGTGGAAGGGTGACTGCAAATGGACTAGTATCACTATGGTATGCCAATTGTTCAGTTGGTTCTGCCTCCTCTTTTACAGGCGCTACACATTCCGCTTGTGCCAGTGCTGTGTGCGAGTGGTAGAGGACGCTCCCCACATAATCTTTCATTGGTCTCTTTAAGACATACGAGCACGAGCTCACCTCCCGACAAGAGAGGCCGAAGAAAGGAACCAGTGTAACAGGCCTCGTGCTTCTGCATCAGTTTAAGTGTTCTCAACATCCCTAGAAATTCCGTAGTTCAGTTGTCCTTTCGTCAAACGTTTCTGTGTCGCGTGACGCGTCATGCCAAATATTTTCCGAATTCTTTTGTATTTTTCAGTCATCTGGACACCGCCGAGGGGAAATTAGAAGGAGGAGGTTACTTTTGTCCGCAGTGCAGAAGCAAATACTGCGAGCTGCCGGCTGAATGCAAAGTGTGCGGCCTCACTTTAGTCTCCGCTCCTCATCTGGCTCGCTCGTATCACCACCTTTTCCCAGTTGCTCCTTACGACCAGGTTCTATTGAGCGAGACGGGAGCAGCTAAAGAGTGCTTTTCCTGCCAACACAAATTCGTCGATACGGATAAATACGTGAGTGGACGTACTTTACATTTATGAACTCTTCAAACTGTGGAGAGAGTGTAGGGAATTGAATGTTGATATTTGAATGAGGAAGCTGCTTGTGATGATTCTTATAGCCATTGGGGAGTGTCAGTGATCTACAGCCAATCCAACACAAATTACTGGATTACACCAGGGGTACAGGATAGGCCCTACCTACGGGCCAACGTAATCTATACTAATAATATTAAGCGGAAGAGTTTGTTTAAACGCGCTAATCTCACAAACTACTGGTCCGATTTTAAAAATTCTTACATTAACATTACGCTGCAACCAATAGGAGCGAAGCGTCAGTGAGAAATGTTGCAAAAACGGGGTAAATTATTCACATTTGAGGACTTTCGTTGCGTGCGCTGCATAAACGGTTTAAGTTACTAAAAAAATGGCTCATGTAGACTCTAGTTAGAACTCTCAGATGTATTGTGATAAAATTATGGGTGGGATTACCGTTATATTTTCTGGGGATTTTAGACAAACTTTCCCGGTAATATTAAGAGGAACTAGAGCAGACATTGTTAAGTCTTGCCTTGAAAGTTCACCATTATGGAAGTTTTTCTATACCTTAAAACTATTTACGAATATGAGAGCACATTTGGGGGGAGGTAGTACAAATTTTCCTTCGAAGTTACTTTTAATAGACGGAAAAGTACCTCATTTTGAAAACAAAATTGAAATTGATCGCGATTTAGGAGAGAGTGACTAGCGTTGAGGATTTAATATCTAAAGATTACCCTGATATCGTCGAAATAGAAAATAAAAGTTATCAATGGATGTGTCAAAGGGCAATATTGGTGGCAAGAAATAGTAGCGTTGACAAAATTGACGACCTAATTTTAACTAAACTTCCATGCGATATAACTACCTACACATCTATTGATAGTGTAATGATCAAGAAGACGCTGACCATAACCCACTGGAGTTTCTCAATTCTTTAAACCCGAGTGGCCTTTCACCACATTCCCTCAAGTTAACGAGCGGTGCGTAGCAACACACAACTTTCCTCCACCCCTGTAAGTTCGTACACCAGCTACATATGCGGGTGCTGTATCTTCATTCAACGCATTTTTACAGAAACATTTATGGAGAACAAAATGTAGGGACTAGTTAGCTGAGAGTACTCCGTAAGTTTGATCGAAATCGTCTGAGCCGTTTTTGAGAAAATTGGAATACCTATAAATTAATCTCCTTTTCTGAGTTAACTTGGTTTATATCTCCGTTCAACAGATGGATACGAAGAAAGTTGCGGAGAACAAAATGTGGGTTTAGAATGCTAGAACACACTCCATATGATTGATCACATCTGGCGAAGCAGTTACCCTGAAATTTACGGAAATGTTCGAAAAAACGTTATTTTCGACACATTTTGATTTTCATCTCTGTTCAGTCGACTGTCAGAGGAACATTTATTGACAACAACATGTAGGTATTAACTGTTTGGAAACATCCTGAGAGTTTGGTGAAAATCGTTGAAGCCGTTATGGGAAAAAGCGTAAAAACCCTAGTTTTTGCTTCATGGGCCTATATTTCCGTTCACCGTATTTTCATGGAGATATCTATAGTGTATAACTAGGGGTTTTCGCATTTTTCTCGAAAACGCATCTAACGATTTTGATTACACTTTCAAATTAATACCTAATTTTTCTTCTGTATACATATCTCCATGAAAATACGGTGAACGGAGATATGGTCCTCTGAAGACAAATAGGTTTTTTACGCTTTTTGGCAAAACGGCTTCAGCGATTTTCACCAAACTCACAGGATGTTTTCAAATAGTTAATACCTACATATTCTTTTCAATAAATGTTCCTCTGACAGTCCATTGAACAGAGATAAAAATCAAAATGTGTCGAAAATAACGTTTTTTCTAACATTTCCGTAAATTCCAGAGTAACTGCTTCGCCAGATATGATAGATATTAGAGGGTGTCTTTTAGTCACCCATACGCACATTTCGTTCTCCGAAATTATTTCTGTATATATATGTTGAACGGAGATATAAGCCAAGTTAACTCAGAAAGGGAGATTTGTCGAATATTAATTTATCGGTATTCCAATTTTCTCAAAAACGGCTCAGATGATTTCGATCAAACTTACGAATGATTACCTACTAACTTGGCCCTACATTCTGTTCTCTGTAAATGTGCCTGTTGTGGCGTGAAAGTTTGAAATTGACCGGAAGGAAGCGGTTCTTGGAGAAGCTCCTGCGACGTAGCGGACAATGTTAATACTACAGCTCAACCGCACTTCCTAGTAATTCGCTAATTCCTCAATTTCCTTTCAAAAAAAAGGAAGACTTTTATTATTTTATTTAAAACAAAAAAAGGAGTTGAAAAGAGAAAAAAAAGAAAGCGCCAACATTTCGGCAGCAGTCGGTCTAGGAGCCAGCGACATTAGTGCGAACATGCTCTTCTTTTGTCGTCTCGAATGTTTTTTACTTTCCTTGGCTCTACGAAGTAAAAGGAAAGTTATGTAATCGGCTGATAAAATTTTTTGAGTTTTCTTCAGATCTTTACGTTTCAGACCCTCCTGAGTCCGAAAAACACTATTTGCGAAAATGGTCTGTGTGTGTGAACGATTTTTAGAGAAAACCACCGTACCAAATCAGCTCAACCTTGATATCTCGCCCGCAGGCCTCCATGGGACGCCAAAATAAGGGTTTGGACAAAATCCACCGAAAGTTAACTATAGTTATCATAGTGATCAAAACACCAAATTTTTTTTCTCAAAAACGGCTCTAACGATTTTGATTAAATTTTTTATATTGGTAGCTCTTAATAAGATAATTATACCATAAAATTCCCATTTGTGGGAAAATGACGAGAGCAGCACAATAAATTATCAAAATTTTCGACGAAAAGCGTTTTTGCCGCGGTTTTTTCCTTATAAACTCCACTGGAATGTTAGTAGAATGTTTTAAAAAATTGGTATTGTAGTCCAATCCAATATCTATAGGGTGAGTGTTAAAAAACGCTCATGGGGTACATGGGGCTCACTCCAGAAATTCCTGAATTTCAACTACCGCCGTTCCGCTTAATACCAGTTCTAAAAGTTTTTACCCTATAAATCTGCAAAAGTAATTACTATCATTCTTCGAAAAATTTGTGTTTACAGCCTCATTGATTATCTGTGTACCAATTGCTCAATAATGATTCTGAAATGAGTACGAGCAGCACAATAAAATCTGGAACTGTAAGCGCTACCGCTTCCTGCTGCCGTAAAGCGTTGCTTGACAAAGTTCAAATTAACTGAGTGATAAATGAATCGATTAAATAGAATTAGCCATGTACAAAATGAATTGACGTAGAGCTAAGGAAAGTTGTGTGTTGCAACGCACCAGATATTTTTCTTTGTTCATTTCGTCGCTGCGGTATGAGAAATACTACCAACTCGGAATAACTTGCTTTGTCGTACAGTTCGAGGAGTCCCCTCGAAGATTTGCCATCCGCCCAGTTCCGTCACGCGACCCACCCTCAGTTTATTTAGAGAGTAGTTTTTCATTTATTTTACTATATCAGCCAACTCCCTAGTGCATCTTTAAAAAAAAAAAAAAAAAAGAGAAGTAGAACAGTTTATTTGTACGATCACCCTGAGAAGGTGGCTAATTTTTAAGTTACGCATTTTGGGTTTTTATTATTTTTCTGTTAATGAGAAACGTTTTCAGTTGTTATTTTAATACAAATTTCCTTTTGAAAGTATTTATTTTTTCCTTCTCGTGGGATTCGTCCCCGCCCGTTTATTTTCTCAAAAAAAATCGTACACTGTAAAAATGCGTTGAACGAAGATATAGCTCCCGCATATGTAGCTGGTGTTCGAACTTACGGGAGTGGCGGAAAGTTGTGTGTTGCACCGCTCGTTTTTTGTAGACTCAATAGGCGCCAAAACGTAAATATCTGGAGAAAACCCACTTTTTTTTTACACCATTACTATAATTTCCTTTCCCTTTGGGGTAGCAGAAAGTAAAAATAGGTGATGCGATAATTTTACTCAGAAATCTTAAACCACCAAATTAATGCAACGGGACCGGGCTTCAGGTAAAATTCCTTCGCAATAACGTGATCATTGCAACGGTTCTGACTGGTCTGGCCGGCAGTTGGTCAAACAGCGCTTATACCCTGCATCCCAATGATTCCAAATGATTTACCTTTTAATTTTAAAAGAATTCATTTTCCCATTAAGTTATCTTTTGCCGTAACAATTAATAAATCACAGGGGCAAACATTTAAACACGTAGGAATCGATTTACGTCAAGGCTGCTTTTCACACGGCCAACTATATGTCGCGTTGATAATCAGTATGTTCTTCTACAACAAGAAAATAAAACTAAAAATATCAATTGCTTAAGTACTTAGAAACGTATGATTTTAAAAATTTCTTATTCACGATCATAACAAAAACCAACGTGAGCAATCAAAAGATAATCAGTTCAGATAATAAGGTTCAGCTCTAGTTGGAAATCTAGCAAATTGTATCACGCCACAACCTGTTCGTGTTAGTTTGTGAGCCTCCTCCGTTTCTGTCCATTTTAACGAGTATTATTTTCACAGGTCTACAACTGCAACACTTGTACCAAAAAGTTCTGTTTGGACTGCGACATGTTCATACACGACACCTTACACACCTGCCCCGGCTGTGCCACCAACCAAAAAACGTTCCAACACACTATGGACAGCTGTTGATGGTTTCTTCCGCTACTGCCGCCCGACGTTTCGTTTCTTCATTCACCAGTCGTTAACGTGTTGACTTTTTTGTACTTCGTCAAATAAAAAATCCTTCTACGAATCGCTCCAATGGTCGTCGTAGCCTTTTGTCGTTCACCGACCTTAACTTGCAATAGCGTGAGGGTGTAGGTTGTCAAATGAGTGTTGAGGGATTTTTATTATCTACGATAAATACGTTTTTCTTTTGAAGGACTGGCAACAGCTACTTCGAACTATTAAATATAATTGCTGTCGTGAAGAGGAAAATAGGAATAGGTGAGGGAAAGTAGGCGGTTGTGGACTGTAAATTTCTTCGGACTGGAATCTGCAATTTTGACAGGAAATTTCGACTGAATTTATCGGAGAAAGAAATGCGGGAAGAGTGAAGAGGTATGGGAACGAATGTGAGTGTGCGGCTTACCTTTTTTGGTGAATGAACCGTCAATACCTGGGGCCCCAGTAGCAGCGGCAGACGCCGTTTCACAGTCGGAGCCAGGGGGAAATAATTAAGGAAGCGGAACGGGAAGCACTAGTTGAAAATAAATAAATAAATAAAAATGAACTTCGAAAACGTAAAGAACTGTACACTTCGGGGGGATGGAAATTCGTGTACATAAAAATCGCGGGCGGGCCTCGTAAGAAAAAATGACCACGTTGGGGCAGGCGAAGGAAGCGGAATGAATGAATGTACGAAAAAATGGCGCGGAGGAAAATCCGCGCAACTGCCTCCTAGCGCGCGTCATAGGCGGGAAGTTTGAAACAATTGCATCTTTTCAATCACAGAGTTCAGCCTGTATACTGGAGACTGCCTCGATAAGGCGAAGGCGATAAGATTAGACAACTCCCAACTCAGTAATAACAATAATATATTATCGTCTTACAATCTTGTATTACAAATAAATAAAAAATTATTCAATATGATCCAAACGTGAGCAGGCGATTTGGTTGGTTGAAGTGCAGCTCTGAGAGGAGACGGGTTCAATCAATTGAGATGTTTCCTGATGACACACAAAACGGTTGATTCGTGGTTGGCATTTAATTGGATTACATGGCGTGCAAAATGAACAGTGTGTGTGTGTGTGTTGCTGATAAACAGAACATGCTGACACGTCTCAGTCTGGGGAATGATGAAGAAGGGGCGCCCACAGAGCTCGATCCTTTTCAGGAGGCTCATGGAGACCTGGCAATACGCCTATTTGGACGTTTTGACTGCGCTGATTCGAACGAGCAGTCCCTCGAAGGAATTTTTGGCTGCTGTTCGAACACAGTTATTTGAAATTTGCGGTTCGAAGAGTTTGTTGTTTTTCTTTCTTTTACTGTTAACCGCGACTTCTATTTACTGCCAGCACTTATTTAGAACGCTGTAGTGAACTTAGCTTTAAGATAATCATTGTAAACAACTTAGCTTAAGTACACAACCAACAAATAATATGTTTTTATAATATTTTATATCAAACTTTGGAAATACGTTGGAAATAAACCACTGACAAAAGGTCATCTACCTGAGGCCCAGATCAACCCCCTGAGAACACAGGGGGATTCCCCAGCGCACGAAGAAGGGGGTACCTCGACCTGTATAAATATCGGAAGGGCCTCTAGCCACTTCAGGCAGTCCCATTCCGACCTCCTGTCAGTGACTACTCTCAAAAAAACCTCTTTTCATTTTTTGCTCCTATATTAAATTGGTGCAGCTGTTGGCCCTCTTCAAGGACCGTACTTGCTCCCAATTTTTGTATGAACGAGCTGTTGACCCTCCTTCAGAGGATCGTACTTGCTCCCATATGTTTGGGAAATTAGTGTAGCTGTTTTATCATACTTGCTCCTATTTTGCTGTGGAATAGCTGTTACCTCCTTCAGAGGTGTACTTGCTCCCACACGAGGTGTAGTTGTTTCTCATAAGGAGGGTACTTACTCCCTCAAACTAGGGACACCTTCAGGGGTGGAGTACAAGGTGGAGTCACATTTTACAGAAACTAAATATGAAAGTCGGACATGACAAATCCAACCAAATAATGTATTAACTTCAAAAAAGTCATAACAAACACATTAACACGATTCATTGGCTCGCGTAGTGCGCGGCCATATTCCGCCTTTTTTCTCACTACCGTTTTTCTATTGTTTGAAACTCTGTTGTTTCATGATACGCCATCTCAACCGTTAGTTCGTAATTTACCGTCGTGTTTCGAGTCAGTTCGCTTTTGGTCGGCGGAATCCACGACCGGTTCACAAAATCACGAACAGGAATCTGGAACTATGTACCGTGGACATCCCAGTACGTCAGTGCCACAAGTTTGTTGGTAAGAGTAATCCCATTGTAAATAAATACAGTCCACTTTAAATTCTCGACTTCCGGAAGTTTCGTTTCATTATTCTCCAATATTAAACAGCTGCAATCTCACTGGCAGACATGGTGTACAGGGGAGTCCAGTCAAGATGGCATTGTTGAAATTCGCATTTCCCAGGAGGCACCGGGTAAGTACGATCATAGCTGCATTTAATGATCAAGGGTGGCCAGCACTCGTCAATGAGCTCAAAGGTCGGCACGCTCAAGAGCCACCCTCGGACCAACACTTTGGAGCACCTTGTTCGAAAGTCTTGTCAGGAAACTAATGTAGACTGATGGACGGCCTGACTGCTGATTACACCCATCAAGAGCTGTGAACTGTCACACAATGCAACGAGCACCCCCAAGCTCATCACTGTAAAGGGGAAATTAAATAGCAAACCGTCAATACGTTTTGGCGACCACGGGATTCTTCTTGAGAAGCAAGTTGAGTACTTGATAGTCAATATTGGTGGGAGGGGCCGGGGGGAGGGGGTTGCGTTTCATCCAATACGTCCAGTCCCTCAATGGACAAACGCAGAGACCCTGAAGAGTGAGGGGTAGTCGATTTCTACACATGGGACTCCTGTTTTCGAGGCGACGAAGCGTATGAACTCGATTGATTCCCATACTACGAGCTCCAAACAACAGAACCACACTCAACAGGGTAATCAAGAGCACAAATCAGAGCAGTTAGGGAAGGATTGTACTCTTCATCAGGCAATAATACATTTCTACAACTACTTTACTTACCGAAACTGACAATTACGAAGTTGTCACGCACTACAAGGACGTTACAGACAAGGAACTCTGGTTCCCACTGATTGTGGAAATATAATTTATCTTTCGAGTTCGTCACTTACCTTTCATGAGGCGTTCACTTGCTCAATTCCAAGAGCTCCTTCTCGACGATAGTTCTGTATTCATCGAAACCTCCTTCGAGGCTCTTGACTGTCCCTTGACTACAGACCCAGAGTTCTTTGCACACCATCCTTATTAATCTTTCGTCGTGGGAAACCAGTATCACTCCGCCCTACACAACAGGAAAATTGAAAATAAAAAGAAGAGGTCACAGTTTGTTAGCGTAACTTAAAAAGAGGAGGGGGGGGGATCTGGTGCACAGCATCACACAACGTTCTGTCAGTCTCTGGCGTGGCTGTTCTCATTTTGGATGGAAACAAGGTGGCGAATTAGAGAAGAAAAAAAATTTTTATTTTATTTTCTTAGATCAAGGAAAATGTTTTACTTTATCCGCTTTTTTTAATTATTATTATTATTATTATCACCGAACAATTTGTCGCAGGATGTCGATTTGTAGTGCAATTTATCTCTTAACTCACCAGCCAGAGTGAAAACGGTTTTTTAAAATATTTTTGGTTATCACACTGTAACCTCTGATTCATACCTCTCGCTATGCCTACCGTGACCAACTACCTACCAAACTTATTAATGAACATTTTTCTATTTCCGCTTCTCTGGATTTCTTCAGCATCAGACTCATCCGCATAATTAGGCAAAAGGACCAGCTCGTGAGTTATTCATGGGTGAAAGAGGTGCATCGTCTAACCAACTCATCTCCAAACATTTCATTTTATTAATTTATATCGTGTCGGGAGATCAGATTGTTTATAATTTTTTAAATGTTCATACTTTTGATTTAGAGTCGAATATTTGAAGTAGCTGGATAACCCGACCAGTCTCTAAATTCACCTTCTAATGTAACGTGTGTCAGTGAGAAAGCAGGGCAGAGCTAAGCTTGACAATGGCCTGCCGTTTCAGACGATTAGAGTTTGCAGCATCAGCAACTCGAGGAAACCCATCTGAACCAGGGGAGAGCGCCTCTTAATAGACCACTTGAGAGGCTGGAGGTTGTCCCCAATGAGGATATCACCAACTTTGGCATGTTGTTGAGGTGTTTTCCACTTTTCAGTAGCAGGTATTCACTGCTCAGAAGTAAGCTTCCACTTTGGAGCAAAGGAGGGTGCAAGGGGAGGGGGTAATGAGTGGCCAATGACCGACGAAATGAGCAGGTGTGAGAATCTCCAGATCGACAGGTGAGGATGAGAGTAGAAGATAGCTTACATTTTGGCTTAACAGTTGAAAAGTGGAATGTCCTTGAAAATGCGGTTTTAAGGAAACGTTAAGCAGATATCCCAGCTGCCTTCAAAATACCTCTTAAGTGTGGAGAGAGAGAGGAAGTGTGAAGCGACAGATTGTCCTCTGACGATAAACGAAGTCGAAAACTGCATTGATGTAGGAGGGATCTGCAATTACAGCACGTAAACGATGCAAATGATTGTGTGCTCCCACGAAATTTCACTCATTACCTGACAAAAACCTCGGCTAGATAGCCTCTGACTGACAAAGCATTCAAAACACTGCAGGGCTAGCTCATCTGAATAACCCCAGAAACGCTAACTATTAATTACAATTTTGCACAGTTTTTACACAGTAATTTCTATCAATCAATAAAGGTCGTGGCATAAGTATTAGCAGGTTAATAAATTCCAAAACTTCAAGCGCTCACTTTGTACGTAGAACGTCGCGTTCATTCGAGTGAACTTAGTGAAGGACAGGCTGAGCAATGTTATGTGATGTGCACCAGATACTTATTGAGTTGCCCATATATACTTTGCCACATATAATCAACCAGAAAATGTAAATATAGTCATATCAACAAGACACTCACCGTATATTTGTTAATGGCGTTTCCGAGGGCTTCAATAGTTTCGATGTCCAAATGATTGGTCGGCTCGTCGAGTATCAGGAAATTTGGATTGGACATGCACATTTTGGCGAAGGCAACGCGGGATTTTTGACCGCCTGACAAAGAGGCCACCATCTGCAGCGCTAGGTCGCCCGAAACACCGAAGCTTCCCAACTGCCTCCGGTACTCTTCCAGAGGTCGCCCTGTAATTTAGAACGCGATTTAATATTTTTGTAAAATAAAGTTCGTTAATTTAACCAAGGAACGTGTGTGGCAGGTAAGTCTACAAGAAAAAAAGAAGTTGACATGAAAGAAGACGTGAATTGTGAGTGTTGAATGTTTATGTGAGGGATATTGACAGGAGCGACAGCGTCTCTACTTAGACTGGTAACTTGAACCCTTCATCTGGGTTGCCAGGTGTTTGCACCAACGATAAACGGACTACTTCTAGCGACGAAAGTTCGATCATTGGTCAAACTAGAGAAGCTTGGGGAGAACTACCAGCTTCCATCCTGAGCCAACTGTTCAGCACATGCTGAAAGGCTGATTCCTTTACCTGGTGCGTCTGCCCAACCCAACGGTTTTGCAGGGAAGTCCCAGAACTGTCCCTTCAGTCGTATTCAGAAATCCAGACGTTTTTTACCGTTCACCAGAATAATTGGAATTCACTCAGTTCGTTAAATTTGTCTAACCAATTGGATTTTGTCAAAATGCAATCGGCTTTAAATCATCTAGACGTGGAAACCCGACGAGCATTTGTAAAGGGACATCCATCGTCCAGCGTACCAACCTATAAAGATTTAATTGGTTTTGTCACAGAGGTCAGTCGTAGAGAAGAGCTGTTGACAATAGAGAGTAGGGCTCATCAATCAGAACCAAAGAGTAATAGTTCTAAGACAGACTCGAATAGACATGAGACTGCCAATAGAAAGAGTCAAGGGAAGACTGCCCCGCGTCCTTTATACCACATTTCATGTGAAAATCAGTAAGAATGATGAGTTAAGAGATACTGCTGTTGCAGCTTCCTCTCCCTTGCACTGTGGTGGCTCACACGTGTTCTCAAAACGTAGTGAACCGAGAAAAAGGTTTTGTTACCGTTGTGGAGAACCTGGCTGCATTATATCATCATGTCCCAAGTGTAGCCCGTTAAAAGAAAGTGGGAGCCGATCTTAGGGGTCCTATCTGCTCCTGCACCTGTGATAGGCCCCTCCATGCCGTCTAGTTCTGAAGAGTTGAGGGCAATACCCGTAATTGCTACCAGCACTCTTGAAATGACCTCGTCAAGTACTCAACTGGAAAAGTCAGCAACACTGATTCTATCCCCCAATCCAACTCATACCGTCTTGCCAAGTTTTGACGTCAAAAACTTCAGTCAGTTTACCGTCTGAAGTTTCAATCCATTATCGATTCATGTGCCTTAGGTTCTGCTTACACTATGACTGTTGTGCCACATGGAGATTTCTGTTCAATTCAACCGTCTTTTGATTTTGGTCACCAGTGGATTATTTCCTTATCGTTTTTAGTTAAACAAACTAGTTCTACAGGAAAACAGGTTATTCCAGTGCCATCACTGTTTGATACAGGGTCTAGTTTGTTTTTTATTGGCAATTCTGGACTCACTCTTCTGGGCATTAGTGGGGAATATCATGGCCCAGATACAAAGAGACAAGACATAACCCAATTTGAACCATTTGTCACACGAATGACCAATGGGAACAGTGAAATAATAATTACTGCACACACATTAAAATTTGCCTTAGGGTCGCGGGAAAAGCAATATTTGAGTGTACTATCGTACCCTATTGGGTTAGGACTCGACTTCATCAAGGAAATGGGTATTGTTGCTGATGCATTTAACAACGTTTGGTTTTTTTCTGTTGATCCAAGTAAAGCATTCTGTTTTTCTGTCCCTAGTGTGCTTCTGTGCAGTCCCTTCAGTTCGGGCCAACTTCCAACAGATTTCCCCTTTCGTACTTTCCTTCGATTTACCTCCATCTCCACCACACACCGCTCTTCCCAGAGACACTCGTCTCCTAGTGGACACACCGACATTCCTACTGTCAACTCTCGTCCCAGTAACAGCTCGCACTTTCCTTTCGATACAGTTTCCCGCACCAGTTCAGGAGTATTCTGAGTAGTCCCCTTGTGTCGCCCATTTGTACACGACCTCAGCTCCATTCATTGCACATATAATACAGTCCCCCTAACGCTCACAGAGTTTCTTTTTATTTTGTTCTTCAACTCTCCCTCTAGTGCGCCCAACACAAATCATTGTGCCAAAAGCGCACAGAAAGGACTACTAGCCTAATGTTGGAAATAGGACTATCGGCTCGGCCAATCTGTGCCTCCCTCATAACATTGGCTGCCTTGCGTAACCCCACGCAGCGTGCCTGAGCTCTGTTATTAGGCATTCAATGTCCCTTGACACACGCACACACAACAAGTCTTCAGTCGTGACCAAGGAAACTCATTGACTAAACCATCTCAAGTTCTACAGCCCTCAATGTTAGTAAAAACTCGTCTCATCTTATACCCATTTCGAGCACAAATGCGGATCAAAACAAACGTTTCAGAGTCGCTATTTACCAGGGTGCTCTTGTTGCAGAAGTTCAACAGACGAGCCGTTCATTTGAAGTTGATCGACGTGGTGTTGGCTGAAATAAGCGAATCGAAGATTCCTGTGCACGACTCGGTTGCCTTGAGTAGGATTCAGTATACCCAGAATTAGTTTGAGTAAGGTGGTTTTCCCGGCACCGTTATCTCCAACCTACGAACAGTGATACAAAAGCGAACCTTTAAATATGGATATTGATTTATTAGACCACAACTCAGACCTACAAATTACGCAGATAAAACAGCAGCGTGCACACCCCCGAAATTCGTAATAATGTGACAGCTTTACTTTCTACGAAAATTTCCAAACATATTTACACACGTAAGGGGGGGGGGGATACTAACGATACAAATGCGAGATTCCAGCGTAGCTCCCAATTCGACGTTTTTTAGAATATATTTGTCAGGAGTGTAGGCAAAAGATAACTCTTTTAGTTGGAGAATGGGCGGAGACAGAGCCTCGACTTCGGGAAACCTCAACACGACGTCAACATCTTTTTCAACGGGTTTCAATTCTGGGCTGAAAATGAGAGTTCAATTACAAAGGCGGATTTCGTTGACACATTTTCTGCCAAGGAAGGAAAAGTTGGAAAATGATTTATTTATTTATCTTCATTTGAACAGTATAACAAATTATTGAAGGGCATTCCTGGCAAAATAGAATTGTACGTGAAAGCACCGTCAGTGTAAATGGGTAAACAGCAAAGCACTTTGGGTGCAAGTGGACCCCCACATTTCAGGCGTAAGTACACAGCATGACTTACACACTCTACACTATCTTCAGAGATCCTCTGCGCTACCGAATGCTCCATTTTATCGCATCTGTTCTCGTCCTCAGAGGAGCATTAGACAAAACATGGTGGCCAGCACTCCACGATGAGCTTAAGGGTCGGAGAATTCTTCGTTAGGTACTAAAGAAATTGGGTTATGTCCGCCTCATCTGGCTGGTGAGTTACTATGGGCAAGCGCTTTTGATGTAAAGACATCATCGTCTGGCCGTTAAGTCAGTACTGGAGTCAGCCAGTGGTCTTTATATACAAAGAGAAAGGTAAACGGGATGGTGGAGCGTCAGGGAAGGGAGGAGGCAGGAGGTCATGTTTCCTGGGGAAACCCACTAGAGGTGAATGGAACGTCTTGAATGGTCTGTCTATTGTGGATTTCAAGTCTTTTTTGTATAGGGTGGTCTGTTAATCCGTCAGTTGGTTGTTTTTGTTTGTGTAGTGTTTTGAGTGGTGTGAATAGGGTGTGGCATTATGTGTTGATTTGTTCATTTATGTCCATTGAAGGAACAAAGACGATTCAAACTTTGCCAACCACCTCAAGACAACTGGACGTGTATCAAAATACAGGACTGCACTATCTTACTACACAAACAATACAAAGGATGAAAACTGAACATATTAGAAAACATGGAAATTTATAAACAAGAAAACTTCAAGACGAGACATTGTTTCCCCAAACCCCAAGCCATGACCCAGACCCTACGCTCATTGTCCTAAACTCAAAACACTTCCTTACACCTCGATTTGTGTCTTCTAGTTTTTTATTCCTACCCGTTTCCCTCATTTACCATTTAACTCAGCCCTCCTCTCAGAGTGCCCTATACCCAACCCCCATGATCTCTGTCACATCCTATTTTTCCAAACCTAAACTCTTGCACGATTTTGCCCAACCCATTCGCTTTCCTAATGCTACACCCTAGCAGTTTCCCTCTAACCTTTCGACTTCCCACTCATGATCAAACACTTGCATTATTTTTCTTTTCACCCGAGACAGCGTTAGGTCTCGCTTCCTAATCACATGTCCTAATGCATGCCCTCTCCTCACTGCAATTGTTCTATTTGCGCCAACTCAGTGTGCATATCAACCCTGTATTCCCCTACTGTGCATGTGCGACTCAGCTTTTGAAAAACAATCTCATTCAACCCTACTTCATGCTAGTGCTGTCTCACCATCCTCTTGTTCTCCTTGCACCACTCACCTTAGTACCAAGGCTCCGTTTTTTTACTCACTCTGTGCTCTTGTTCTCTTCATACTCCAGCTCTGCCACATCCTCTGGCTCAGTCCTCGTGTGCGCTAGCCTCCCTGCCCATCTGAATTGTACCCCACATCAAGCGTACACATAACAGTTTGCTCTCTTCTTCCGATAGTTTCCCGTGCCAGTTCACGCATATTCCGAGTCATCCCCTTGTGTCCCTCTTTTGTACAGAAACTCTACTCAATTCATTGCACACAATACAGTCCTTCTCATGCGCCCAACACTATACATGCTCGTCAAAAGTTACCTGACAAATAGAACTCCTACGATCGAATGTAGACATGTGAAATGAGTGCACACAGGGTCATTGTGTCACGACCATGAGCAGCCTCAGTTCAACTCCCAGTTTCCATGGAGCTGGTGCGACATCCTCACCATTCTCGCTCGAAATGCAAGACAACCACAAAGTGTCCCTACAACCTCATCCGACTGCAGCTGAGGCGTACTGCAGCTATCCCCACGCAAGTACACAGCGCTGACTCCAAAAGAAGACCAGCCATACGCAAAGACCCCCCCCCCCGTCCTTCTAATTTGGTTCCGATAGTGGGCATTTACTTAGGATGTCTTTGACTGTTTCTCTGTCGCCAAAGGAGCATTTTGCTCCTACACGATGTAATGGCCAGTTAACATGCCTATCAGCCGTCTTAATTGGGTTATGTTCAGGTTTAGAGCCCATTCAGTGTATTGTCGGTTGTACCCTGTTGTCCCGATGATCTTGAAGAACTCAAAATATCCACTATTGTTGATTTCGTCCCCAACGTCCTTCTTGACAATCCTCATAGTGACTGGTGTGTATGGTTCTGGCCCTTGAAATTGTGCTGCCGATCCCCTTTTTGGCTACTCTCGTCCCACTATCCCTTCATGTCCCAGTATCCTTTACTCGATTTAGGGTATTCTCTACCATGAAGCCCCTAACTTCCTCCCATTCAATTTCTGGGATAAATATTCCCATACCTGCGTTTCCGTGTAATTGACGCCACATGTTCTCTTTCCCCACGATTCTTTTGAGCAAATGTCAGCGTTAATCTGACTCTGAAAGTTGTATATTGTTTTCCTATCGTCCATCCAGTAGTTTGCTACCTCTATATTGTCTGATAGACCCGAGACTCTTCCAAGTTACCTATTGTTTAGGCAATTAAGTGAGTTAGTTGACGTGTATTGTGTTTCACCAACTGAACCCTGGTCTTCTACAAATCATTGAACACATGACTCACGCTTTACCGCCCAGAACTTCATGACTCTTGCTTTTCAGGCTTCTCCTCTCTTCTCCAACAGACCCCCCCCCCCCAGTTCCGTTTGAAACGTTGCATTGTACAGCTGCTGACTTTTTCTCGTCCAAGACGCTCATTCCCTCCATGAGTAAGTCCACACTGTTCTGGTAAAGTGCGACAAAGACAATTTACTCTCCCAAGGAGTTCTGCGCACATTCATCAACTGATTTGCCACCTCTTCATCTTCTCCACCATCCTCATTCACAATTTATCCGAACAATTCAGGTTTATTTTCCAATTTACAGGTATTCCATTAAGTAGTTCATCATACATGCCAATAATCTGATTATACCGTCAGTCAACTTCTTTTTGATCTGTTGCTACTTAATATTATACCTTTATCTTTATTGAGGGAAGACTTTGGATCGTTCTTCGAACTCCACGCTTTCCCCAACACCTGTCTCCATTCCCCATCCCAGAGGTCGTACGTTGTACTTTCTCTCTTCACACTGAGAACCTGTTTTGATTGCTCGATGAAAAGTCTAATAACCTTGACTGCCTTGGGCCAAACGTCCCTGTACGTCTCCTCCAACGTTCAAACCTCCTTATTCTTGGTAGTCCCTACGAAGGGCTCAGCAGGTTCCACCATAATCAGTGCAGACTCTTGTCTCGCCTTAACTACACTTGTGTGACAGCAGTACACGATGGATAAAGATTATTCACACCATTATTATTATTATTATTATATTCCATAAAAAGGTTGCATACTTACAGCTTTTCCAACATCTTTATTTTGGACTGCACGGAAGAAGCTCGATTGGCGTTGTATCTAAACCTGTCAATGAACTCTTTGACGTGCGCTTTGTGTTGTTCTTGGGCTTCAATTTCTCTAGTTCGATTTCGCACTCGTTCATTTTTAACAGTTTCAAACCTGAAACGCGAGAAAAAAAAGAGAATAAGTCAGAAGTATTGTCTCGACACGAAGGTAGAAGCACGCGTCGAGGGAAGTGGTGGAATTGCTTTTTGATTGTAACCATTGCTGGGTGGTAATTGTGAACGAGAGAGGACAAAGTTAAAAAAGATGGGCAAATAACGTAGTCATTGAAAATGTGATAAGCTGCCTAAACGCATAAAAGATAATACGTATATCATATTAAAACAATCAAAGCGAGCACAGAGTTTACCAAAACGCCAGCTCAGAAAATAGAAGGATTGGGACTGTTTTGCTCGGCTCTGGCCGAATTATAGTGTTCCTGTAGGTCCCAACGGGAAGTCCTGAGCTTGGGCCTTTCCCGAGCATTCAATTCCAGCACTTTCTGACCTGAGGCCTTCCAAATGGGAGCCTGCCCGTTCAATAGACCTCTGCTGCCGACAAAAGGCTTAAAAGGACTATTTCCGAAGTGGACAATGGATTGGAACCCTTTAGGGTTTTAAAAATGGTCAACTCCTGCGGCCAGCTCTCTCCCAGAGCCGAATCTAAAACGATCAAAGTTGATACTGAGTTTTCACCCAGTTAACTCACTCGCTCTCCACTCTCGTCCCTATGCGAATTCACACATCCACAGACCGCCCCCAGTCGGGTGAATTCTGTCTCTTATGCTCTGCTCTGTGTTATATAGTCTTCTCTCTCACTCAAAACGTTCGTTTGATTGAAACTGACGTGGTTTCAACTGTTCTCCCTCAATTGTGTTCATAAACGCACAAATCATTTTCTAAAATGACGATTTTGCTCTCATAACTCTGAAGAAAAGATCATTATAAAGATTTTATCACTTTCCTTCCTACTTTGAAGGATTCAGGACAATAAAAATATGCGTTTGTTTAGCGAGCCGTAGCGGATTATTCACTGCCCTGTCAAAAAGTGGGTGTCGACCCGTTTGGCTTTAAAAATTCAAAGTATTTGGTTATCATCAGCTATTTTTCAAAATAATCTTATGTCTAAAATCCATGTTTAGCAGATTTACTATTCTGTCACAGTTAGTGACTGACGATGGCCCTCCATTCCAATCAGCGTAATTTAAAGAATTTGGCAAATAGAACACACAGTAACCAGCCAATACATAAGTAGGTATGACGGAATGGCAGAAAGTGACGTAAAAATAGATGGAAACCTACTATTCAGGCGCTGATCCTCGCAGAGGGTTACTTCACTATCGAAATATCCCACAAAATCAAATGTCCTCCCCAGCCAAATTACTGATGTCTCATAGACTAAGATGTAGATGTATATTATTGAAGCCAAAAGTGGCGAATATTAGGAAGCATACAACTATTGCTCGGAACATTCAGGTAACATCCAAAACGTACTTCGTGTAGCGTGTGTACTGACGGCGTTTGGAGATGCTTTTGAAGAGCTGCTGACTCAGGCGAAAATTACGACAATCGCGCCGGAGCTCCGATCTACAACCCTCTACTTACGTCGAGAATTATGAACGAATGTCTTATCCACTAGACCACGATCACCCGGTGCTTTACAGAAGTCAGTCAGCACACGTGAATCATTTTTCCCGTCTTCCACCAGATGGTAGGCAATGCTTCGTGGAATTATTCTTTTATTTGGGGTTATTCTGCTCTAATAAAGAAGTATTGCAGAAAATTATTGGTATATTAATTTTGCATTTCGGGAGAAGATGCCAAGCTACCCCAATAATTCATCGAAATTGGTGATTTTCAGTTAACGGCAGGTGGTAAGAGGAAAGATAACCCAGACCACGTTCTAACGATTTCTCTGTTTTTCGCCTGCCAGCATCGCCACATCCTCCCATTCTACCTTGCCTTTATATTTCGCCATCGGCGAAATTAATTTTTTTAAACGTAGCGTTTGGCTGCAGATACATCCATCGAGACGAGTTGTTGGAGAGAAGTCGCCGAAAGCAAGTCCTCACCACGGATTCGCTTCTGGGAGGTTTTCTGCCTCGTCAGTTCAGTTCAACTGGACGTTTTGCATTTACACCAAGGGTCCTCGCTGTGCAAGTCAATTACGAGGGATCTACACTTCACGTACTGTTTTAGGTCGGAGCCAAAGATTTCGAAGTTCCTGTTTGTCCGGTGGTTACCAGAGGAACCTAGTTCGTCGACGCCCCTTACTGTCTCACTTCCTCGGATATTCATTCATACAAAAATCTATAAAAGTACCATCTTGCCAATTTTGTTTAGAATATAGTCCACAGCCGTTGAAATAAGAAATACTTACTTACCATTTAGATATATCTGTGACAAAACCCTGAGTAGATATATACCGATTTTGCAGTTGAAATTTTATTTTAATAATTTTATTGATAAAATCTTATAATCTTCGAATCAATTTTAGTGATTTGCTCTACCACTTTACCAATGTAGCCGGGGGTCAATTAATAAAATTTTCCTTGGGTTCATCCCCACTTTAAATAAATTTTGCATTTGTACCGTCACATTTGACAAGAATTGTTGCAACATTTCAAAAAGAGCATGTTATGAATTCAATAATGTGGTGACTTCACATTTTAGATAGAATCAGCTGTCCATGGGATCACTCTATTATAATTCCTTATTTCCTAATATGACACCATAGTGATCAAAATACCAAATTTTTTTTTTTTCTCAAAAACGGCTCTAACGATTTTGATTAAATTGTTTATACTGATAGCTCTCGATAAGGCAATCATACCATAAAACTCCCACTCGTGGGAAAATGACGAGAGCAGCACAATAAATTATCAAAATTTCGCGCGCGCAGTTTTTTCCTTGTAAACTCCGCTGAAATGTTACTAGAATGTTTTAAAAAAAATTGGTGTAGTAGTCCAATTCAATTCCTACAGAGTGAGCGTTTAAAAACGCTCTTAAGATACATGGGGCACACTCCAGAAATTCCAGAATTTCACTTACTACCAGTTCTAAAGGTTGTTACCCAATAAATCTGCAAAAGTAATTACTATCCGTCTTTAAAAAAATCGTGTTTACAGCCTCATTAATTCTCTGTGTACCAATCGCTCAATAATGGTCCGGGAATGAGTACGAGCGGCACAATAAATTTAGGAACTGTAAGCGCTACCGCTTCAGGCTGCTGTAAAGTGTTATTTGACCAAGTTCAAATTAACTGAGTGATAAATGAATTGAGTAAGCGGAAAAACCCATGTACAAAGTGAATTGACGTAGAGCTAAGGAAAGTTGTGTGTTGCAACGCACCAGATATTTTGCACTTCATTCTCCTGCTCTTGTGATACTCAACTTGTTCCATTTGTAACCCCGCACGACAAGTACGCGAAAAATTTCATAAACCGAGAGGAGAAATTGACCTTTACCTAGTATAGTTGCCTCGATAGGGGTCTAACGTTGCCGAATGCAGATGTAAAATGTCTGTAGGAACGGTGTCAAGGAAGTTTCTGTCGTGGGATACCACCAGAAGCGTAGTAGCCCAATTCTGAAGGTAATTTTCAAGCCAGATGATCGCTTTCATGTCCAACATGTTCGTAGGTTCGTCCAACAATAGAAGATCCGGTCTGCGCATTCAAACACGAAACATTAAACAAACAAAAGTTACACGAAATTTGCGAAACCAGCGACTAGGAGAATCAAATGAAAACGTACTTGGAAAAAAGCGCTCGAGCCAAAGCCAATCTCATTCTCCAACCTCCGCTGAAAGTTTTGGTCGCCCTGGACTGCATTTCAGGGGTGAATCCGAGACCCGCGAGGATGATGCTCGCGCGAGCTGGCGCTTTATCGGCTTCGATTGCTCCTAGGGCTGCGTACACTTCCGACAATTCGTTCGTCAATTGGGTTTCGTTCATTTTTGATCTGAAGCACAAAAATCGACGTAGTAAAGAATTCTCGTTTGAGCGCATCGAAAATATAACTGGGACGTAGCGCTTCATCCTCGGGCACTCGTCAAATAATTATAAACACGGTTCAACAATAGAGAACCTAAATGAGAAAAGAAGCAGCTTCTTGCGCCCTCTGGAGTCGATCAAGCTCCTCACCTCAAGTGAAGCTGCCGTGTAGTCCAAGTGAGACCAGATTAGGCTCTGAACAAGCTGGAGTCGATTGCAGGCTGGGAAGTCGTTGGCAGTTCTGCCCAGCTGGTAAATAGCACAATAACATGGCTCAACACGTAGCAGTCGTATGGCGAGAGACAGACAGGTCCACGTAACCAGACTATAAAGCTCTTTCTTACTCTCGTCCCTTCATAAACCTTTTACAATTCAATGCCTCTAGCAGTTAACACATTTTTTAAAACCGTTTCTATACGTCGAAAAAACTGGTTAGCGTAATGTTGAAATATCATAAGGTTCGAAAAAATTTGGCAGAGTCAGGGGTCACATGTTCGCCAAAAGGAAAAGGAGACTCACCCCCCCCCTTGCCATGTGTTGACTGAGGAACATGTCGCTGAACTACCTCCTTCGACCAAGAGTCTGTGATTGCCCCTGATCACGGGACAAACTTGTGACCAGTTGCGATTTACTTCCATTGAGGAACAGTTCGAGACATTCTCCCAATTCTCCTTTTTTACTTTCCTTGGCTCTACAAAGTAGAAAGGAAAGATATGTATTTTTTCGGGTTTTCAGTGGCCACTGCTGTTCGCGTGTATTCCAACTAATAGTTTCGACGTTCGAACAAAACGATTTGCTGTCTAAATTAAACTCCACAGCCCTTGTTTCACAGAGGAGTCCTTCGTTTACAAGGTCCATATCTATCTGGATTCTAGGTCAGTTCGATCCATTTTTTCCGCACGACCTGGGACAACTTGTCAGCAACCATCCTGTTCAACCCCCAAATAAATATTCCGTTCCGTGTTCTAGTTTTTATCAAATTATTTATTGTTAACCGTTTCCCATAATTTATTGGCATTTCCCCATCCTACGTACAATCCACAAATTGTTATAACTTTGTGGGGTTAATATTCAGACGCTCAGATTTGGAGCATTAGTCTACATTTCCCCATATAACACGTAAAATATATTCAAGTTCTGATAACATCATTACATGTAACTAAAGTTAACGTACCTGTTAGGTGAGTCCGTCTCCTCTGGCTTGTGAGTTACTGTGGGCAAGCGCTTTCGATGTAAAGACATCATCGTCTGGCCGTTTAGTCAGTACTGGAGTCCGTCAGTTGGTCGTGGTCTTTATATACAAAGAGCAGGTGAGAGTGATGGAGCGTTGGGGAAGGGGCGGGGAGAGTCTTGTTGGTCAGTCTTGTTAGTAGTACCTTAGCCGACTGGCTGTGTTAGTATTAAAGAATTGGGTTGTGTCCGCCAGTAGGTAAATACTAAAGTTAACGTACCTGTTAGGTGAGTCCGTCTCCTCTGGCTTGTGAGTTACTGTGGGCAAGCGCTTTCGATGTAAAGACATCATCGTCTGGCCGTTTAGTCAGTACTGGACTCCAACTGACGGACTCCAGTACTGACTAAACGGCCAGACGATGATGTCTTTACATCGAAAGCGCTTGCCCACAGTAACTCACAAGCCAGAGGAGACGGACTCACCTAACAGGTACGTTAACTTTAGTATTTGCCTACTGGCGGACACAACCCAATTTCTTTAATACCTAACACAGCCAGTCCGGCTAAGGTACTACTAACAAGACTGACCAACAAGACCTCTCCCCGCCCCTTCCCCAACGCTCCATCACTCCCTTCACCTTTCTCTTTGTATATAAAGACCACGACCAACTGACGGACTCCAGTACTGACTAAACGGCCAGACGATGATGTCTTTACATCGAAAGCGCTTGCCCACAGTAACTCACAAGCCAGAGGAGACGGACTCACCTAACAGGTACGTTAACTTTAGTATTTGCCTACTGGCGGACACAACCCAATTTCTTTAATATCATTACATGTTTTGGTTGCATACGCTTTAAACGACCGTTTGAAGATTGTGACCCTGGCCCTAACCTGATAACTTTTTGTTTCAAGATGATGCGAACGAATATGCCACTAAAAAACGAGGTAGCTCTCTAAAGAAATTACTTACAGTAACTATTTTGGTCGTTCTGATAATACAATCTGTTTTTTACTCAGTTTATGCAGATCTGGTTGAATTTGATGTCCTATACAGACGCTCGTAGCTATCGCTCAGAACACGGTTAATGAACAGGCTTAAAAAAGGCGTTCTCCTCCCAATTCCCTTGATCTCCATACACAACACGTACATATACGAATCAGAAGTGATTGAATACATACTCGCCACTTAATAGTATTCCGTTGATTTCTTTTTCTCTGTCTAAAAGAGATTGTCGGGCGAAGTCACACTCCAAAACGCTTTCAAGGGCTGTTTTGTCATCGCCGACAACTTCTTGCTCGACGTGAAGGACCGATATGTGGGATGGAATTCGAAGCGCTCCGCTGAATTGACAAATAAAGAAAAAAGTCGATTAGAATTGAAGACAACGACGAAGCCTATAACTTCCTTTTCAAAAGCTCGCGTAAAACTACCTCGATATCATTCGTAGAAGAGTTGTTTTCCCCAAGCCATTTCGGCCGACGAGCCCGTAACGTCTTCCGAAAGCTAGAACAAGGTTGGCGGCTTGAAGAAGAACCCTGGAACGAACAAAACGTCGGATGTTGAAGTCAATAAAGTTATTAGATTGATGGCAAACGTTAGCATGTATTCCGAGTATGTGGTAATGAGAGTTTGAACGATACGGTACACGGGAATTGGCCAAGGCCTGGACCTAACGCCAAGGCACAGCGTGGCTTTTGCTATATCCAGATTGTTTAAGCACTCATGGCAGGACAAGGCCTCCGCAATTGAAGTTCCTACTCCTGCCTAAATAAACGAGTGATATTTATTTGGTTCAAATATATTTTCTTTTTTTTTTGTATAAAAATGTAAAAAGTAAAATATGGTGAAGGTAGGTGCTGTGGTAAAGAACAAGTCAGCCGCGACCAGAGGTCCACCGCACCCGCCATTCCTCCTTATTCGTCTGCCCACACGACACGGTCTGAACATTTCCTTTTCTACCAGCTTGAGATTATCTCTTGGCAGGTTGTTCGAAGGCTGGAGTTCTCAAGCGAAGAAAATTCCGAAGAATAAAGCTGTTAGAAGACTACAAGATCGACGCATTTTATTGCCAACGAAAGGTCCCCATATCCAGCCACAGACTTCCACAATTCCAACTTTACAAGGTTGGACGATTTGATTTATGTTCCTTCATTTTTATTTTACCAGAAAGCGAATTTATTTTTCATTTATTAAATTTTATGTAAATATAGTTAGGAGCACAGGTGAGGAGGCTTCTTTTATTTTACTTTTACTGTCCTCTCAAAGGCCTATTGCCCCTTAACAAACACAGAACAACCGACACAACCGCTTATTTTTCTCTCTGGCAACAGTGCAGTAGTCATTAGAAATAAAATCATCAGATTATTCTGGGCTGCAGTGAGGTATTTTCAGCTAATTTGTAGCGACATTTGGTTTGTATATTGCTACACCTCTACTGAAACACATATACACACCGAATGCCGCTACAAATTGGCTGAAAATACCCTCCGAGTTGCGGTTAATCTGATCGTAATATGCAATCTACTTACTTGTCGCCGTAAGAGACGTCAAAGTTTTCTATCCTGATATCCTGAGCTCGGTTGACGCCCTTTGCTTCCATTTTGGATTCTTTTTTGCTCGTGACCTGAGAAAAAAATCAATTTTATAACATTAAGAGGGTCCAACAACATCCGCCCTAATTGACACTTTCGAACGAACCGAGAATCTTTTTTACCTGAGATGCAGTCGCACTTTGCAGTTTGACGGGCGGCAATGCTTTGTTACAAGTAGCAAACTCTTGTCGTTTTTCCAACTTTTGCTGCAGTTTTTGTTCAGCTTTTTCCAACTTCTTCGCGTCTACTTTCTGAAATTGTTTTTCGTCATAATGAGTAACATCGTCTCGTGCTATTACAGTAAATTTCAGGTTTTTTAAAATTGGAGTTGATAAGTAGTAGCGAGGTTAGCCTCACTGCATTTTATAAATGTGAAATTTAGGGTGCAATTTATTGCGCTGCTCGTAATTTTTCCGTAAAATTACGAATTACTTTTTTCTTATCTAGAACAGATCACATACAAAGTTTAATCAAACTAGTTAGAGCCATTTGGGTGGGGGTGGGGGGTTGTGTTTTGATCACTATAATAACTAGCTCATTTTGGACTGACGTCGATCATACCATTATTTTGGAGTTCCATGTTGGCCTTCAAGGTAAATATCAAGTTTTGAGGTGATTTGTTTCAGCCGTCTTCTTCTAGTGACCTCAAATAGTGTTTTCTGGACTCAACTATATGATGAATACTCGAAAATTTGTTGCGACTGAGAACATAAATAGTCCTCAAATTACTTTTTGTCAACAGGTTCGGTGATTTGTTCTCCAGCTCTCGTAATTTTCATACGGAATAATTCAACTCATTTCACCGTACTGTTTGAGATTTTCGACACAAAAAGTCCAATCAAACAAAGAAATATCTGGTGCGTTGCAACACACAACTTTCCTTAGCTCTACAACAATTCACTTTGTACATGGCTAATTCTATTTAATCAATTCATTTATCACTCAGTTAATTTGAACTTGGTCAAACAACGCTTTACGGCAGCAGAAAGCGGTAGCGCTAACAGTTCCGGAATTTATTGTGCTGCTCGTACTCATTGCAGGACCATTATTGAGCAATTGGTACACAGATAATTAATGAGGCTGTAAACACGATTTTTAAAAAAAAGGATAGTAATCACATTTGCAGAGTTATTGGAAAATAACTGTTAGAACTGGTAGAAAGCGAAACGGCAGTAGTTGAAATTCAGGAATTTCTGGAGTGAGCCCCATGTATCTCATGAGCGTTTTTAAACACTCACCTTTTAGGTATATGATTGGACTACAATAGCGAATTTTTTTTAACATTCTACAAGAATTCCAGCGGAGTTTATAAGGCAAAAACTGCGCGAAAAACGCTTTTGGTCGACAATTTTGATAATTTATTGTGCTGCTCTCGTCATTTTCTCCCGAATGAGAATTTTACAGTATCATTGCCTAATTGAGAGCTATCAATATAAAAAATGTAATTAAAATCGTTAGAGCCGTTTTTGAGAAAAAAAAATTTGGTTTTGATCACTATGATGACTATAGTTAACTTTCGGTGGATTTTGCCCATACCCTCACTATTGTGTCCCATGGTAACTCGTAGGCTAGATATCAAGTTTCAGCTGATTTGGTACGGTTGTTTTCTCTAAAAACTGCGCTAAAATCGATTTCGTCGAAAGTTTTGGTAATTTATTGTGCTTCTCTCGTCATTTTCCCACGAATGGGAATTTTATGCTATGATTGCCTTACTGAGAGCTATCAACAAAAAAAAAGTTAATCAAAATCGTTAGAGCCGTTTTTGAGAAAAAAAATATTTGGTGTTTTGATCACTATGATAACTATAGTTAACTTCCGGTGGATTTTGTTCAAACCCTTATTTTGGCGTCCTATGGAGGCCTGCGAGCGAGATATCAAGTTTGAGCTGATTTGGTACGATGGTTTTCTCTAAAAATCGTTCACAGACACACATACACACACACAGACCATTTTCCCAAATAGTGTTTTTTCGGACTCAGGAGGGTCTGAAACGTAAAGATCTGAAGAAAACTCAAAATTTTTTTTTCAGCCGATTACATAACTTTCCTTTCTACTTCGTAGAGCCAAGGAAAGTAAAAAACTGAAACGCAAAGATATGAAGAAAATGGAATGAAACAAGGTCATGGGACGATTAGAAAACTTTCCTTCCTACGTTGCAGAGCTGAGGAAAGTAAAACAGACGAAATCAATTGGCCTGTGATGGAATAATTGAAATAAACACCTCAGTGCATACAGGGTGTGTATAAAAAGTACTAGATCCAGTCTTTCCCTGACATGACTACACGTCACAGTGCATTTGGCCCAAATGGGTTCAGTAATCGGGGGGGGTTGACCTTCAAAACGTACCAAACAACAGTTGCCTGCGTGGCTTTGTTCAGGCGCTATCGAGTTTTTCGTGGATGTCTGGTCGAGTGACTTGATGCAAGCTCGAAATGTAACGAACGACCGAACAGTGATACGCGATTAAATTTTGTGTTGAACTAAGGAAATTGGGTGCGGAGATTTTGGATATGATTCGCCTAGTGTACAAGCGTGTCACGAATTGCAGTTTGTAAGTGGAAAAAGCTCTTTAAAGATGGCCGAGAAAGTGTTGGGGACTAGACTCAGGGACCATCGCCGTCGTGAACCAATGAGTGTGTAAGGAGTGACACAGAGCACTTCGATTGGGCCATGGGAGGCACGCTAATTAACCGCTCAAAAATGAGAAGAAATGTGTAGCAGAATAAAGTTGTACACGAATACTTGTATTAAAATTTGACTCTTATTCAATCTAGTAATCTAGTATTTAGAAGGCGGCCTTTAGAAGCAAATCAATTTCAAGTTTGAGAGATATTTTAATAAAGTAATAATCTACCAGTGTGTCGTCCCGCTGCATCACCCAAATAGACTTGATGTCGTCCACGTTTTCCTGGAGGTTGGCCGCCATAGATCCAAGGTGAACCGGGGCATCCAACACTTTCTGCGCTTCTTTCGGGCCGTCGCCGTTAGAGCCCCGCATGAGAGTGAGAAGTTTGTCGCATATTCCCCTTAAAACGAAAAGGTTCTGATACATTCCAGAATTTATTCGACAAGGGTCGGCGTTGAACAGTAGAATGGTGGAGTCAAGTTTGTTAGAAAAGCGCAAAAAAACATAAGACACAGAAAATTGATTATAGTACTCCCAAAATGGAAGCTGAAGAAGTAACACAAGGCTGTTGAGGAAGTCCATTAACAATCAGTTGATACAGTTTTATGTGCGTCTTTCTTATGTCTGACGTAAATAAGGCCAGCCAAGTGCAATCGAGAACTACAGAAGGGTACAAAAACATTGATCAAATCGAGTGAGTAGCGGAAAGTGAAATTAATATGCGCGAAATGCAACGAAAATAATCATTAACTTCTCTTCTCAGCAATCCCGTTGCCATTGCAGGAGTCAGCAAATTGTCATATCAATATAACTGAATAAGGGCAACAAGGACACACCTACTCCTAATCCGCGAAATTTCACTTTAGATTATCAATACATTTTCCAAGTTGATTATAGTTGTTGCGCAGTGTTGAGGCTGTGATGTCTCACGTGGGTAACACTAAAACTGTAAGATGATAGCTGATAGTTACAGCTGTTATCTACTACCTAGTGCTACAGTTCTTCGAAATGAACCACCGTTGACCTATCAAACAAATGCTCACCCTACCGCCTGTAACTGCTTCTGTTTCATTGGTGCTTCAGCGTGCCACTTTTTTTAAAGACAAGGAACACGTTTTTATGTGATTCCCCTGGGTGGGCCCTCCCGCTGAATTTCAGACCTTCTCCCACTCTGTCTGCTGCACATACAGCCCTGGCTTCCGAATTACATCCACCCTGCTGCTGTCTCATTCCCCTCGCTTCACCGTGGAAACTCTTCTGGAATGCATTTTATTCTAATAAGGCTGCAAATGACAGCTTTTTCTCCTACCTAGACACAGTATTCTGTCTAATTATGTACCAATTCGCAAAAACCATGTTTTTTTTCCTTGATCTAAACTAAGCTTGTCTCTTAGATTTTACACCGATAAATCATATAGACAAACCACTGACAGCTAGGCACCTCCAGCTATTGCTATTAGGACATCCATGCATAGAAAAATTACTGTTGTGTCAATCCGTTGATGAAATACAGAAAGCTCATTGTTACCGATTGGTTTTGCATGTACGTTCACGGTCAAAATCACTTTCTGTTACAATTACTCAATTTCGCGTTCACATTTACGAACAATTGTCGTTTCAACTGCAACTGTTAACTTAGCTATCACTGATGTCACGGCCCTGACAATGCATTTTTACGTGGAACACAAAACCTGAGAGAATTGATTGGCAAAACATGAAAAGGAGAGGAGACGGTAGAACAACATAAATCTCAACCCCGGTATTGTCAGTGTCACATTAAGAAAACTCAAGTCTTCTAACGAATGCCTGTTTTTAGATGGACATACTTTGAGTGCAAATCAGAAGCGACTACCCCCTTACGGATAGCAAGTTTTAGTTTAAGTCAAAACCCACCAAAAGCCAAATACATAGTTCAAAACCGGCCACAAAACTCACCTGATGTCATCCTCAGTTTTTTCATCGGCCACCTCATGAAGAACAGCGCCTACTGCATCGTAAAGCTCGTCGGAATCTTCGAAATCATCAATTCCGTTCGTAAGTACACCTGTAACATCAGCGGCCAACACATGGAATCAGACCGACGTTGACATTTAATAAGACTATTGTACTTACTTCAAACTACTTATCTACAAAGGGTATTGAACCAAGAATAAAACGTTTAAGAACAAAATCAGCACGATGATAAACCGGTTATAATGCTAATCGATACATTGACAGGTTTCAAGTCATGAACGCAGCATTGTGCGCCACACGGCACTTCCGGGGACAGCAGGTAGGAATGGTACGAGATATTTCGGTATAAACGCAAGCAATATCGTAAATAGTATCCGCTGCTTGAGTATTTGTAGTTTACCTTCGACATATTGATATAATTCGTCGTTAATTAACGGAAACTCCGACTTAAGGAACTGACCGCAACCATCCATCTTACACCAAAGAAAGGAACCTCCTCGCTGGGACCAGCTGTTTACCACGGTTCTTCGTCTAGACCTTAATTACGTACAGCAGAACAATTGCCTAAAAAAGAGCCACTTCAAACTGTGGCTAGATAAGTACCTATATTCTTAATAAAAACCCACATTCTTCTAATTTATAAACCTCGCATTTTATGGAAAACTAAAAATAGAGAAAGTGACTCCCTGGTGATGATAAAAATTCATCAGAACAATCACAATAGGATTATGAACGTGGGAAATACCCAGATTCGTAAGTCAATGCCTGAATGAGGATACCGATCTACAATGGGATAAATCTGTGCAGCACTTGTGTTTATTGTACCATTTATTCAACCATTTTTCGTAGTTTGAAATGACAAAATTGTAAGTATTGAAAATCTCATATGCAAGTTCCTTCTTGATGCGCAGAACCTTCTGCCGAGAAGCCTAACCTTCCGTTTAAGCAACAGTCGTATTACACGCCAGTCTTATTGAGTCAATTTACGTTTCGTCAATTGAAATTTAATTACTAATTCTCCGCACGATTCTACCGGTTTTTAAAATTCAAGTTAATATTATGGAAAATGTTCAGTACCCACTGACCGTTCATTACTGTGGGAATTGTTCTCTTCCGATCGAGTACTGCGAGTATCATCCCGAGCACGATAAATGCAAGCAATGGCTGGAGAAAAATTTGCCGGATGAATTCGAGAAAATCCTTTCCGTCAACGACCAACTTGATGAAGAAGGCGGAGAAGAGAAGAAGCGGCAAAAGCGTGGAGGAAAGGGCGTCGTCAAGTCAAGAAAGAAGGAGGAAGGGCCTAAAGTCGTGTACGTTTCAAGGGCTCCGAGAGGTAAAAAGAAATCCGTCACTGTAGTTCAGGGACTCAGTACATTTGATATTGATTTGAAGGTAGCCAGCAAATTTTTTGGTACTAAATTCGCTTGCGGCTCTTCGGTGACCGGAGATGACGAGATAGTTATACAGGGTGACGTTAAAGACGATCTCTTCGACGTTATACCCGATAAATGGCCGGCTATCCACGAAGATTTCATCGAGGATCTTGGCGATCAGAAACGATAATTATTGTTGAGCATGAAATGCCTTGATGTACTCTTACTCTAATGATTGGCGCCGTCTTTTCCAATGAACGACTCGAGTGTGTGAAAATCGTTTTATTCGGTGTTCGTTAATTCATGAAACGCGATGTAGTCGTCTAAGACTCAATTATATTGTTCGTATCAAGTTGGCTTTTCAGTTGCCGTACCTTTAATTGCGTCCTAAACACAACTATCCTACCAGTAGGGTTTTGAAATCCACAACAATTTATCTCTTACTCAAGGCAAAAACAGTTACGATAGTTCTTCGCTTCATGGTTCAGTGTCATTTACATCATGATAGCTGTATTTGGATTGAATCGCATTCAAACGTAATTTCATACATGGCGTTGTCAGTGTGATAGTGTGGTATGATGACATGAAGTGATCTATTTGTAATAGTATCGTGAACCCCCGTGGATGAAGAGGATTTGAGACACAGGTTACCCGTTAAGAAGGCTTAGGAAATTTCTCCTCTTCACATAAATCACATATTTTTAAAAAATTATGAATTAAGTCCACAGAAGTATGGTTAAAGTCAGTTGAGCTGATGGGTAGTGAAGTACTGTGGGTGAGCCCTTTAGATGTACATTATGTGCAGTGGTGAAGTCGACTCAGTTGGCCAACCTTTTAATTTGACGGGAAAAAGTTTAATCGGACAGAAAGAGAGGTTTCAGTAATTAAACGTTCATTGAACCTCCTGAACTACCATGAATAATCTGCTTTGCCATGCAGAAGACAGCTGTCCCTGGTGATGATGTGAAGAATGGAGACTTTCCTCTCCATTTGTTTGGAGACCACGAAGCATGGAAACAGTTCAAAGTGTGGGCATGATGGTGGATACCATCTTTTCATTTAGTTTCCACAATTTTGTAAGGATGAACATATAAAGCAGCTACAGTAACAATGGCCAAGGCTAACAGGCCACAGGGTGGGTAGTTATGAGCGTTGCACAATCCATCTTCTTGCATGAGGGTGTGTGCTGAGACACATTGCAGAGCACATAGTAGCAGCGCTGAGGAGGTGCCCTCTGCATTGCTCGCTCGTACCACTTGGTTTCACAGGTGAGAGTGTCGATGGTAGCGATTGTTAAATCAATCCACCTTCTAGCAGCCGACTGAAAAGAGCTGGAGCAACTAGAGTGTGGCCACTGGAAGAAAAGAAAGTGGGCTGTAACCCCTGGGAGGTGGCAAGATGAGTAGGACACGACCCAGAAGAGGCAGTGGACCAGTCAGTTGATTGCAGCACATGGTCTATGGATTGGGTGGCGCCACGGCAAGGTGGATTTTTACCCAGTTCTTCACAGAACAAAGTATTTAAGGTCTATCTACGACAAATTGGTAAGGGTGCACTGCATGGCAATCGTGGAAGGTGCTTCCAATGCCAGGCTGGTAGTGCATGGTAGAGCACACAACTGACTGTCTCACCAAAAGCACACGTCCCTGTTGAATTCTGATGAACAACATGTAGGTGCGTTTCTAAATTTGCCAAGGCAGTGCTCAGCCAGAGGAGGATGGAGCTTGCTGATTCGGGGCAAGTATCTCACAGGGATGAAGAATGAAGAAGTCTGTCTAGTTTGTAAACCAATCTTTCACTAGGTTTGAAAATGTTTTGCTGGCTAAAGGAAGCATCAGAGTTTGCACTGAGCTAATCGTCTATGATCCTTGTTCTCCAGCATGCTCACTCATATCTGATCAAAATTGGCTCTGCAGTCTCAAATTTTTGCACGAACCCATCCAGGTAAATACCAAAACCACAACAATTTATCTCTTACTCAAGCCTAAAAGTTACGATAGTTCTGGAAGCAGTTGATCATGAGAAGACAAAAAAAACAACGAAATTGTGCAAATTTACAAATGTTAATTTTATTTAAATATTCAACAGTTCAAAGTACAAATAACAACACAAAAGGAAATACAGTTAAAAATAGGAACAGCCGGTCAATAACACCTCAACTTTGTTAAAGTATTGAGCTTAAGAAGACTTAAAATATATGTTTGAACAATCAGAAGATGAATCTACCTAAAATAATGATGAGAAAGGTTAAGCCACGAGAATTTACAATGATGCGTTATTTTATCGAAAATGAATGAATATAATTGTTCTCAAAACACAAGTCTGCTTAGCGGTTAAGAAGCTTTCTTTTTGAAATATTTAGACATTTCGAGCGAACGAACCGTATAATGTTCACGATTTGGAGAGCGGTCGTTTAGAAACCATTGTTCATAGCGCTATAAGTAAGAAGCAGGTTATCAAGAGTTACAATTTCGTTAGGTGTAATGAATTATAGTCAAGAGGTTAGTGAGGCCATAGGTTATGAGGATGCTTTGAGGACAAACGAGAAGTACTGTTTTTAACTTGCTTAAAATTGAATGTTCTCCGCAATTTTTTTTTTCGATTCGTCGTGACTCTTTTTCATATTCGGTACTTGGGTGAACTAAAGAACATGGACCGACCGCTTGATAATGCTACGACTGCATGCATCGATAGTTCGCTTGAACGCTACGACTGAAAGTATCGATATGCGTCACCGGCGCAGTTGGTGGGGGAGAGCCTAAGAGCGATGTCTGGCATATCGATAACCTGACCTCGGTCGTGATATATCGATATATTGCCTTACCAGAGGGAGCGGTCCATATTCTTCGCTTTTACCCGGTACTTTTCGCCGAGAGCGCCCAACAAGAAGGTTACCAGGTAGAACTTTTTAAAAACATTTTCGTCTGCTAAACTCCTCGAACCGTATTTCGTTCTGTTTCTGTTGGTAATGACCATAAAACGGAATGCTCGAATAAAATTCCCTCGACTGGAAAAAGGGGCAGTTCAATTTCCACGACCAATTTCACTAACCGAGGCAATTCGTGGCCCCCATTGAGGTACATTTTTGGCGGAATCATCGAATACCGTTTCGAAAAATACAGAAACTTGTCGCGTCCACCAGAGAAAAGGGTTATTTGGTCGCCACTCCTGAATTACATGCGTAACTTGCCAATTTGGTTAGTAATAGATCATCATTGCAAATTCCAAACACGCGAATACAATGAAAATAATACGAAATGGCCATTTTTATTTGGTTCAGTACACACTGAAGACTATTAATTTAAATATTACGACAAACAATTTGATTCATTCAGTGCGCACCCAAAAAAATACTTACAAAATTACCAGTAGGGAGAAACCTACGCTATAATAAGGAGGAACAATGTTTTTCTCTAGTTGCAATACTAAAAGTCACATCTCTAAACTTAACCAATAAAGCGATAATGAAATCAATGTAATAAGGAAGGCCAAGTTTCTGATACTTAATGCATCAATTTTTATTTTTGAGAACGAGCATAAAATTCAACACCTTACGTTTGCTTACAACTTTTTTCCAGTGAAAAATAAGTGATAGCAGTGATTTTTGAGTGGTAAATAATAATAACTTTGGTTATTATATGGGGAAGTTTATTAAGACGTTAAAGTTGGTGTTACATTCAGGTGTTCTAGTTGGCTGCTTATTGCTTTCTTACTTCAGACGAAATCCACCTTGAAAAGGGGAGTGAAATGAAGCACAAGAGGAGGTTTTATTGTAGCATTCCCTGGGGGGCTTCAATGTCTTCGATATCACGGGGCAGGTGATCGTACAGTTTGTTAATACGATGAGTTTAGATTGCAAGGATTTTTTAAGATTCTTTGCACCACTCCGCTCCTTCTGGCTACACACCTCATACATGTGCGTGTAGTTCTAAGTGTGTGACAGCAGTAGTGAGGTGTCTTGAAAGAGCGCAAGGGCGAGGAATGACTCACAACCTCCACTCATCACTGGTAACCTGAGATATGGAACTGCAATCACGAAATTCAGACAGGTGTGTGTGCAGCTCAGAAGTTGCTGAGGCAACTTGACAGCAGATTCGTGGACAACTGAACAAATAGATGTACTGCGATGTGCTACCTGTGTATCTAGTGGGTCAAGAGAAAAAGATGATCCTCTCAACATGAAAATTGAATAGACGACGGATTCGTGTTTGCACGATCGCGTTGTCCCAAAAGACTATTCGTAGAGTAATAAGGCCAGATTGAACGTTTTAGTAAGAATCGACTCGTCAAATATATTCACCGTTACAAACCCAAGCGACTGCAGCTCAAGGTTAACGCCTAAATGGCAGGAGAGCACAATAGGCTTACACAAAGCTCCAGTGCAATTAGACATCTGCTGGTAAGTGGCAGCAAGCGAGAGGAGCGAATGACAGACTATCTGGTTTTTGAAGGGTCTGAATGTAAAGGAGCATCCTCTGCCCAATCTCGCTACCAGTACCCCATGCCACTTTCAAACAGCAGCAGAAGAAGACGGAGAGGAAAAAAAGACTGCAGTCACATTTTCACCGGAAATGTTCCAAGCAAACTCCATTAAACTTCTCATATCTATTGTTTTGTTAAAAAATACTAAGTACGTTTCAACTTAATCGCGAATGAATTGGTCTAGAAAATATTATACTTTACGTACATATATATAAATTAAGGTAGAAAAAGTTGTCCCATTGAAGAATTTAGAGTACGAACGCTCATCTTGTCACATCGTCGGGCAATATCGTTGCAAATTCACTATATGAACCGTTGTAGAGGCTGGAGGCGTTGGATTCTATTTTGTCGCATCTGTAGACGTAGGCGCTCACCGAAATGTCGTCGTCTTTTTTCATGCAGACAGTCCCGTTGGGGCAGTTACAGCTGCAATTAAAATAAGCAGTCGTCATTAAACTACCAGTGCACGTTTAGGAGTGGCTTAAGTTGTAAGGTACACTAACACGTGGCAGAAGCCAATTTCTTGGCAGTGGGGAGATCACTTCATGAGGCAGGTGTGTAAGAGCGCCTGTGCACAGTGTGCGATTAACCGACAAACGACTTACTGGCAATTTTAACAGTTTTTCGTCTGGTCTTGGTGTTATTCTGGATGCAAAAGACACCATTTGAGAAGGTACCCTCTGTATGGGAGTCGTGGGAGGGGCAGCAGTCCTCCCCTATCCCCAAGATATTTGCTGCTGGCCTGTACAGTTTAGGGTGCACCTGTAAGCATTGCCCACGTGTCGGGAGTGGTTGCAGGACTGCCTGACCTTCAGCGTTTCATGCACCAGCAACAACCGCTAACCGAATAATGACTGATTTGGAGGCAACTATCTGGCTCCCTTGCGCCCACTGTGGGAGATGAGGTTGTGCCCGCACGGTTGCGTAGATCTGGAAATCGAAGAGGATGTGCACGGCAGCTTCTAAGGCTCCAGCATTGTATGTGCAGGGGTTGAACTGGCACTGCTTGAAGAGTAGGAGCATGGTATTGAATGTGCCATGGTCTGAAAGTAGCTGGGAGGCTGATGGATGCCATGTCGCAGACATTCCCAAGTGTTCAGCCTGCTGCAAATCTGTGGTCCGTTGATGCGTCAGCTCCAGTTGCCCCACTGTTGTTTGCACTCCAGCCAGGGTAGGGAAGCAGGAGTCGAAGCTCACCGCCAGTCTGTCTCTCTTTTTGTGAAACCTCAGGGCCGGGGTTCCAGCAATTACCTGTAGGACCAGGTGAGAGATGGTATTGTAGGCCAGGAGGATAACTAGAAGCACATCCAGGTGAAGGGTGCTCTGTGGAAGGTGAGCAGCCCCCCTTACCATGCGTAGAGCACAATTGGCAAGAATACCGAGGTATAGTACTTGACATGAGCGTGGATGGAAGCATTCCACGTGGCCCAACGACCTCACGTCCCCCACTCACTTTTTTCTGTCCTGTAAAATAATCGGCTGGGATTTTGTTTTTAAATTTCTTCAGACCAGCCCTGATCAAGTGGAAAAATATCGCTCCAGGTAACGTCAACGCGCGCCCAAACACTTACGTTTGGCAATTTTACGATAGTAACATTATTCGACAATTTTATGAAAAGCAAACTTACGTGTTCTTCAAGTAGTAGTGAAATTCGCGTGAGAAAGGAATGTACACTCCCCAGGCGCAAGGTGTCCTGATGTGGCAGTCACTTCCTGTTGGACCAGCCGTGTTAGAAGCGTCAGCTATTTTCTGCCTCCCTGTCTGTCAAAAGAATTAAATTACACTCGAGTTTTATTTGAGTTAATATTCCACTTGCGTGAAATGTTCAAGAAATTTAAGACGACTGAAAGGCTGAGCACGAACGAACAAAGTTTTTATTGAAGAAATAACCTAACAAATCGCCTATTATCCACCGTGTTGTGTGCTGCCCATTACTAGGCACTAGAGGGTTTTAAAATACGTTTGGCGTCCAATTACTAGGAGAAAGAGGAGGAGGGGTTCTACTCAAACCAGCATTGCTTCCACAAAACTCGGATTATTTTCCGAATGCTCTCAGGATGCACTATCTTCTGGGAGTTGCTCAACGAATTGCGGCTTCCTCGCTCTATTAAATGAGCAGCCTGCACCTTGCTCTGTGCAACCTGGCTCCTTTTCTTGCAGGCCTTTTGGCAATTCCTGCGCTGGGACCTGCTCACGCCACAGCTAACTTAAATGGTACCACGGGAGGCTTCTGCTCACGCTGCCACAGGCCCAATGCCTCTGGCTGTGAAGCCGAAGTGTCGGAACCGTGTGGGTCTTGGCTTTGATAAAATTTCCTGTGTTTGGTAACGATGTTATCAGGAGCCGATTAGCTAGGCACCTTGTCCAACCGCAAATAGGCTTCGTCTCTTATTATTTACAAGACTCACACAACACTTAATGACAGTACAAATGTTTGCCAGTAGCTTTCGTCAACTGGACGAAGCTAAAGATATTTCGGGAGCAACCACCGACAGTGCCACTGACGTACGCGACGTTTCCGTCGAAGAAGCAACGAGTCATCGTAAATAAGAACTCGAATTCTGATTCATCCAGTTTTATCGCTGGGCCTGTGGTCTTTTAATGTTAGTCATCACTCAGTACCATCATGACACCCCTGTACCTCATTCATTGACGAATAACGTAATATTCTACAAATGTAACAGTTGTATATTATAAAACGTTTCGTTAGAAATTCGACTATTTACATTGATATCCACATGGGCTCTTGGAGCTCTGTCAATCACGTACAGCGCACACCCATTTGTATTGGGATAAAACCAAATACTAAATTAATTTAAAGAAAAAATATCTGGTGCGTTGCAACACACAACTTTCCTTAGCTCTACGTCAATTCATTTTCTATATGGCTTTGTCTACTTAATCAATTCATTTACCACTCAGTTCACTTGAACTTGTTCAAACAACATTTCACGGTAGCAAAAAGCGGTAGCGCTTACAGTTCCAGAATTTATTGTGCTGCTCGTACTCATTGCAGGACCATTATTGAGCTATTGGTACACAGATAATTAATGAGGCTCTAAACGCAAATTTTTTGAAGAAGGATAGTAATTACTTTGCAGAGTTATTGGGTAAAAACGTTTAGAACTGGTAGTAAGCGAAACGGCAGTAGTTGAAATTTAGGAATTTCTGGAGTCACCCCCATGTATCTCATGCGCGTTTTTAAACACTCACCCTTTAGGTATTGGATTGGACTACAATACCAATTTTTTTAAACATTCTACCAATATTCCAGCGGAGTTTATAAGGAAAAAACTGCGCTAAAAACGCTTTTGGTCGAAAATTTTGATAATTTATTGTGCTGCTCTCGTCATTTTCCCACAAATGGGAATTTTATGGTATAATTGCCTTATTGAGAGCTATCAACGTGAACAATTTAATCAAAATCGTTAGAGCCGTTTTTGAGAAAAAAAATATTTGGTGTTTTGATCACTATGATGACTATAGTTAAATTTCGGTGGATTTTGCCCATACCCTTATTTTTGCGCCCCATGGTGACCTGCTAGCGAGATATGAAGTTTCAGCTGATTTGGTACGGTGGTTTTCCCTAAAAATCGTTCACAGACACACACACACACACACACACCATTTTCCCAAATAGTGTTTTTCGGACTCAGGAGGGTCTGAAACGTAAAGATCTGAAGAAAACTCAAAAAAAAAAATTTTCAGCCGATTACATAACTTTCCTTTCTACTTCGTAGAGCAAGGAAAGTAAAAATTTCAGCGTCAATATCAATAATATCAAATAATAACAAATGTAAATAATATTCCAATGTTATTCGGTTTAGTTGGACCACACATGGGCCCCAGGCTCACGTTTTAGGTGTTTGTAAATGCAATAATAAATTACCTAAAACATAATTGTGATCTCTGCACTCTTTAGAAGGGGGAGAGTGCACTGAGAGGCTCTGCAAGTCCCCTCCCCATTTCAAACCTCTCAAAATTTGACACTTCGTGTTTCAAGGCATGGGGATAGCAAATCTATAATTTCCGTCCAATTACGTCGTCTTTGGTATCGTTTCCTAGGTGCTGAGGGATGCTGAGTCGAATAGGGCGAGTCTTGGAGGTGTAGGACTGCGACTAGAACGGTGAAATCACAATAAGTATAGTGTGGCAATTTCTACTAGTCGTAAGAGCACGCAGGGCGATACGGCGAAAGTTATTGTTTCTCCCCGAAATGCACTCATTTCCAACACTGCCTCCACTCTCATTCCAGCCATTCGTTAGTTCGAATCGCCGCGTCATGCCAATTGCCTAGCGTTGCAAACGAAAAACCCATATTTTCGTTGTTCCTTAGTTGTCAGGTCGTGTTTCCTGTCATTTAGTAGTATTTTTACTTTCCTTGGCTCTACAAAGTAGAAAGGAAAGTTATGTAATCGGCTGAAAAAAAAATTTGAGTTCTCTTCAGATCTTTACGTTTCAGACCCTCCTGAGTCCGAAAAACACTATTTGGGAAAATGGTCTGTGTGTGTATGTGTGTCAGTGAACGATTTTTAGAGAAAACGACCGTATAAAATCAGCTCAAACTTGATATCTCGCCCGCAGGTAACCATGGGACGCCAAAATAAGGGTATGAGCAAAATCCACCGAAAGCTAACTATAGTTATCATAGTGATCAAAACACCAAATATTTTTTTTCTCAAAAACGGCTACAACGATTTTGATTAAATTTGTTATATTGGTAGCTCCTACTATGGTAACTATATCATGAAATTCCCATTCGTGGGAAAATGATGAGAGCAGCACAATAAATTACCAAAACTTTCGACGCAATAGATTTTAGCGCGGTTTTTAGAGGAAACAACCGTACCAAATCAGCTGAAACTTGATGAATAGCCTACAGGTTACCATGGGACGCAAAAATAAGGGTATGGGCAAAATCCACCGAATGTTAACTATAGTTATCAAAGTGATATAGTGATCAAAACACCAAATATTTTTTTTCTCAAAAACTGCTCTAACGATTTTAATTACATTTTTTATATAGATAGCTCTCAATAAGTCAATGATATTATAAAATTCTCATTCGTGGGAAAATGACGAAAGCAGCACAATAAATTATCAAAATTTTCGACGAAAAGCGTTTTTAGCAGGGTTTTTTCCTTATAGACTCCGCTAAAATGTTACTAGAATGTTAAAAAAAATTGGTATTGTCCAATCCAATACCTATAGGGTGAGTGCTTAAAAACGCTCATGAGATACGTGGGGCTCACTACAGAAATTCCCGAATTTCAACTACCGCCGTTTCTCTTACTACCAGTTCTAGAAGTTTTTACCCAATAACTCTGCAAAAGTAATTACTATACTTCTTCAAAAAATTCTTGTTTACAGCCTCATTAATTCTCTGTGTACCAATTGCACAATAATAGTCCTGGAATGAGTACGAGCAGCACAATAAAATCTGGAACTGTAAGCGCTACCGCTTGCTGCTGCCGTAAAGCGTTGTTTTATGCTGAATCGAATGGGACGGGTCTCGGAGGTGTGAGATTGCATCAAGCTGCGCAATCACGCAGCGCAAGATAATGAACTGTTATGTAATGATTTGAAGCGTTTTTATCGTTTCTCCCGGGCTGCACTCATTTCCTGCAGTACCTCTCGTCCCACTCCGACCACTCGTTAGTTCGACTCGTCGCGTCTTGCCATTTTCCTAGAACACGTCAGTTTTCGTTGATCGGTTGTTGTCAGGTTATGTTTCGCATCGTTTATTAGGATTTTTCGAAGCTGAATCGAATGAGACACATCCCGGAGGTGCGAAACTGCGTCAAGCTACGTAACCACGCTGTGCAAGACAATATTAAACTGTTGTCTAATAATTCGCAGCGTTTTTCATTTCAAAAACAACGCCATTCAAACTTAATTCATTATTTTTCATTCAACTTTCACATTTTCCCAACTGAACCGCATATTTTCAAATCAAACGTCATTTTCCAACGTGCACAGTTGAACTTTCATCAAAAGGCCAATGAAAGCATTGTAATCGTGTAAAACACGCATGTGTAAATAGGATAGCCAACTAGGGCTAACCATAAAGGAAGCGAGGGTGTTCGAATTTGTCTCAAACGGCTTCGACGATTTTGATCGTCCAAAATATTTTAAGCGCCGAACTTTCTTTTCCCGTAAAACATTTCTTCGCAATTGAACGAAGATACACAACACAGCCCGTATATACGGCAGATCGTAGAATTTTTCGTGAGTTGCGGGAAACTCTTTTTTTTGTGTGTTTTTAGGGCTATCTACGCACTTAAAAAATGGGCTCAGGAACAACCTGAGGAATTCCGGAATTCCACAGCTGTTTTACTAATTACCATATGTCGAAAGTTTTACCCAATTATTTCGAAACATTAACCACGACTCTTTTCAGAAAACTCAAGCTGACAGTCAAATGAACCACCTAGGGATCAATAACTTCACTAGTGCATAGATCCTTAAGATTTTAAAGAAATTATAACTTCATTACGTCGAATGTCGAATTTTCTTCGGAGTCCGAAAGCACCACTTGAGGCAGAAGTGTCTGCGAACGCGATTGAGAGAAAATGGCATGAACTAATCGTCTCAAATTCAATATTTAGTTTGTAGATCGTCCATGAAACACCCAAATAAAGGTATGGACAAAATCGATCGATTACTAACTATAGTTATCAGAACACACAAAAACGTTTCTCAACGTCATCCGTCACCAAAAACGGGTTTGATTAAAGTTCTTTGGTGAGCAGTTCCAATTAATACGACAGTACCATAAAATTCTCATTTGTGGAAAATTGACGAGATCAGCACGATAAATTATCCGAAATTTTACGTTATTACTTTTCGCTACCAAAAGGTGAGTATTGTAATCGTGTCAAAAAAAGTTGGGTTTTCTCCAGTTCTTCACGCTTTGAGGAATACTGAATCCAACAAACCTGATTTCACCGTATGGTCCGTGTGTCTGTAGTTCGATTTGTGAGAGAACGGCCGAACTGATAGAGCTGGTTCTTTTTTTGTTTTGTTCGTTATTACGTAACCTTATTTTCGTAGACGGTAAAACGAGGTTATGGACGATGGGAAAGGGGGTGGCGGATGAAAATGTACCAAAAATTAAGGTTTTTCGAATTTTTCTCGAAAACGGCTATAACGATTTTGATTAAATCTTCAAATTACCTTCTATTAGTTAGTACAAAACGTTTCTTCACTATGAATGTCTCCACGAAAATGCGATATATAGGCTTAAAATGCCAAAGTAGGTTTTTACGGTTTTTGGTAAAACGGCTTCAACGATTTTCTACAAACTCTAATGTTAATATATTGTTCTCATTAAATGTTCTTCTGACAGTGCATTGAACAAAGATAAACATGAAAACGTATCGAAAATAATGTTTTTTTAAACATTTTTATAATTTCCAGAGTAACGGCGCCACTGAATGGAGCGTCTTGTAGCAACATATATCTACGTAATTATTTCTGTATATATTCGTCGAACGTGGATATAAGCCATGATGACTCCACAAATTGAGATTTGTCGTACATTATCGGGTTTTCAATTTTCTCAAAAAAGGCCTTTAACGATTTCGATCAAATTTACGGAGCTAAATACTAGTAGTACCTCATAGAAATGCGTTGAACGGAGATATAGTGTTCAGTGTTCGAATTTACCGTCATCGGTGTGTCACCAGATATTTTCTACATAAACCTCGCTCGTTCTTAGAAAAATTAGGGCGGTAGTCAATTAAACTAACTAGACGATGAAAGTTAAACTACATAACGCTCATATAATAATTAGGAGTCAAACCATCGCTGTTTTCACTTATTTCTCAAAGTTTTTTTACCAAGTTACTCCAAAATACTCAGTACAACCCTCGCCGGAAAATTCGAGCTGACAGTCACATGAACCACCGACGATTCAATAACAGTCGTAAGTTGGAGCAAATCAATAAATTCTGAAACCTGAAGCGCTACTAGTTTCTGGTTCATTTAACCGAATGAAAAAAATATATGGTGCGTAGCAAAACTCAACTTTCCGCCACCCCCGTTAAATTCGAACGCCAGCTATATCTTCGTTCAACGCATTTCTATAGGAACATTCATGGAGAACAAAATGTAGAGACTTGTTAGTTGAGAGTCCTTCGTAAGTTTGTTCGAAATCGTTAGAGCCGTTTTTGAGAAAATTGGAATACCGATAAATTAATATTCGACAAATCTCCTTTTCTGAGTTAACTTGGCTTATATCTCCGTTCAACATATGAATGAAGAAATAATTACGGAGAACGAAATGTGGGTGTAGGTGACTAATAGACATTCTGTAAGATTGATAAAATTTGGTGAAGCAGTTACCGCAGAATTTACGGAAATGCTCGAATAGACATTATTTTCGACTCACTTTCATTTTTATCTCTGTTTATTGGACTGTCAGAGGAACATGTATTGAACTAATCGAAAACATTCTGTGAGTTTGGTGAATGTTGTTGAAGCCGTTTCGTCAAAAAGCGTCAAAAAAACTATTTTTCATGGAGATGTGTATGGAGAAGAAAAGTTTTGTACTAACTAGTAGACGATAATTTGAAAGTTTAATCAAAATCCTTTTAGCCGTTTTCGAGAAAAATGCAAAACACATCAGTTTTTGGTACATTGTCGTCTCCCACTCCCCTTTCCAATCAACCGAAATCGCCTATAACCTTATTATTAAATGTGATGGAGCACCAGATATTTCAGCCACATCTCGCTCGAAATATTTGTCGGTTGGTTGGAAATTCGTTCCGGAATCGGCATTAACTGGTTTGATTTGTGCAACTTACGACTGAAGCCGAGTAGCAGATGGTAGCGCAGAGTGCGACGTAGACAAGGGCGAAAATGGTCGTTCGGATCATGACGATTGTAGTAAGAGTAGCGATGAAACTGGTATAGTTCTTTCGATTTATTATACTGCGTGGAAAGAGGATGAGGACGAGCGCGAATTAAAACGTCCAAGTACTGCCGAGTACGGGAGAATACGCGGGGCGGCTCCAATTGAATGGATTCGCGGTCGGAGGGACGAGAGCTCTTTATAGAGGCAGCCGCCTGAGGAGCGGGAGAGGGCATCCATCCCCCCGCGCGCTCGTTCATGCCACCTCCATCCTCGTCCAGCTCTGCCAGTCGGAGCCGGCTCTGCCCGGTAAATCGGAAATCCCTGGCTTCTTGGTGAAGTGATTTCCTGGCTCGTGTTAATAGCGGGATGCCCTTGTCGGCCCCCCTGCGGCTCTAATAACTGAGACGACCGCAACTACAGGCAAAAGCTGAAAGAGAGCATCTCTCCACTCACGCGCGAGACCAGCAAGCGACTTTCCTCCCTCGCACCACCCTTATTCACTTGCCGTTCCAATTTGAAATAACCACTAAACGTACCTTCTCACGAAAAACGTTTCTCACTTACTACACGAAGAAATTTTCAGCATGGAAAATCTAGATACGCGTAAAAGTACTGCATATTTTAATTATTTTATTTATTAAGCACTTCATAGCAACAGACACATTCTGGAGTATATACGGGCGCTCTATCTTAGTTCAACGCATTTCTACGAAAACATTTATCAAGACCAAACTGTAAGTACTCCGTGAGTTTGACGGCGATTGTTATAACCGTTTTTGAAAAAATTGGAAAGTCGATAAATCAACTCGTAGGTACAGAAATAATCACCTAGAACAAAATGTGAGTACAGGTTCCTAAAAGACACTGTGTGAGATTGCTCAAATCTAGCGCTACCCCGGAATTCGCGAAAATGTTCAAAAAAACATTATTTTCGACACATTTTGATTTTTACTTTCCGCTACCCGAAGGGAAGGAAAGTATAGTAGTCGGCCCAAAAAAAAAATTTCGGTTTTCTTCAGATCTTTACGTTTTGAGGCCTACTGAGTCTAAAAAAACCTAATTTCGGCGCGTGGTCCGTGTGTATGTGTGTGTCTGTAGTTCGATTTGCGGGAGAACGGCTGATCCGATTGAGCTGGTTCTTTTTTTGTTTTGTTCGTTATTTTTTGTAGACACCAAAATGAGGTTATGGACGATTTCGGCTGATGGGAAGGGGGGTGGGGGGACGAAAATGTATCAAAAACTAGGGGTTTTCGCATTTTTCTCGAAAACGGCTCTAACGAATTTGATTAAACTTTCAAATTATCTCCTACTGATCAATATCTAACTTTTTTTCTCTGTACATATCTCCATGAAAATACGGTGAACGGAGATATACGCCTATGAACCAAAAGTAGGTTTTTTACACTTTTTGGCAAAACGCCTTCAACGATTATCACCAAACTTTCAAGATGTATCCAAATAGTTAATACCTTCGTATTCTTCTCAATAAATGTTCCTGTAAAAATGCGTTGAACGAAGATATAGCGCCCGCATATAGCTGGTGTTCGAAATTACGGGGGTGGCGGAAAGTTGTGTGTTGCTACGCACCCGATATTTAGGACTATATCCCCTCTCACCGTATTTTAGTTGAGACATTTGTAGGAAAAAAAGTTGGTTACTAATTAGTAGAAGATAGTTTGAAGATTTAATGAAAATCATTGTAGCCGTTTTCGAGAAAAACTCGAAAAACCTTAATTTTTGGTACATTTTCATCCCCCTCCTCCTTTCTCATCAATAGAAACCGCCCATAACGTTGTTTTCGCGGCTAAGAAAATAAGGTTACGTAATTACCAGCTCAATCGGTCAAGCCGTTCTCCCGCAAATCGAACTACAGACACACAGATTCAGTAGGTCTCAAAACGTGAAGATCTGAAGAAAACCCAACTTTTTTTTGACACAAGAACAATACTTCCTTTACTCTTTGAGTCGCGGAAAGTAAAACAAAAATCAAATACATTCTTTTAAAGGAAACTAAGTTTGATATGTTCAGTATAGGTAGCATTTGCAACGTGCCCACGGAAGTTCTGATGAACTTGTGTTATTCCGTTGTGTCTCGGAAAAATCAAATCGATAATTCAACCAGCTAGCGACGATTTCTGAAAGATCCCGAGAATGTCAACTCTTATCGGTATGAGTGCGTTAATATGTTTGAAACATGTTTTTTAAATTCCAATTCATCTTTGAAATCAGTTAATCTAATGTTATTTTCGTAGAAAAATTTCGGAGCAACGACGTATGCACATCTCTGCATGTTTATTTTAGGTAGTCTTATGTTTGATACCGTTCTAATGTCGTCCCTGTGCAAATATTTACCTGTAGTACAAATAATCCGGAGTGCACAGCGTTTCATGATCTCCGTATGGCCGATAGTATCTGGAAGGTCTACCTCAAATAATTTAAAGAATAGTATTTTGAGCTGCCTAAAGGACTCTTTCAAAGAGTGACAGGATGTATCAGTCTAAGAACCCTACCGTCTACTCTAATTAATGCCGGGAAACCTCCTCTTCATCTCCGGCAGATCGGTTCCTTAAATCCTTCAGAAAGGATGAGGAGCTAGTAGCGAAGATCAGGGAGCTGTCCTTTCAGTACTTCACAAACCGATATTGGTCCAAAAAGCGTTCACCATTAACTTGTAAGAGTTTCATAGACCTCAACAAAACAGGTGGTTGGCAACTTCTGACAGGCCTTATACTGAATACCGTACCTTTTCTTTGGACACACTGTACGAGCGGTAAAATTACCACCGACCATCTTTTCTATCCCCAGCTAATCAAGTCAGTGTCTCTCGGAAGTTGTCTAACGACCTACAGTGATGGATCACTCAAAAAAACCAGGCAGGGCTTCTACGGTACAACACACGAGGTGATACAGTGCAGTTATAGTGCATGTACACAGCAGAACATTGTGCGATGTGGTAAGCTCTTGCCTACCCTGGTGACCCACCTCTCAGGATATTACTGCTATTAGACCTCCTGAAGTTCTCTCGAGTCACGGCGTCTTTTCGTCTTACTGAGGTGGAAATAAGAATACTCGCAGAAATCAACTTATCGCGCAATAAAGGTAAGCAAGACTATGCTGGGTACAAGGCCACTCTGGTAATATAGTTCAAATCCTAGCCAGAGCCAATATATCCCTTCACGGACCTTAGGAGAGCAGCAAACCGCGCCCAGTCGGCTTAGTGGAGCGTTGAATTTCGAAACACGTGGTCTAGGAACTATTTCAACGCCCTAACAAAACGACTTGGTTCCAAAGAGCCTGCACCCTTCTCTGCCTGACCAAACAACCGCTTCACCGATGGAACCAGTTAGTGCTCCTTAGGGCCGTTACACACACACCGATTTCGGACGGTCGGTGTTATTCCGGCCGTCCAAATTCCGTTAGTGAACCATTGGATGGAACGGGACTTTTCACACACGGCCGACCGGCGGTAACATCGGTAAAATATCGGGGAGCAGCCGGCAACTGCCACTGCTGGGTCGCCGGTACCGGGAAGACAGATGTTCACAGTGGCCTACGTGACTAAATACACGCTTGCACACCTACCGACCGATTTCATCAGTGGAGGCAAGACCTGTCTTGTGGGACAAAACTTTAGATTCGTTTAAAGACAGAAATCTTACCAGGGATGCGTGTAGAGAAGTTGAAAGGTGTCTGGTTTCAATGATACTGAAACCAGACAAAGAATCTAGTGACGAAACCACATACAGACCTACATCATTGCTACCAGTAATCTCCAAGCTTTTTGAAAAGTTACCCATAAAACGACTGAAAACTATTATCCCAAATCATCTTTCGGATTCAGAGAAAAACATTCAACTATCGATCAAAACCGTTGTATCACTGATATAATTGAAAGCTGCCTTGAAAAGAAACAAGTCTGTGCAAGCGTTTTTACTTTCCTTGGCTCTACAAAGTAAAAAGGAAAGTTATGTAATCGGCTGAAATTTTTTTTTGAGTTTTCTTCAGTTCTTTACGTTTCAGACCCCCCTGAGTCCGAAAAACACTATTTGGGAAAATGGTCTGTGTGTGTGTGTGTGTATGTGTGTCTGGGACGCACAAATTAGGGTATGAACAAAATCCACCGAAAGTTAACTATAGTTATCATAGTGATATAGTGATCAAAAAACCAAATTTTTTTTTCTCAAAAACAGCTCTAACGATTTTGATTAAATTTTTTATATTGATAGCTCTCAATAAGGCAATTATACCATAAAACTCCCATTTGTGGGAAAATGACGAGAGCAGCACAATAAATTACCAAAACTTTCGACGAAATCGATTTTAGCGCGGGTTTTAGAGAAAACCACCGTACCAAATCAGCTGAAACTTGATGTCTAGCCAACAGGTTACCATGGGACGCAAAAATAAGGGTATGAACAAAATCCACCGAAAGTTAACTATAGTTATCATAGTGATCAAAACCCCAAATTATTTTCCTCAAAAACGGCACTAACGATTTTGATTAAATTTTTCATATTGATAGCTCTCAATAAGGCAATGATACCATAAAATTCCCATTTCCCATTCGTGGGAAAATGACGAGAGCAGCACAATAAATTATCAAAATTTTCGACCAAAAGCGTATTTAGCGCAGTTTTTTCCTTATAAATTCCGCTGAAATTTTAGTAGAATGTTAAAAAAAATTGGTATCGTAGTCCAATCCAATACCTATAGGGTGAGTGCTTAAAAACGCTCATGAGGTACGTGGGGCTCACTACAGAAATTCCCGAATTTCAACTACCGCCGTTTCTCTTACTACCAGTTCTAGAAGATTTACCCAATAACTCTGCAAAAGTAATTACTATCCTTCCTCAAACAATTTATGTTTACTGCCTCTATAATTTTCTGTATAACAATTGGCCAATAATGGTCCTGGAATGAGTACGAGCAGCACAGTAAATTCCAGAACTGTAAGCGCTGCCGCTTCCTGCTGCTATGCAGTGTTGTTTGACCAAGTTCAAAGGAACTGAGTGATAAATGAATTGATTAAATAGAATTAGCCATGTACAAAGTGAATTGTTGTAGAGCTAAGGAAAGTTGTGTATTGCAACGCACCAGATATTTCCTTATAAACTCCGCTGGAATGTTAGTAGAATGTTAATAAAAATTAGTATTTGTAGTCCAATCCAATACCTAAAGGGTGAGTGTTTGAAAACGCTCATGAGATACATGGGGCTCACTCCTGGAATTCCTGAATTTCAACTACTGCCGTTTCGCTTACTACCAGTTCTAAACGTTTTTACCCAATAACTCTGCAAAAGTAATTACTACCCTTCTTGAAATAATTGTTGTTTACAGCCTCATTAATTATCTGTGTACCAGTTGCTCAATAATGGTCCTGCGATGAGTACGAGCAGCACAATAAATTCCAGAACTGTAGGCGCTACCGCTTCCTGCTGCTGTGTTCTGTTGTTTGACCAAGTTCAAAGGAACTGAGTGATAAATGAATTGATAAATAGAATTAGCCATGTAAAAAGTGAATTGTTGTTGAGCTAAGGAAAGTTGTGTGTTGCAACGCACCAGATATTTTTGGATGTGTCCCAGGCATTTGATAAGGTCTGGCGTGAAGGACTTCACTATAAACTTGAAAGAGATCTACCGGAAGAATTCAGAGATTAGAGATTAGAGTAATACATTAGGGGGCGTATTCCCATTAATGTACTTGGGCCATCGCTATACTGCCTGTATACGAGCGATGTGCCTCTCCCACGCGATGAAAACACAACCTTCGCGACTTTCGCGGACGATACAGCCCATCTGGCTGTTGGTGAATCCGTCGAAGTTGAAGAAGCAACTTCAAAACTGCGGTAAGGGGATGGACCAAAAAATGGCGACTCAAACTGAATGAACTCAAATCGTCTCACGTTAATTTTACTAACAAACAAGTAACTGCATAGCCTATAATGCTAAATGAACATACCCATAGCCACCAAATCCTTGGGAATGACTCTCAACACCAGCTGAAGTGGAAGTAGCACGTCAAAAAGAAACGAGCGGTGCGTAGCAACACATAACTTTCCGCCACCCCCATAAGTTCGAACACCAGCTACATATGTGGGCGCTATATCTTCGTTCAACGCATTTCTACAGAAACATTTATCGAGAACAAAATGTAGGGACTAGTTAGCTGAGAGTACTCCGTAAGTTTGATCGAAATTGTTAGAGCCATTTTTGAGAAAATTGGAATACCGATAAATTAATATTCGACAAATCTCCTTTTCTGAGTTAACTTGGCTTATATCTCCGTTCAACAGATATATACAGAAATAATTATAGAAAACGAAATGTGCGTATGGGTGACTAAAAGACACCCTGTAAGATCTATCATATCTGGTATAGCAGTTACCCTGGAATTTACGGAAAAGTTCGAAAAAATGTTATTTTCATTTTTATCTCTGTTCAATGGGCTGTCAGAGGAACATTTATTGAGAACAATACGTAGGTATTAATCAATTAAAAATATACTGAGAGTTTGGTGAAAATCGTTGAAGTCGGTTTGCCAAAAAGCGTAAAAAACCTATTTTTGCTTGGTAGGCCTCTGTTCACCGTGTTTTCATGAACATATGTATGGAGAAGAAAAGTTAGATATTGACTAGTAGAAGATAATTTGAAAGTTTAATCAAAATCGTTAGAGCCGTTTTTGAGAAAAATGCGAAAAACCCTAGTATTTGGTACATTTTCGTCCCTCACCCACCCTTCCACTTGGCCGAAATCGCCCATAACCGTATTTTGATGTCTACAATAAAATATCTGGTGCGCAGCAGCATACAACTTTCCGCCACCCCTTTAAGTTCGAACACCACCTACATAGGCGGGCGCTATGTCTTCGTTCAACGCATTTTTACAGGAACATTTATCGAGAACAAAATGTAGGGACTAGTTAGCTGAGAGTACTCCGAAAGTTTGATCGAAATCGTTAGCGGTTTTTGGGAAAATTTGAATACCGATAAATTAATATTCGACAAATCTCCTTTTCTGAGTTAACTTGGCTTATATCTCCGTTCAACATATATATACAGAAATAATTATGGAGAACGAAATGTGGGTATGGGTGACTGAAAGACACTCCATTAAGATTTATCACATCTGGTGAAGAAGTTACCCTGGAATTCACGGAAATGTTAGAAAAAACGTTATTTTTGACACATATTGATTTTTATCTCTGTTCAATGGACCGTCACAGGAACATTTATTGAAAAGAATATGTAGGTATAAAATATTTGAAAACATCCTGTGAGTTTGGTGAAAATCGCTGAAGCCGTTTTGCCAAAAAGCGTAAAAAACCTAATTTTGCTTCAGGGGCCCATATCTCCGTTCACCGTATTTTCATGGAGATATGTATGGGGAAGAAAAGTTTGATATTGATTAGTAGAAGATAATTTGAAAGTTTAATCAAAATAGTTAGAGCCGCTTTCGAGAAAAATGCGAAAACCCCTACTTTTTGGTACATTTTCGCCCCCACCACCCTTCCCATCGGCCGAAATCGTCCATAACCTTATTTTGGTGTCTACAAAAAATGACGAGCGAAACAAAAAAAGAACCAGCTCAATCGGATCAGCCGTTCTCCCGCAAACCGAACTACAGACACACACACATACACACACACACACATACACACGGACCACGCTCCGAAATTAGGTTTTTTAGACTCAGTAGGCCTCAAAACGTAAAGATCTGAAGAAAACCCAAATTTTGTTTTGGGGTAGCGGAAAGTAAACAGAAGAACTGAAGGTAAAGTTTAGAAGTTTGTATTGGTTGCTCGGTAGGTATTCAAAGCTTTCCATGCATAATCAACTGCTTATATACAAGCAAGTTCTGAAACCGGTGTGGACGACGGGATAAAGCTCTGGGGCTGTACGAAACAGACTAACATTAAGATGATTCAAACTTTTCAGAATAAAGTGCTAAGGAGTGTAGTCAATGTCCGCTGGTACATTCGTAACGACGACCTTAGAATGGAAACAGTTAGCGAAGTAATTCAACAACATGCAATCAAACACGAACAGCGGCTTCATGCGCACATAAACCCTGAAAACCCCGACCTCCTAGACAACAGCAACGTCATTCGGCTTGATAGGACAAAACCCTTGGACCTCGTGACGTCACGTGATTAGTGATTCAGTGTAGTGAGTATAGCCATTGGGCTATCAACTCTACAAACTGCTAATAAATGCATGAAAACAAATTAACTTGATGGGCCTGTAATGTGCTGTTGTTATGTTATTGATATTATTCTTGTAATAAATATCGTTAAAAAAACCGTTAAGAACAAATTAGAAGTAGTGAGTCACGTTAACAATTTTGACGAAGGTGATCCGCCAACTGTAGACGAATTACTGTTTCACGAGTGAAACCAGGAGACTTTCTAAACCTTAGTCGTCTCTTGTAATTTGTTCAGTGATTCATCGTAATAATTGACGTGAAATTTCCTAAGGCTTGAGCTGGTTATTTGTGTTCGTGACTATTACAAGGCGCCAAAATAAGGTTATGAGTGAGTCTTCGACGACGGGAGTGGGGCACCAAAATGTGTTGTTCTCAATAAATGTTCGTCTAACACTCCATCGAAGAGGTAGCGACAGAAATGTATCGAAAATTGAGATAAAAAGATTTCCAGCATTTTCATGATAACCGCACTACTGAAACAATCAATCGAACAGGCACGTTTTATACCCCTCAGTTATTTCTGAGACTATCCATTGAACGTAGATATAAGCCATGGCAGCTCGGAAAATGATATTTTTGTATATTTAATCGTTTTTCCGACCAAACTTACGGAATAGTGTCATTCAACTACTGCCGACATTTTGTTTTACATAGCAGTTTTCATAGAACGGTAGGAACGAGCAGAACGTTCAATTTACTGGGGCTGCGGAAAGCTGTGTGTTGCCACGCATTGATACTGTCTCAGTGTTTCCTTTGTAGTTCCAGAACTGTAACTGTGGACGTCCTTTCCCTCCACCCAATCACGACATTTCCACGACCTATACAATAGTCACTCAATGAAGGTTCTGACGTTGGTAGGACTAACCCAACCAGTTTCTACGTAAAACGTTGAACTAAGTTCTATCAATGTTGCTTGAATGGGCTGAGGGAAGGAGGAAAGTTGTGAGTTGCGCGTACTGTCAGCTCCCGACAACCCCCACTAACTTCTCATCAATTTCGGCTTAATTTACCAACGATTTTCTTTTTTATCCTTCAACTTTTCTTCTTTTAAGCGAAACTCCCCGCTCCCTCAGCCCATGACGTTGTTAACAATACTCAAACTTACGAAATATGAAAGCAGCAAAGACTTCGTGAGCACGTCGAGGACATTTAATTAGTTCAAACAGAGTATAATTGACTAAGGACAAACTACTCTAATATTTTAGATTAGCTAACGTTATTGTAGTTACTATACAGGGTAATATGTATAGATATTTTATTCACGTAAATATTCACCAATCTCATCACAAAACATCTACAACTCCTTCGAATTTTGAAATTAAAAAAAGTTACTTTCTTCAGTCCCTTAAATCTGCGAATAGAAATGCCGTATAAATGTGTACAGGCACCTCCAAGTGAGTAATTCATGTATAGAAACCACCGGTTACTCGGATACGTGTGGGATGAGGTGTGTAGTCTTAGAAGACAGCATCCACTGAAGCACTCCAAGCGATCCCTTGACGGCCGTTGAGCGCATGATGTTCCCTTCTATGGGTCAAACTCCGTGTAGGCCTCTCCAGTGAATGAAAGGGCATTAGGTAAGTGGCAAGCAGTTACGAGTTTAGTTTTTTCTTAAATCCAAGAAAGTCATGTGGACCACTGGACGAGTCAGTTCCTTACAAGAACTTCAACGCGCAGATCCACTTCTTTTCTGTCAAACACTCTCCATCCTTCACGTCTTGTGTATCCAGTGTAGAGGAAATATGAAACCGCGCGCTGCTTCACTATAGCCACGAACACATTAAGAATTAAAGAAATTGGGTTATGTCCGCCAGTAGGCATATTACTTAAGTTAACGTACCTGTTAGGTGAGTCCGTCTCCTCTGGCTTGTGCAGAGACACAAGCCAGAGGAGACGGACTCACCTAACAGGTACGTTAACTTAAGTAATATGCCTACTGGCGGACATAACCCAATTTCTTTAATACCTAACACAGCCAGTCCGGCTAAGGTACTACTAACAAGACTGACCAACAAGACCTCTCCCCGCCCCTTCCCCGACGCTCCATCACCCCTTTCACCTTTCTCTTCGTATATAAAGACCACGACCAACTGACTGACTCCAGTACTGACTTAACGGCCAGACGATGATGTCTTTACATCGAAAGCGCTTGCCCACAGTAACTCACAAGCCAGAGGAGACGGACTCACCTAACAGGTACGTTAACTTAAACATTAAGAATTCCTCACATACGGTACGGGTTCCCCAGGGTCGTACCTTCGTGAGGTGATAGATAGATAGATAGATAATTCTTTGTTGCTACACAGATAATTACATCTATAGCAATCACATAAACGGCTAATACAGTATGCCAGCATAAAAAATAATAATATATAAAAATAAAAGTAAAATAAAATAAATGTTCTTTGACACATTTCTTTCTTACATTCTTTTCTCATTTTTTCCTTCCTTTTTTTCTTTCTTCTCTCTTTTTCTTCTTCCCACGTTAGATATTCATGAACATTGAGCGTACTTCGCTCGCTTCCCTCAGATAGAGGAACAGCCTGTTGGCAACAGTACGCTCATCTGTCGTCAATATGCGTTTATACTGCTCACTGAATGACAGGCAGTGCAAGCACAGGGAGAAGAAACTTCAGCCGGGGGTGGACACCATAGGACACTATAGGACAAAGTGAAGTGCAGAGTCTTCCATATTCCAGTTACATATGGGGCAAGAGGACGACGAGAACTGCACCTTGAGGCCTGAAAGCAGGATCCTCGAATTGTATTTCCCAAGCAAGCGTAGCTGGGCCAAAAGGCGCGTAATAAACAATGGCCAGTCTCGAGTGAGGTAGCGTTGAGGTTGAAGCGAGGAATCCTGGTAGGCGGACGTTCCATAGTCCGGGCATGCCTGAGAGACCACTGCCATCTGCAGATCCATGTTCCGGGGAGATGAAAGGCAGGGAGTTCGGGAGACCTACGAGTCTGTAACGGTCAACCAGCAGGCTCAATGTCAGCGAGCAGGCTTGCTCCAAAAGCCCCCACAGCATCCTCGAGCTGTTTGAACCAGTTGTATCTGGGATTACACGATGGCAGCTTAGACGGGGAAATAAGAAGATCCATGCACAATCTTGGCAAGCGGTCAGGTGGCATGCTTATGACTTTGAGCAACCAGTGCAAGGCATCACTCACAATGAGGGTACTGAGAGAAAGCACACCCACTTCCGTGCGCACCACTGCATTAGGGGAGCTGTGAGGCAGTAGCAGAATCCGCTTATAGAAGCCAACCAGCACCCGCTCCAGCTCAGCGCCATACCGAAGCGCCCATACTGAGGAACCATACATCAATACCCGTGAGGTGGCACAAGGGCTATAGCTCTCTGTCGAGAGACTTTTTAAATTCCATCCTGCCGTATCTCCACAGGTCTGTTTTCGGTGGGTACTGAGCGAGTGCCCGCGCTTATCGACCACAATCTCCATGTAACTCTTATGACTGTTGAGTAGCAGTCATTTTGATAAGAAAGCAGATCTGTAATCTAAAGTTCGTACTCTTTTTGAATTTAGAAACATAAATTATTGAGCTATTGTTTCGAGGGGGGACAAAAAGCGCTTCTGTTCGCGCAATCATACAATATGTAAATATAATTCTAACTGTCTAGTGTTCTACCTGGGCACACGAATGCAACGAGGTGGAGAAAATATCGAATTATTTCTTAATAATTGAGAAATGAACGAGGAGAAATTGAGAACGGTTTGGAAATTCTCGGCTCTGAGAAACTCATCGTCTCTCCCATTAGCCCCAACTCTGACGAGCCCCGGATTGTCCACGAGGTTATTCAACCAGCCGACTAGCTCATAATAAAACTGACCTAGACAACGAAATAGATGTTGCCCTCGGTCAACGATTATAATGGCCTCCAATCGCCGGAGCGATAGCACTGCGTCTATTGATTTGTCACTTTTATTATCGGCTCGCCTGTCATTAGCTTCCAACATCGGTGGTGTGTCGATCTCAAACATTGGCATTGCCCTTTCATCGAAAGCGCATCGATAACGAACTGTTAGGTGGTTCGTTCGTTGATAATTGTGCACCGAGGAAATTTTTGGAAATCAATTACGTGATTTCAGGGTCCGATAGATGACCCTTTGGATGGAAAACTTTAGGTGCGATCGACTGGAGTGTACAGCGAAGACTAACGAACTGGTTGATGGTAAAATATTTGATGCCCTTTGTGCCTCGATGTACTTCCACTGAACCGCTGCTTATCCTCTTTCAAAGGTCTTTCGCACTTGTCCTCTGTCCTGCTCTCTTTTTTACTTTCCTTAGCTCTACGAAGTAGAAAGGAAAGTTATGGAATCGGCTGAAAATTTTTTTTTGAGTTCGCTTCAGATCTTTACGTTTCAGATCCCCTTGAGTCCGAAAAACACTATTTGGGAAAATGGTCTGTGTGTCTGTGTGTCTCTGAACGATTTTTAGATAAAACCACCGTACCAAATCAGCTGAAACTTGATGTCTAGCCTACAGGTTACCATGGGACGCAATAGTAAGGGTATGGGCAAAATCCACCGAAAGTTAACTATAGTAATCATAGTGATCAAAACACCAATTTTTTCTCTCAAAAACGGCTCTAACGATTTTGATTACATTTTTTATATTGATAGCTCTCAATCAGGCAATGATACTATAAAATTCTCATTCGTGGGAAAATGACGAGAGCGGCACAATAAATTATCAAAATTTTCGACCAAAAGCGTTTTTCGCTCGGTTTTTTCCTTGTAAACTCTGCTGGAATTCTCGTAGAATGTTACAAAAAATTGGTATTGTAGTCCAATCCAATACCTAAAGGGTGAGTGTTTAAAAACGTTAACGTTAAAAATCGCGTTTACAGTCTCATTAATTATCTGTGTACCAATTGCGCAATAATGGTCCTGCAATGAGTACGAGCAGCACAATAAATTCCGGAACTGTAAGCGCTACCGCTTCCTGCTGCCGTAAAGCGTTGTTTGACCAAGTTCAAATTAACTGAGTGATAAATGAATTGATTAAATAGAATTAGCCATGTACAAAGTGAATTGACGTAGAGCTAAGGAAAGTTGTGTGTTGCAACGCACCTGATATTTTTACTGGCTCCTTTGTCCTTCATACCGGTCTCCTTAGTCCTAGTCGTTCATAGTTGTCTATTGACTACGTTCCATGCCCTTTTTATTTTTGTAGTCCTTCGTGCTTGTCTAATTACCTAGTTCGCTGCACTTGTCCTTTGTCGTTGTTCTTGTCCTTTATTCTTCTCTCATTTCTCTTGACTCCTTGTCCTTTGATGAAACGACCTGACTGATATAACTCTCTTATGAGGGTTCTTTAACAGCAATTTTGACAAGAAAATAGATCTGTCCCAGTTTTTTGTAGTTGACTCTTTAGCCTTTGTCCTTAATAATTATCAATTGCCCTCATACTTTGTTCTTGTTCCATTTCATTGTTCTCTGTACTAATCCTTCGTAATTATATATTGACCTAGTTCTTTGTTCTTTATACTTACTCGTAGTTGTATGTTCATGTACTTTGTTTTAGTCCTCCGTATTTTTCTGTGTGTCTTATCTTTTCATACTTTTCCAGTTGGTCCTTACCCATTGTACTCCTTTCCTTTGTTCTTGTACTTTGCCCTAGCCCTAACTCACTATTATCGCACCGACTTTCCAGTTCGCATCCTTTACTACTCCATGTTACCTCTATGACTTCATTTACATTTCCTATCTATATAAATAACTTAAAATAACTTGTCAGTGATATTCCAGTTGTATCGATATTCCTTCCAAATCGTATGTTGAAATCATTACGTTATTGGTTATTCGGAATCATTCTAATCATTAATGTGGTCCTTAAGAAGTACCAGACGATATCGTGCAAATGTACCACACATTCCGAAGCTCTATAGATATTACCATTTAAGCCAAAAGGTTAACAAAAGTGTGCACATGTTGTTAAAGGTGTGTGTCTGCAAACTTCAAATTTCTAGGAGCGTCACAATATTTGAAAATTGACATTTCAACTTTTATTGGCGCAATCATGCTTCATTGTGGTCAGCCCCAGACGACAGAACGGTTATACGAAAGGTTCATCCGAACGAAAATGACGAGAGCAGCACAACTAATTAACAACGATTTCGACGAAAATCGATTTTAGTGCAGTTTTTTTCGTATATTATCCGTTCAACGTGTTAATAAGAATAGTCCAATATGCTAATTACAGTATAAAACCTGAAAGCCTTTCTTAAGGTAACTAGGAGCTACAGAAATTCTGGAAACACACAAGTAGGAGCAACACCATTAATTCCCGAACCTCAAGCGATACCACTTTCTATACAGAAAGTTATTTTTGTACGATACTTCGCTTAAAATTGAGTCAATTGACTCAATGATTTGCATTGCTACTCAATTGAGTTGCAAAAAATGCTACTTCGAACAATGTTTGCTCTAAAATCCCATTTTGGGCGCCCCCTACACTGGGTCGTTGAAATTCACCCTTAAATTTGATTAGCTCAGCTAATTTTGAAATAGTAGAATTAAAACTCGCTTTTCATTGAGTGAATCTAAATAGTTCGTAGTTGAATCAACACATTCTTCGAACGGTCGACGTGAAGACACTCGGAAAAACAACTGCGCTTGCGTTGTTATCATTTTACGATTCACTGAATCTTTGTTTTGAACTTGATGGGAAAGTTAGTGCGTGGATGTTTCCAAGCTCTTCCGAGATCGCCTGACTCAGAGAGGAATCCGCGTGGGAACCTATTGACCCACGAGTTCGCAACTTGAAGACGACACGAAGGGCGAAGTAGTACAATCTGCTGAGGAGCGAAAATATTCTATTAAACGAGTAAGGGCGACGGTTGAAGACTCATTAAATAACAACATCCGAAGGCTCTTCATCGTCATCGTGTGAATCACCCAACTTTCTTTACTACCGCCGCGACAGTTGAACATTTTTGCGGCTGATTTACTTTAATTTAACCATTGCTAGCCGAATAATACCCATGAACACACGCTTCGTGGCCCAGAGTTAGTGCAAACTTCGAAATTGAATTGTCGAGACGAAGCAACCTACTCAGGTGCTGGCATTTTTTACTCGTTAACCCTTAACAATCTAGGAAGGAAAGTTGTGCAATCGGCTGAAATTCCTATTTCTACGTAGAAACTTGAACCGCTGAAAATGCCGGAATTTATTGAGCCGCTATTACTTATGGCACGACCATAATTTAAAAACCGACGTATAGGTGATTGGACTGTCATTAAAGTTTACGTATCTGTTAGGTGAGTCCGTCTCCTCTGGCTGGTGTGTTGCTGGTGGCTAGCGCTTTCGATGTAAAGACATCATCGTCTGGCCGTTAAGTCATATCTTTGCGTTTCATAGTTTTTCTTTTCTCAAAAACTGTTTTATCAGACTTTTTATGTCGAAAATCTCAAACAGTACGGTGAAATGAGTTAAATTATCCCGTATGAAAATTACGAGAGCCGGAGAAAAAATTACCGAACGCGTTGACAAAAAGTAATTTGAGGACTGTGTAGGTTCTCAGTCGCAACAAATTTTCGAGTATTCATCATATAGATTGAGTCCAGAAAACACTATTTGTGGTCACTAGGAGAAGAATACATTGCACCCTAAATTTCACTTTTGTAAAATGCAGTGAGGCTAACCTTGCTACTACTTATCAACTCCATTTTAAATATCTGGTGCGTTGCAACACACAACTTTCCTTAGCTTTACAACAATTCACTTTGTACATGGCTAATTCTATTTAATCAATTCATTTATCACTCAGTTAATTTGAATCTTGGTCAAACAACGCTTTACGGCAGCAGGAAGCGGTAGCGCTTACAGTTCCAGATTTTATTGTGCTGCTCGTACTCATTTCAGGACCATTATTGAGTAATTGGTACACAGATAATTAATGGGGCTGTAAACAAGAATGTTTTGAAGAAGGATAGTAATTACTTTTGCAGAGTTATTGGGTAAACACTTTTAGAACTGGTAGTAAGCGAAACGGCAGTAGTTGAAATTCTTGAATTTCTGGAGTGACCCTCATGTATCTCATGAGCGTTTTTAATTACTCACCCTTTAGCTATTAGATTGGACTACAATACCAGTTTTTTTTAACATTCTACAAAAATTCCAGCGGAGTTTGTAAGGAAAAAACTTCGCTAAAAACGCTTTTCGTCGAAAATTTTGATAATTTATTGTGCTGCTCTCGTCATTTTCCCACGAATGGAAATTTCATGGTATAATTTTCTTATTGAGAGCTAACTATATAAAAAATTTACTCAAAATCGTTTGAGCCGTTTTTGACAAAAAAATTTGGTGTTTTGATCACTATGATAACTTTAGTTAAATTTCGGTGGATTTTGCCCATACCCTTATTTTGGCGTCTCATGGTAACCTGTAGGCGAGATATGAAGTTTGAGCTGATTTGGTACGGTGGTTTTCTCTAAAAATCGTTCACAGACACACATACACACACACAGACCATATTCCCAAATAGTGTTTTTCGGACTCAGGGGGGTCTGAAACGTAAAGATCTGAAGAGAACTCAAAATTTTTTTATAGGTATTGGATTGGACTACTACACCAATTTTCTTTAACATTGTACTAATATTCCAGCGGAGTTTAAAAGAAAAAAACCACGGCAAAAACGCTTTTCGTCGAAAATTTTGATAATTTATTGTGCTGCTCTCGTCATTTTCCCACAAATGGGAATTTTATGGTATGATCATCTTATCAAGAGCTATCAATATAAAAAGTTTAATCAAAATCATTAGAGCCGTTTTTGAGAAAAAAAAATTTGGTGATTTGATCACTATGATAACTATAGTTAACTTTCGGTGGATTTTGTTCATACCCTTATTTTGGCGTCCCATGGTAACCTACGGGCGAGATATCAAGTTTGAGTGGATTTGGCACGGTGGTTCTCTCTAAAAATCGTTCACAGACACACACACACACACAGACCATTTTCCCAAATAGTGTTTTTCGGACTCAGAGGGGTCTGAAACGTAAAGATGTGAAGAGAACTCAAAATTGTTTTTTCAGCCGATTACATAACTTCCCTTTCTACTTCGTAGAGCCAAGGAAAGTAAAAACGGCTGAATGAAATAGGCTCAAACATTATTGGTAGCCTGCAGATCACCTCCCCGAGGTCCTCGAAATAAGGGCATGCGCAAAATCGGTCTAAAACTAACTATAGTTATCATAGTGATCAAAATACTACATATTTCTTTCCTCAAAAATGATTTTATCGATTTTGATTCGATCGCTAAAGCCGATTTTGATTAACATTTTGGTATGGAGATCTTCAAATGATAAACAATCTGCAGTACCTCCTAAAGCTACAGCCTTGTACAGCCACTGGTGAGCGTGACCAATGTGTTAACAGAATAACAAAAGCTGCAGCTGCGGGATTCGACATTTAAACAACGGAAGATATAACTCGTTCGCTGGTAATATGATTACTGTTGAGGGATATGACTGAGGAAACTCAGTTCATACTCATAAGGCGAAATTAAATCGACAGCCGTCAATACGTTTTTCCTTCTTCTTGACACGCACTTCAAGTGCTTAAGTCAATATACGTGAAAGGTGGCGTTACAGCCAAAATTTCCGGTCCATCTGATGCACTTCCCTCAAAAGGCTTGCTTCGTTACGAGCGATTAGCACGGCTGGTTGGGGAGTGTGTTACCGCGACAGGTTTCTCACGAACAAGGCCATTTACTTAGGCGTGTTTGGATAAGACTCCGATGCCTGAGGTTGCAAGCTCACAGTCGATCAAAGGAGAGCCCCAATCCAAGGAAGCTGTGCTCCTGCGAATCACCAAGGTCTGCATGACAGGAACCACCGAAGAACTCCGAGTGACTGGATTTTGGACCTGCAGAGAGTGAAAAGGGAACTTCTCCCGCCCTTCCAAACTCAGCACAACAGTAGCGAGTGGCGGTTTAGGAGCGTTTATAAGATAGTTAGGACTAACCCCAGAAACTCTGGAATCAAGCCACAGGTTTTACTTTATAATTCCGAAACAGTAAACATTATCCTTCTCAGCAAAATCGAGTTGACAGTCCTATGAACCACCTATGCACTTATCACTAAATAATGATCGTGGCATTAGTAGGAGCAACTCAATAAATTCTGGAACCTTAAGCGCTATTAGTTGCAGGTTCATATAAACAGAATGCAAACCCAATGTGATAAATATAGAGTAATAAAAATCGCTGAATTCACAAGGAGCTGAAGAAAGTTATGTGATAAGTCGCACCACATATTTATGTATATACTGTTATAATACAAAGCAAATATCAAAAGATCTCGTTAACGGACACAGCACGAATGAAAACAGTTTTATTGGCTTCCTTTACAACCAGACGCGTAACTCTTGACGACGTTCCTAACAATACGTTCACACTGCATTATTTAAACTCTGCTCTGGTACGTAAGGTACTTACTTCAACGCAATACGTCGCGTTCAACTCCGAGGTTCACTGAAATTAGTCGCAGTAGTTTTCGTTCCGATGAATGGCACGTGACGCAGTTTTAGGAAAACAAATTCGTCTTTGGAAAATAACAAAATAGTATCTCGATCAGATATACGAGTAAAGGATGTTTACTCCCGTTTCATGAATAACTGTGACTTTCTACGTAAATGAGGGTTATCCTTCTTCGTTTCTGCGTAAATTTATTAAATAATCTGTGTTGGTTACATCAGCTCTATCGGGCTCAAATGACGAGGCATTTTAAAAAGGAGGAATTTTATTTGCTCCGATTGTAGAAGAAATTGTTTTGAAATTAATTTGAGAACTTGTTTTCAAAACATTAACCAAAAACAAAGTTCTTTTAAAATGAGCTCAATTCCGCTTTGTGTGCTGTCCACGGAAACATTGATCTAGCAGAACCATTCTCGAGAGATAACTGCACTTTAAGCTGCACGCCTGTAGTATTGTTGATTTCTTAAGTTGAATTGAACTGTTCACACTTGGAATTAGAATATTCGCAATTCGAATTAAATTTGTCGCAAACTTAATTACCACTTATACAATTGGAATTAAATCTATCGTAATTACAAGTGAATCTGAGTGATTAGGATTATACCTTGTCTGTGGGCCATCAATACCTTCCCAAGGGGCAGTGAAAGCCTTACCCGTAGGTTTTTTAAAATGGTTTGGTGGGAAAATTCTTCAACTAGTCAGTATCTCACTTTAGTTCTCTATAAAAATCTGGGAAACAGATATAAACCCGTGAAGCACAAATAATTTTTTTTACTTTTTGAGATAATCGCTGCAATGATTGTCATCCACCTCAAATGTTCACTATTAATATTCTTCTGGTAATCCATAATGGCTATTACAATTGAACCTTGCATAAAATTAATCCTCTTAACTAAAAATGTTTGGAGTCCTCAAAGCAATACCTTGACTGTGGAGCGTCAATACCTTCTTTATGGTCAATACCTGCCCTGCGGCCAAACTTTCTTTGACCTTCTCTGCTCAGCGTCAACCTTCACATTCGACTGTGCAATCATTTTCGACACAGCAGTGTTAGTTGGATTTTTTCTCGTTTTGCGAGGAACTTCTTCCCCACTGAAAAAACGGAAGTTTTTATTGTGCTGCTCACCTCAATTTTTCACAAATGCGAATTTTATGGTACTTTAGTGCTGTTTGGAACTGCTCAAAACAGAAATTTAATCAAACCCGTTTTAGCCGTTTCTTAGAAGAAAAAACGTTTTTGTGTGGTTGGATCATTTTAGACAGATATTGCACATACCCTTATTTGGGTTTTACATGGATGATCTACAGGCTAAATATACAATTTGAACCGTTTTCTTTCTGCCATTTTCTCTCAATCGCGTTCACAGATACTTTTGTCTCAAGTGGTGTTTTTCCGACTCAGAAGTCTTTGAAATGTCTAGATCTGAAAAAAACTTGTGGATTTTTAGCCCTATATAACTTTCCTTCCTACTTCGCAGCGCGAGGAAAGTAAACTGTGTTCAGCGCTCGACGTTGATCAACCTGCCTAATGAAGTTGTAATTTCTTAAAAATGTATTCATAATTTAATCTCAAAAAGTTTCTCCATTTTAGTTTTACATCTCAACATTTGAATTGTAGCAACTGCATTCGACGTAATTATGTTTAGTTCTGTCGCGTAGTCAAGAGTTGTTGCAGCGATAGTGGGCTGCAGCGTAAGCAAATTATTGATCTATGCACGAATGGAGTAAGGAACCTAAATGGTGATAGATGTTGATGAGACGGGCTGTACTCTTCGTCATTGTGTATCAGTACTGTAAGTGAGATGTTCAGTTCTTCTAACGTGACCGATCGTTGCTTCACATGAATACCTTTCGATATTACTCAGGCACGGAGATTTTAGTGATTTATGTCTCCGAAAATATTGTATAAATCACTCGTTTTGTAGCAGCACAGTGGAAGTGTTCTTCAGTAAGTGTGGGTAGGGCTTCTCCTTACGCATCGTCCATGAAGACTTTAGTTATCCAATACCTGGCTCTCTTTGTTTCAAATTCAATTCAATTTAAATAACTATACCATCTACCGCACCGACCATTCTTGTAATAATTCCCTCAACTCTTCGGCTGGAGGTGCTTATCTCAGTCTCCCATCCCACCCTTTCTTACGGTTGTATTGATCAACAGTACCATTTATTGTCCTTCCATCTTTAATCAATCAACACCATTCGCTCTGTTTTCTATTGTGAACTAAATACCCATCCCTCTTTGTGCATTCAAGCGCGCAATCTACTGTGCTCGTCCTTAACATTGGCCTGAATTCCCATTTTTGTGTTTGGGTGTCACAATTTTCGGCCCCAGAAACTGTTTCTTGCTTTACAGAAGTGTACATTTTTGTTCTCCTCTGTCTGTCATTAATCTCTTTCTCAGGCATCTCTCGTTTCTTTTCATAGCTCCACGAAGTAAGACGGAAAGTTATTTAACCAGCTGCATTGAATTTTGTGACTGTTTTTCTTCGCTCAAGAAAATAGTCGACACATCAAATATTTATTCTCAAAACTAGCTTTAATAATTTTTACGCTTTTTAAGTGAGCAGGTACAAACAAATACATGGCAGTTTGAAATGTTCGTAAGTGAAAAAATAACGCGAGTAGCGAAATAAATACATTTCGACGAAAATAAATTTGTGTAGCTCTCTCGACGAAGATCTGCGTTTTTAGTCCCTTCCTATTATTAAGCTCCTGCTGACCGTCCAAACCATTAAACTTAGAAGAGCTAGTAAAATGTCCAACAATTTCCACAATTCGCACTCATTTTTAAGAAAATGTCGAGAAATATTTGGTGCGACGCATCACACAACTTTCTCCCTTCACACGCACATTTAGCTATTTTTAACACGCTAGTAGCTAGTGAAATGTGTATTTCATTGAGTTTAAAGGAACCTAACTCAACGTTCCACGTATACGTTGCACTTAACAGGTCTGTTTCTTTATTTAATGACTGCTCCAAAGCCCTTGACGAGGGTTATCAGTCATATAGTATCATATCAGTCATTGATGGCGTTTAACGTTGCGGAATTTATTGAGTTGCTCCTACTAATCAGTGCATAGGCGATTTATGATACTCTCAACACGAACTTTTTCCGACAGATTTGTGTTAACTATTTGGAATTATCCGCGTTTGACGCAGGTCGAAGTAGTTGGAATCTTGAGCTTGGGCCTGTCACAGGTACGTTCAATCCAACTATTTCGGACCTGGACCCTTTTTCGTGTTAGCCGGCGTCTCCTCTCGACAACGATTAAGTTCTGTTTAACTTCTGAGGTGACGACGGGTTTCTCCTTTTGGACTTTTCAAAATGTCCTTCCCACTCCTCGATTTACCTCCTTCCCCAACACACACAGCTCTTCCCTGACACTCGTCTCTCAGTGCTGGACATTCCTTTATCAACTATTAGGCCCGTCACAGCTCTACTCATTCTCTCTCTGCTCTGGTTTCCAATGCAACCAGTTCACGTGCATTTAAAGCCCCCTTGTTGTCCGGCCCCATACCGTGTCAATCTCATATCACTATTCTGTTAAAGCTCATTACACTCCTGACTGACACTGACCGAGTTCCCTTTTATTTATCAATTCCATTGGCATCTGGTAAAAAAATGTAAAAAACTCTAATACGAGAAGCAGCAACGTCTTGGCATTTCTGGTGTTGCATGGAGGTTTTGAGGATGCACGTTATTAAATTCTCACTGTATAGGACAATCATTGAGACTATACAACTCATGTTCACATTTTACAGGTTATGCTGAAGCTCTCAAATGTTTTACCTGTTCGTCTCTCTTCATGCCTGAATGTCAAGAGCTCAAATTCAGGGCAACTCTAAGTAATAGTTCTCAGGAATGCGTTTCAGCTTCAGGCAATTCGACGAGCAAATGCGCCTGGTTAGTGTGGAATGAGTATCAATCGGCAAGTTCTTCCAATTCATTCCTTACTAAACTTTTGACACCATTGATACTTCACTTATTGTTGATGAAGGAAATGTGTGTAATTCGAGTGAAAGTAGCCTTTTGTTTGCCTGTGTGGGTTGGGCAAACAATATCCGTTGGGGGGTCTGCGTCCTATCGCGCGATGCTCACAGTTCTTGGAAGGCTGCAGATTAGTGTGATGTGATGGTGTCGTGCATAAGAGCCATTGATGACTTGATGACATCTTTGCGAGCTGCTGGCAAGGCCCCATACCGTCCAACGATACTACCATATAGGAAGAATAAAGGTCAAAGGTAGGCGGTAAAGTAGGCGTTTATTGTCTAGTGACAACGGTGATGTTCGGGAGAGCAAGTCTTAGAAAATTGGTTCTTGTTCAAAATCTCCTCACAAGCTCGCTGATATGGGAGTCGTAGGTGAGGCGCTGTCGCTGGTGGATTCCTAAGTACTTTATGACTTCAACGTTGGGTATTTGGAAGCCGTTCATGGTTATTGGGTACATGTTGTAGTGATTTGAGTGTAAATGTGGTGATACGTGACTTGCTAGCTTTTTACTTTCCTTGCTCTACGAAGTAGAAAGGAAAGTTATGTAAGCCTGAAAAAAAAATTTTGAGTTTTCTTCAGATCTTTACGTTTCAGACCCTCCTGAGTCCGAAAAACACGATTTGGGAAAATGGTCTGTGTGAATGTGAACGATTTTTAGAGAAAAACCACGGTACCAAATCAGCTCAAACTTTATATCTCGCTCCCAGGTTACCATGGGACGCCAAAATAAGGGTATGAGCAAAATCCACCGAAAGTTAACTATAGTTATCATAGTGATCAAAACACCAAATTTTTTTTTCTCAAAAACTGCCTTAACGATTTTGATTAAATTTTTTATATTGGTAGCTCCCAATGAGGCAACTATACCATAAAATTCCCGTTTATGGGAAAATGACGCGAGCAGCACAATAAATTACCAATACTTTCGACGAAATCGATTTTAGCGCGGTTTTTAGAGAAAACCACCGTACCCAATCAACTGAAACTTGATGTCTAGCCAACAGGTTACCATGGGACGCAAAAATAAGGGTATGAGCAAAATCCACCGAAAGTTAACTATAGTTATCATAGTGATCAAAACACCAATTTTTTCTCTCAAAAACGGCTCTAACGATTTTGATTAAATTGTTTATATTGATAGCTCTCAATAAGGCAATTATACCACAAAATTCATATTCGTGGGAACATGACGACAGCAGCACAATAAATTATCAAAATTTTCCACGAAAAGCGTTTTTAGCGCAGTTTTTTCCTTATAAACTACGCTGGAATTTTGTAGAATGTTAAAAAACATTGGTATTGTAGTCCAATTCAATACCTAAATAGTGAGTGTTTAAAAACGCTCATAAGATGCATGGAGCTCACTCCAGCAATTCCTGAATTTCAACTACCGCCGTTCCGCTTACTGTCAGCTCTAACAGTTATTACCCAATAACACTGCACAAGTGATTACAATTCTTCTTCAAAAATTCGTGTTTACAGCCTCATTCATTTTCTGTGTACCAATTGCTCAATAATGGTCCTGCAATGAGTACGGGCAGCACAATAAATTCCAGAACTGTAGGCACTACCGCTTCCTGCTGCCGTAAAGCGTTGTTTGACCAAGTTCTAATGAACTGAGTGGTAAATGAATTGATTATGTAGAAAAAGCCATGTAAAAAGTGAATTGACGTAGAGCTAAGGAAAGTTGTGTGTTGCAACGCACCAGATTTTTTTTATATTTTCCCTTGCTTGGCCGATTGCTCAATGTCGTTTAGGCGGTGCTCTCGGTTGACAGATGCAGTTATGCGGGAGAGTACTGCGTGGTCATTGGCAAACAGCCAAAGTAGAATTCTGAGCTGATGGGACGGGACAATTAGGTATAATATTGGACCCCAGACGCTACCTTGAAGCACTCATGCGAATATACTTCTGCTAGAGGACTACACACTATCGCAGTGCACATGGATTGATCGGTTAGAGTCGAAAGATTGCTCAACTCGATAATATGTATCGGAGACCAGCGGTTTCATGTAATTAGCCAGGGCGCCAAACGTTATCGGAGGCTTGATGAACATCGAGAAAAAGGCCCTGACAAACTTCCTGATTTTCGTAGGTTTCAAGAATGTTCTCAACCACTCTACGGGCCTTTCTGCTAGCATGAATGGCGATATGGCCGGAGCAAGAGCCGACAGCAGTTTGGGAAGCATAAGCCTCTTGATTATCTTTAAGATAGACGGAGAGAAGGCTCATGGACCGATAGCGACTTTTTATTAAGTATTTATAACAGTTCATATTTATGACTTCATTAAGAAAAACCCTTACTATGAACAGTCGTACCCCTGGGTTGGAGTGGCTAGACTTGAAACAGTCACCGATTGAAAGTGAAGTTGGTTACAGTCGCTTTACAAATTCAAATCATAATTTCTTTCCCTCCGATTAACTCAAAGCTGCGTTTAGCAGCCCTTTAGGATCTATCAACCCGAAATTGATGTTAAAGGAAGAATGGGAAGAATAAGAAGCCAGCAGCAGGAGGAAGCAATGAAAGAGGAATAGGATGGTGAAGCAAAAGGCGAAGCCAATTGAACAAGAATATGATGATGATCCCAAATGAGGAGTATGCAGATTAAGATGCCAGAAGTACAAACAGAAGCTAGACGTAATAGCGAAAAGAAGAAAGAAGAATCATAAGAAGCCAGCAGAAAAAGAAGAAAACATCCGACAAGAAGGAGAAGCCAGTACAATCAGTAGCGAGAAGCAGAAGCTGGTAAAAGAAGACGGGCAGTGATCGAGTGCAGTGCAGCATGAGGCTGCTTGGACTCGGGTTCGATCCCTGACCAGGCAAACCCAGGGGAGTGAGGCAATGGGTACCTGCGATACAGCTGGGGGCACTGTGGGGGCTATCCAATAGGCCCGTGTAGCGAAGATGGGAAATGGGGCCCAACTTGAGGCCCCACCAACTGCCACTATCGTCGCAGCTTCGGCTACCTCCCGGCTGGATGACGATGAACATAGAAGAAGAAACCAAAAGGCAAAGCAAGATGATACAGAAGCCAGAAAGAAAGAAAGTCAGAAGTAGAATCCAAGGGAAGGCAAGGAAGACCTGGGTGGAGTGAGAGTGTACTGACTGACTCCTATTAAAGGCCCCAGGCGATCATGGTCTAGTCGTTAAGACAGTGGTTCATAATTTTCGACGAAAGTCGGGAATTATGAATCGGAGCTCCGCATGAATGCCATTAATTTTTGACTGAGTCAGCAACTCTTCAAAAGCATCTCCAAACTACCTCAGTACAAGAGGGAGGGATGTTTTTTCGTACATGGGATTTCGCAGAGTTGAGGGCATGACCCCAAGATGGCTCTTGATGTTCTGTAGAACCCAAAAAGTTGGAGGTTACTTGAGTGGAATACGTGCTGAGTTCCTCTGTATTCTATAACTGGTTCAAAAAATTGAAAGCTATTTATGGTTTACATGTTACCGTGTGTGGGAACTAATGTTATACGAATGCCCTGACGTGTTGCTTAAAATCTACTACCTCAATCATTGACTGTTCTTAGAAACTCTTATTACGGTACTTGTTACACCATTCATTATAATGCTGCTGTGTATATCACTTTGGCTTTATGTTTTGAACAGAAGAATGGAAGATTATACGTCGAGCGGCTTTGCACTTACCCAACTGGCAACGAGAGCTTTTGCGAAATGCACAAAGACGCGGTTATCATGATGGGCTTCAACCAAACCCACTGCGAACTGTGCAACGGGGACATGTGCAACTACAAACCTGTGACATATTTAGGTTCTTACGGCACTCGAGGGGCAACATATTTCGCGACAGTGTTGACAGCGACGTTTTGGCTTTTAAAATACATTAACGTACTGAATGGTCGATAAACATTTTCGCTCAATTCGTGTCTAAGTCGGTGGTTCATTAGAATAAGTGATTGATGCCTGTTTGACTCCCATCTCTCTCACTTCATCTGACCCAGCCCTCAATGTGCAACTTGATCGTTTTATTTATAATACCTAACCAGTAACTTGGCAACCTCACCGCCTCTCTGCCCCATTCACGCTCATTTCACAGACAATACCTTGAGTTTTAGTGTTGTCTAGTGCCAAACTGCATTATACCTGCTCTCAATTTTCATAGGCTGACATCATATTAACTTTGCTCTGATACTAACTAACATAGTAGATTTACTCTTTTCTTAGGGCGTACGAGGTCTGCTCTTCGTAGTCCCATGGAACTGTTTAGCACATTGCATTAGCTCAGCCCTCATGCCTCTCTGCGATGGCAGCTCTTCTTTTTTGTCGTCTTTACTCTTACGAGAATCTCACAGCCTGCCGCCATCCCCATTCTCCCATATTACCCAGCACTTTTTTTCACTGCCCGAGAAAATTGTGCAACGCACCTCCAGCATTGCATTGGAATTCGACATGGGGCGGACGAATGCCTCTGGAGTGAGCCAGCCTCTGTGTGCAGCCAGCATGCCCATATGTGGCCTGAGAAGATGACTTGGGAAGCATCACCTACGACTGCCCTGGAGTATAGGCATAAGCGGATGGCTTTGGCGCAGGTACGCCCTAAAGCTTCATGTCTCTTGAGGAACTGGGAACTGGGAAATCCACCTCACTGTGGCACTGTGTCAAGTCCGGGAATAAGTTGCCTAGTTCACTTTTCTTGCCACCCGAGAGTCACAGTCCTTCTTCTTCTCTTTTGGTAGCTGCTTTCAGGTTGACCCCTAGAGGGATCTTTCCCCTCGCCTGCCAGAAGGTAGATTGGGATAACACCCCAGCACCACTAACACTGCCTCCTAAGAAACCGTGCAGTAAGAGCAAGCAATACATACAGTGGCCTCTGCTGCACAACCATCCGCTTCCTGTGATAGGCAGTTTCTGAGTATTAGCCCACACTTCGATCCAATATAAGTACACTTTGTGCTTGCCTGCAGCCCTCTATCAAACGAGAAAGACCCATTGTTACCGTTGTAGCTTATCTGCTGCTTGCTGGATGTGGAAACAGGTGAGTGCATGGTTGACAAGTGGAGAGTGAAACGGGAGCCCACTTTGGGATGAACTCCATGCGAACCTCACCACAGAACGAACACTTGCCTCTATCGACAAATGGGCGTTAGAGATAGGGCTAGCGAGATGGGAATCCTCGTCAAAGGGTCATGGCACGTATGAGTTCTTCACCAAGATCCGCGAACGTCTTGGTAGAAAATGGGTTGAGCCAGACCACTGGACGAGCCCGTTCCTCACGGGACATGGCGACTTCAACGCGTGGCTCCACTTCTTTTCTCTTGAAGACTCTGCCTCCGGTGCTGAGGAAACAAGAAACCACATGCTACACCACTGTAGTTTCTACAACAGCGAGCGACGGTTGTTGGGAAGGCAAACGAACTTAGCAGCATTGACTGCTACAAATCAAGCCTATAACCATTTTGCAGAGTTCGCGAAGAAGGTGATGGCTAAGAAACGAGGTCATAGTTGATCTGTCCTTTTCAGATTCAAAACTCCTCCCAGACGGTACGGGATTCCTCTGGTGGTCACCTCCACGCAGTCACACACGGGCAACAGTTCTCTACCAAGAGACTGGCTAACTACCTGCCTGACTTCAGTGGATGCTGCATGAGCCAGCCTCTAGCACATTAGCGAACCCTCGTCGAGGGTTTAGAAGCAGTCATTGAATGCAGAAACAGACCTGCTGGATGTAGAAACCAAACGACAACTTGGGATGCACCATTACGCCCAAATATCGAACTGCTTCCCTCGTTTGCAGCTCTTCGGTCTTCACACGAACAAGGAGGGCATTCTTCGGATTGTCACCAGGACAAGCTCTGCCTTCAGCAAGGCGAGGCCCATGAGCTCCCTCACTAACTGCATTACTCGCTCCACCTTTATCTGGACGGATTCCGGCGTGCAGCCAATAATTACTGCTGCCACATCACCCGCGTTCCGCGGCCCTCTCGTATTGGCAATTAGGCGGGAAGGGACCGTTGTTGCTGTGGCAGTTTTATCTGCCGTTTGCCGGACGTGGATTTTTTTTTTTTTTGAAACGGTGGATGCAGGCAATACCCTCACTGCAGCCACAAACAGGCCTATTGTAAGGGCGTCCATGATACTCGGATCATGGCCCACCTCACCACCCCAGGCCCCATGGCACTGGTCTCAATGGTGTGACGTCACCTATGCGCCCCCACCACCCTCGCACAAAGCGGAGGATATCCGCAAGTTCTGCATTTGCCACCTCTTCGGGCTGAAGAAAGGCAAACACTAAACACAGAACGGCGCGATGCCGCGAGTCCATCGCATACGCACAGCTTCCAGCACCAAGCTCTACTTTGCATCTTTCAGTTCTTCGCTTGTCACTCAACTTCTCCCTTATGTTGAAGAATCCTGGTTTCCATCATTCTGCCACGACCGTATAATAAATAACGTAAGGAGGTTTGCTCTTGGAATGCAGCAGTAGCGAATGGCGAAGGGGTCGAGGGTCTCTAAAGGGCGGCTAAAACTGAAGGGGAAGACATGGAAGTTCATTCGTCGAAGTAGAAAACCCAGGACAACCGAAGGTTCTGGGATCTAAGGAAGTAGAAGCTCGTCGTAATTGAGAACGCAAAGAATGCCTATCTTAGACAATATAGTAAAGTGCATAATAAAACTAAATTATGGAGTTTTCAGCGACTTCTCAATTGCTTAAAATATCACTCAATATTATTGTCTACTGCACTTTGTCGAACATCAAGTACTAACTGATTTTGAGCCAATGTTGACAAATAGCCCCTCCCTTTCAAAAATTGGCGTTTTCGAACGGTACGTTGCCTCTCGCCAGACCGAAAGATTGAGGAGCACGGTTACATTAATAGGGTCGCCGTCGTGTTGCAATTATTGGCTCGAAATAGATTTCATCATCTTCCAACTGTAGCCAACCTGTCTAGACGGCCGGTTGGTGCTGGGGTAGACAGTTTGTCTTTGGCGTGCGTCCACTTCTTAACGCTAGTCTCGCGCTCTCAGCATTTCGTAGCTTCGCAGTTGGCACGCGCTCGAGACGAAAAAAAAAACAATAAAACGAAAAAATCGTCAATTCATTTTGTTTTTAGGTTTTAATTGAGGACTCCGTAATTCAATGGAGGGAAGGGAACCCGGCCTGTTGGTTCTAGGGAAAGTATTTCATCGGTATAAAAAATTGTTAATTAATTAACACACAGTGACGCCCGCATCCCCTCCCCCCCCTCTACTGAATCTTAGCCATCCTTTCATGATTTGGGTACTCACGGACAGCCTTCACAAATTTCGATTAAGCAAATTGTTGTAAGAGGTTAAATGAGGAGTGAGCAACATAGAACATTCCTTACTTTGATACAATTTTCGTACTTTAACTCAATTTCCAAACTCCTGGGAGGAACCCCCCCCCCCCTTCCACACCAGGATCGTGCTCGGGTCCTTGGTTTCGGGCTATTGGGTAAAACTCAGCGCTGGAAACTTCTAACCCGGTTGGTGTAGAGGTTTACTCCTGGGCTTACGATTTCGATATGCTAGGACAGAGAACGAGCTGGGGAGAAGGGTAAATTTGGCGTTATCGTGCATAAGAAGGTGGGCGACAGTACTTCGAAATTCAATGCGGGGAAGGCTCGTTTCAAGAAGGCGTGTATCTCCTGGGAAGCAAGATTGATGAAGTGGAAAGTTGAAAGTACTTGGAAGTGATATTTGAGCGTTGTCTACGTTTGCAGGAGTCCACTCAGCTGATTAACGTATTGTCCAGGGCTGTCCTGGGAGGGATGTACTGTGGGGCCGTTACTCAGTTCCAGTGTGGAAAAATGTAGCCGCCTTGCGTATAATCCAAAGGCTCACTGTTCGAACCAGGTAGGGGTATGGGAATCTCGCATAACCAATTAACCGTGGCTCTGAGTAAATTAAGCGTAATTCATAAGATAAAACGGAAACGAACTTAAGATCTGGTTTCGTCACAAGTGTGGCCCTACCCACGGAGCTCCGTAATCATCAAATTATCAATGAGTCTTATACGATGGAAAAAAAAAAAAAAAAAACGAAAAGGAAAGAAAATTCCATTTGTCATTAAAATAAATCGACTTCAACCTAAATGGAAATAAAAGGAAAATGAAAAGGAACGTGCTGACCATTAATTTCCTGACCTATTGTGACACAGGCTCTTCCTTAGTAGAAGGCGTCGTACATACCCGCCCCCTTTATGAAGCCAAGTATGTCCTTCACCGCAGCTTCCGCTATGATATGGGGCTCAATAATCCCCTGGGCAAAATATTCAAAGCGTTTGACTGCTACGGCAGGGCATTCGCATAGGATGTGCTCCGCCGTCTCGTCCTCCTCACCACAGAGTCTGCATTCAACCTTCTCTGAGATGCCCATCTTGTTGAGGTGATACCTGAGTGGGCAGTGTCCGGTGAGGAAGCTAATCAAGACCCTCAGATCCCTCCTGGAGAGTGTCAGCATCGCCTTTGTCCTTTGACCGGAAGGCGTAACGAGCCTTTTCGATTGTCTAAGTCATGGCTGGCGATGCCAATGGGCCTATTTTCCTGTATCTCCCGTCGGGCCACCAAACGGTTCAGGTGACTTTTGGTCATACCTACGTGAGGTTCAGGCCCAATGGGTAGGGGTTCTGTGCCTTTCTTCGCAAGGTGGTTGGCCTTTTCATTGCCCTCATGCCCCCTGTGAGCCGGCACCCAGATGAGGGAAAGCCTATTGTGGGCACGGAGCTGCTTGAGCGCATGAAGGCCCAAAAAAAAATTTGGGTTTTCTTCAGATCTTTACGTTTCAGACCCTACTGAGTCTAAAAAACCTAATTTCGGAGCGTGGTCCGTGTGTATGTGTGTGTGTGTGTGTCTGTAGTTCGATTTGCGGGAGAACGGCTGATCCGATTGAGCCGGTTCTTTTTTGTTTTGTTCGTTATTTTTTGTAGACACCAAAATAAGGTTATGGACGATTTCGGCCGATGGGAAGGGGGGGGACGAAAATGTACCAACAACTAGGGTTTTTCGCATTTTTCTCGAAAACAGCTCTAACGATTTTGATTAAACTTTCAAATTATCTTCTACTAATCAATACCTAACTTTTTTTCTCGATACATATCTCCATGAAAATACGGCGAACGGAGATATGGGCCCCTGAAGCTAAAATAGGTTTTTTACACTTTTTGGCAAAACGGCTTCAGCGATTTTCACCAAACTCACAGGATGTTTTCAAATATTTTATACCTACATATTCCTTTCAATAAATGTTCTTGTGACGGTCCATTGAATAGAGATAAAAATCAAAATGTGTCGAAAATAACGTTTTTCGAACATTTCCGTAAATGCCAGGGTAACTTCTTCACCAGATGTGATAAATCCTAATGGAGTGTCTTTAAGTCACCCATACCCACATTTTCTTTCCTATAATTATTTCTGTATATATATATGTTGAACGGAGATATAAGCCAAGTTATCACAGAAAAGGAGACTTGTCGAATATTAATTTATCGGTATTCCAATTTTCTCAAAAACAGCTCTAACGATTTCGATCAAACATTCGGAGTACTCTCAGCTAACTAGTCCCTACATTTTGTTCTCCATAAATGTTTCTGTAGAAATGCGTTGAACGAAGATATAGCGCCCGCATATGTAGGTGGTGTTCGAACTTAAAGGGGTGGCGGAAAGTTGTGTGTTGCTACGCACCAGATATTTTTTGTTACTGATGATGACTTGACCGTCGAAATCGATCTAATACTGTAACTCAAATTTAGAGGACATAGACAATCGTTATATATTTTTTATCCGTTTTATTTTATGAAATGGGTTTCCACAACTTCATCGCGAGTGATTTCGTTCGTTATATTCTTAATATTTTTTGACGTTGTATCAAATAGGATAGCGCTCAATCGTGCTACGCAAGAAAATAATAAACCGTTGCGTAATAATTTGCGGCGTTTTATCGCTATTACGTCGTGTTTGGTATTTCTCAATACCGTATCGAATATGACGGAATTTATTTTTTCTTTCATTATATTAAATGAACTATTTGTCTATCGATCTTTTCAAGTTTGCTCATAGTCCGCATTTTATCTAGAAACGACGACCATTAACTAGTTTACTCGCTGATAGTTAACTCATCACTCGAAGTGAGCAAATTGAGCGTTAACAAGCCAAAAAACACCTACATCCCCCCTCCGCTGTTGAGCTAGTTTCAACGGATCGTCACAAATACCAGGCTCATAACGCGGTCTGAAATTAGGCGTTGAACGGATGTACTCACGCAACAGTTGCACTTACGACGCATAATCGGACCTGTTTTCTGTCAGGAAATGTTGTCCACTATCTATTACCTATTTGCAATTTATTTTTTCTGCGGGCTGCTTAAAAGATATTTTCATAACAAATCGCGCGATCGTTTTTTTGCGCATTTATCGCAATTTTTAAACCGCCCCTGTTCTCTGTATTATTCAATACTATGGTTTGATTGTTTGTTTGTGTTGTAATTATTAGTGAGGACTGTCAGTGGGTAGTAACCAACATGAAGTTACCCGTGGAGTATACCTACTGGTGGAATTAACCCAATAATACATGACAGGTACTTCCCTCATCTGCACTACACCATCTGCACCGAGTACAGTAGACGAGTCAAGTCTGGCCAAATGGTCCGCCCTCTCATTTCCAGTGATCCCTCCATGCTCAGGTACCTTCTGATCTATTAGCGTTTGCTAAACAGCCGAGCTGCATCTGGCACTTTCCCACCAGTTTTGACGCTGTGCAGTAGTTCTTCAGCGCCTTGCAATCTGCCATTATTTGATTATCTGTCATTATGTTGATAGTTTTGTCGCTCTACTTTTCTTTCATGCAGTGTGAAGGCCTCCCTGCGATGATAGCCTACATCTCTGCTAGAAAAACTGTCGGAGTGGGACCCAAGGCAATGTACGTTCCACTCCTCCCAGAGCCAGTACTCTCCAGGGCATTAGATCCATCTGCTTAGATGTTAATACCATTTTAAGGCTGAAACTGACGACTTTGGCTCTTTCATAGGCTTACTTCTGGTTGCGCTTTGTATTTCCTGTCGAACTCGTACTTGGGCCGCTGTCATGTCAGTGATCATGTTGAACTCTGTAAAGGTTTCCAAGTTCCTGAATATAGAGATGTACTAAGGTAGTTTAGAGATGCTTTGAAGAACTGCTGACTCAGGCAAAAATTACGGCAATCGCGCCAGAGCTCCGATCCACAATCCTCAATTTACGTCGAGAATTATAAACCAATGTCTTACCCACTAGACCACGATCGCCCGGTGCTTTTAATAGGGGTCAGTAAGCACAGAGATGTGCCCATTACTTGCCTGTGGCATCTTACTTAGTCCAAGCTTAGTTATTTTGTGTAGAGGTCATATATGTTTGACTTGACGTACAGAGATTCGACCTGAATCTTCGACTCCCCTGCAATCCTCAGAGCTTGTTTGAATGCCTGTCAAGGGCAGCCTCGTTTGGGTTCGAAGCTGTAAGCGAACTATGGAACGTCAGGCTCATCTACTGGGTTCCTGAATGCTGGTCAGAACTGGGTCATAAGGATATTCCAAAAAGTTCTCTCACTTTTTCACACCAGCTATAGGAAAGCTTGTTCGTATTTTGTTTTCACTAATGCCACATTTTCTGAGATCTTTCAGGTTCTGGACAGGGTTCTGCAAGCAGTTGCCAGGCTTGACAAAGCTTCACAATGTTGATAATTGAAATAATCAACCACGGTGTTTTAATATTTTTCCTAAGGCCATATGAACCACGCAGAGAGCCCCAGTATAAAAGATAAGCCCGAACTGTTCGCCTTAGAAGGGCAAGTACAACGTGAGAAGGACTTCATCAACGATTATGTCCCCACAGACAAACAACAACTATCCTCATCGGTAAGTATTATTTGATTGTGCTAGTTAATTTTGGTTAATTAGGTTTATTTTGTATCGGTCGACCTTCACTTTGAGTAAATAAGAGTAGGTGCCGCAACATCCCCCACACCCCTTCTAAAATGTACAGTATTTGAATTCCCTTCCAACTCATGTACAAAAGCTGAACAAAAAATGCCTCGTCTCATTTAACCTCCAACGCTGGTTGGGATATATGGCGTTCCAGTATGGGCAATTTTTGATGTGTTCCTTCGCAGTGCTTATTTTTCGCTGCAAACGAACCACGACTATAGCCACGAGGAAGTCATCGAGCTCTGACTTGATAGTAAAACCCCTTCTCAGATACGCACCTTGGAAAGGAATTGCTCATCTCACTCGCATCTGTTCAGCAGCAGCTCGCATTAGATACTTTCGAAAAAGCTGGACACTTTTACTTTCCGCTACGTTGAATTGAGGCGTACTGAGTTCAATACGCCTAATTCCGCGAGTGATATGGTTCTTTTGGTTTATTATTCATTTTGAATGACACGCTCATGTTTTCGGTCAGGAATATGTCTCAACATATTCCATACGGGGCTACTGTTTACACCTTAAGGCGGGTCTTATTAGGAAATATCTGGTGCGTTGCAACACACAACTTTCCTTAGCTCTACGTCCTGTAGGCTAGACATCAAGTTCCAGCTGATTTGGTACGGTTATCTTCTCTAAAAACCGCGCTAAAATCGATTTCGTCGAAAGTTTAGGTAATTTATTGTGCTGCTCTCGTCATTTTCCCACAATTGAGAATTTTCTGGTATAGCTGCCATATTGGGAGCTACCAATATAAAAAATTTAATCAAAATCGTTAGTCATTTTTGAGAAAAAAAATATTTGATGTTTTGACTACTATGATAACTATAGTTAGTTTTCAATAGATTTTTCTCGCACTTTTATTTTGGCGTCGCGTGGTAATCTGCGGATTAGATATCAAGTTGGACCAGATTTATGTTAGCTGTTTCTCAATCGTGTTCACAGACCATTTTCACAAATGGGGTTTTAAAGGAGCCCTTGAAACATTAGGATCTGAAGAGAACTAAACATTGTTTATTATCAGCGATTAGAATTGTTGATTCACGCGGGGCTCAGGAAAGTTGTGTGGTGCGTCGCACCAGATTCCCCTAATTACTTTCACTTCTTTACTTCGGTACAGATACTCTTGATCTTCACTCGATTTTCCACTGCGCATTGCACTCAGTCGACCCGCGCAATTATTTCGATTTGCCGTTAAATAAATACGCTGGGTCATTTTCGTCAAGCTCCCAACTTATCCCGTTTCCAACGGCGGAGTCGCGTCGCCTGGTAAACATAACGTTATTCATGAAAAGCGGTATCTCAACTATCTTCGGTTCATTGAAAGGTTGATTGGCGCGTCTAATATACGCAGCGGGCTGCGGAAACGTAGTAATGAACCTCGGTATTGACGCTGTGAACTGGGAATTACCGATGAATGAAAACCGAAAATCCGACCCGAATGACACGATGGCGCGGATGTCGAACGCGTCAACTGACACGGGTGAAATATTCGTGTATCAAGGTTCACGTGGCCCCGAGTATCTCAATTTCCGTTTTATCTAATCCTCGTATTTCACAACATTACGGCATTTCGGGCGGATTTGATTTTTGAGATCATTTCATTTCATTTTTTTGAGATTATTTCATCAGAAGGCGTAATACTTCTAGTTGAACGGTCGGCGTGTTGACAGTCGACTGAAAGGTCTCTCTTGTATGTCTTTATAGAAGGCCAGAACGAGTTGTGCTCCAATTTAAAATATTGTGGTCCTTTACACAGGCCTATTTCCATGTCAAAATGACTATTCCTTAACCCTCATAAGAGATATCAAATGTGGAGATCCAATCTTCAAGTGTTTTCTTCCCAAAAACAACTTTAATTACATTTTCTGGGAAATGAGAGCTGCACAATAAATTATGAAACGTTTCGACAGAAAGCAATTTTAGTGCAATTCGTTCATCACCAATACGACATGACACTGGCGTTCTCAAAAAAATTTGAGTGGTAGTCGAATAAACTGCTTGTACGATGGACGTTGAATGATGATCATAAGATAATCGAGGGAACCTTTTTACTTCCCTTGGCTCTACAAAGTAGCTAGGAAAGTTATGATATCGGCTGAAAAAAAATTTTTGAATTCTCTTCAGATCTTCACGCTTCAGACCCCCCTGAGTCCGAAAAACGCTATTTGGGAAAATGGTCTGTGTGTGTGTGAACGATTTTTAGAGAGAACCACCGTACCAAATCCATTCAAACTTTATATCTAGCCCGCAGGTTACCATGGGACGCCAAAATGAGGGTATGAGCGAAATCAACCGAAAGTTAATCATAGTTATCATAGTGATCAAAACATCAAATTTTTTTTCTCAAAAATGGCTCTAACGATTTTGGTTAAATTTTTTATATTGGTAGCTCCCAATAAGGAAATTACACCATAAAATTCCCATTTTTGGGAAAATAACGAGAGCAGCGCAATAAATTATCAAAATTTTCGACGAAAAGTGTTTTTTTCCGCGGTTTTTTCCTTTTAAACTCCGCTGGAATGTTAGTAGAGTGTTGAAGAAAATTGGTATTTTAGTCCAATCCAATACCTAAAGGGAGAGAGTTTAAAAACGCTCATGAGATACATGGGGCTCACTCCAGAAATTCCTGAATTCCAACTACCGCCGTTTCGCTTAATACCAGTTCTAACAGCTATTACCCAATAACTGTGCAAAAGTGATTACTATCCTCCTTTTAAAAAATCGTGTTTACAGCCTCATTAATTTTCTGTATACAAATTTCTCAATAATGGTCCTGCAATGAGTACGATTAAATAGACTTAGCCATGTACAAAGTGAATTGACGTAGAGCTAAGGAAAGTTGTGTGTTGCAATGCACCAGATTTTTTTTTCTAAATTTGATGCTACCACTGCATCCTCAAATGGGCCTATTGTGTGGGCATGTCTTTCTAGTTCCATCCCTAACTCCAGTGGTGCTGGCGTTCCTTGATGCAGCGTCCCCACCATTCTCGCCCAAAACTCAAGACAACCTTGAGGTTCATCCCTGCAACCTCATCTGGCCGCACCTTAGGAACTCCAAGCACATTGAGGCACGCTGCGTACAGCATCTGCTCTGCTGACTCCTGCTCCGCCTTGCAGAATCTGCAACTCTCTACCTCAGACCTAACAATATACTGTGGACCAGGAAATTTTAATAAACAATCTTGACTGGCCTAGCACATCCCGCGAATAAGCAGCACTGCACTTCTCCCACTTGTCAACCTCCTGGATCAAGTGGCTCTTGGCAGTCCCAATGACGGGCTCAGGTTCCACCGGAAGGAACGCAGCTCCTTCTCTCGCCAGGTCGTCAGCCTCCTCATTCACTCATATCCCTGTATGACCTGGCACCCAACCCAATTTTAATGTGTTTTTCTTTGTCAAGGTCTTCAGGCCAGTCAGTCGTTCCCAAACAAGCCCCGACGGGCCTTTCTGCCCTCAGTAGTTCCAGAATTTAAACTTGGGATGGTTGTTTTCACGCATCAGCATCAATTTGGTGCTATTGGCAACTTGCAATCATGTGGCAGGGTCAGCTGACTCCATCGAGCGAGAAATCGCCCAACCTCGAAAAATAACAACCCTCCCGCTTGGCGATTCCATCTTTAAATGTAAACGTACATCTGATACACACGCGTTAAACCACCAGACCCACGACCTCATGAGGCTCTTTACGCTAGCACACTGTCGCCCAAGGTTCCAGTAGATCGGACGGTGAGTATTGAATTGTTTGGATTTTTAAACGTACACAAATTTGTAGTTTTTTTGAAAGTACATTCGAGCGTACAGCATTTGAACCAAAAAATTCACTCTTAGTGAAAAAAAAAACTGTTCTCACAATAAATAAAAATACAAAGACTGCACGGAAAGGGACTGAGTGTCTTGAAGAAACTATTTTTGCACATTTTGGGGAATGCACTTAACATTAAGGCAGAGTGACTAGAATACAAGTAGATTGAACTTCCCGAGTCCCTTCTGCAAGATATCGCACTGCTAAAAATATCATCTAGTACAAATTCGATTTAATTTTGTAGTACAAAACAAATAAACATGGGATTCTCGCGCTTAAACTTAATTTTAAATTAAGGTGTTAATTTGTTTTTCATTTCAATGTAAAAAGTTCTCAAATTGGTTCGAGTGAATTGAAGCAGTTTGTGATCGAGTTGCAGATAACTTCAATTGTTCAGGGTTGACCGCATGTTCGATTGCCATTGGAAATGTTTCCAAACGTTTGACGTGTTCAACGAAGTTCACTGGGGGGAGCGGTGGGCTCGTTAGCCATGTTTTTCGAGTCCGTCAGACTTTGTCGAAGGACTTTATCTTTTCTTCCTTCCACGCTGTGAGGCACTCCGTAGAACACGTAGATCAAACCACCTTCAAAAATTGAAAAAACAACATTAGTACGACTAAGTTGAAGCAACAGTAAAATTAGGTTACTTTCCTTATATGCTTGATGGCTTTTTGTTTAATTTATTGGGAAAGAGAGAAGTTGCTAGAAGAATAAATGGTTGGAGCGCTGTGAAATTACCAAAACCACAGCTACCCCAGAGTTCTGAACACATTTTTACTTTCTTTGGCTCTACGAAGTAAAAAGGAAAGTTATGTAATGTGGCTGAACAACAAATTTTGAGTTCTTTTCACATCTTTACATTTCAGACGGTACTGAATCCGAAAAACACTATTTGTATGCCCATGGCCCGTCTGTAAGAGCCAAGCTTAAAGAGGTAGGCGAGTGGGCATAATGCACTGTTGCTGCCCTGCAGTTGGGGGTCCAGAATTCCACTGCCATATTCCAGGACTGATCCGGCAGCAGTAATTATTGACTGCACGCTGGACTCAGTTCAGATAAAGATGGAGTGGGTAATGTTATGAGAGATGGATGATCATGGGCTATCGTCCTACAGAAGACAGAGCTAGCCCTGATGAAAATGTGAAGAATGGAGGCTGTCCTTTCTATTTGTGTGAAGGCCACAGAGCCGCAAACGAGGGAAGCAGCTCGATATTTGAGCGCAATGGTGGATACCAAGTTGTCGTTTGGTTTCTGCATTCAACTAGCTGCAGATAAAGCAGCTACAGTAACCTCGTATGATGGACAACAACTGAAAGCCACAGGCAAGCACGGGGTGTGTGCTTATAAGCATTGCACACTCCATCCTCTTGTACTAAGTGGAGGTGTACGCTGATGCAGTGAATATTTCCAACCACAGGAAGCAACTGCAGTGAAGTGGAGGTGCTCATATTACACAGTTTCACAGGAGACAGTATTGGTAGTGGTGACTGTTATCCCAACCCGCCTTCTGGAAGTTGAGCGCAAGAATCTCGATCCGTCGAGAGGGCAACCAGAGTATGGCAAGACGAGTGGGGCATCTTGTTCCATCAGCTGATTCCAGCACTCATTCCATGGCTTATGTGGCACCATGTTGAGGTCTATTTGTGCCTCACGCAGTTCCCAACAGGCTGTAAGGCTGTAAGCCCAGACCGTCTACATTGCAGCTGTTTGGGAATTGAATATAATTTTTCTCCCGTTTGTTTACACAACGCTGAGTAAGTCCAATGGTTCGTGTTGTCTGGAGCGTTCTTCGCTTTGTATGTACGTGAGCCCCGACGAGGCATTGCCAACATCTACCGTCGGCTACCGACCCACTCGCCACCCCATTCGGTCGCCGCATCTACACCGAATCGTTTGTTCGCCCGCTTCTTTCCTTTGCGTTAGAATATTTTACTATCCCAAGTTTTAGTCTCTTCAACCCAGAATTTCCTGAGTCGTCGAAGAGAAGGCTTCAGACACTTTCATCAATCCAGTACTTCGTTCTAATTTACTTCCTTCCATCTCTGGGACATTCGGACATCTTTATTTTTACTTCTCCTAATTTTAATTGATTTATTTTATATCAACCAATATATTATTATCCGAACGTCATTTGATTTTAATGTAAATAGATCGCTTCAATTTCAATTGATTATTATTTTCTGAATGAACAATCCTTCAATTTCAAATCTTCGTAACGCTTCAAATTTAAACTTGTATATCTATTTTTCGGTTTCTACGTTTGTATTTCGTTTCAGCAACAATAGTGGATGATGGTTTCCATGTCATCTTTTCGTGAAAAAGGTGGGCAGGCTGGCAGTGCACGGTGGAAGACACAGTCAGCTCACGCCAAAGGCATTTGTTCGTCCCATGTTTCATTCTGAAGAAAACTGGAGGGGCGTTGCACAATTTGCCAGGGCTCAGAAGGATGGAGCTTGCTGTTCTGGAGCGAGAATCTTGGTGAGATGAAGAATGAAGATATGGAGGAAAGGCGGCTTCTGAACCTCTTAAAATGCTGGTTGACAGTACACTGCAGATTCTAATGAGAGTACAGAGGACAAGAAAGAAGAGCTGCCATCTTAAAGGTGCGTGAGGGACAATCTGAAGCAATATGCTACAGTTCTGGGTTGGTTCTCAATATGCAAGAGTAATTTCAAGGGGCCATAGGAGCAGACCCTCCCTCCTACGTCCCAAATACAAGAAGTTCCTGTGAAGACTCGTTGAAGAGTACGTGTGGGTATGGATGCCGACGCTTTACGACAACTTTACTTAAGGAATCAACCAGCTCGTTCCCAACTATCCACGTACCACTCTTCACCCTTACCAATCTAAATTGTCGTCCTAAGGTCTGCAAAGTTTCACGCGTTCTGATTTCAACCTCAGTAAAATTCAGAGTTGAGTTGGGGTTGACGTTTCACATTTTCGACATGGCTCTTACAGAGTTGGTAACAAAGAGCACACATATATGCCAGCAGCATACTTCGTCGCTTCGTGCAGTAACATTGTGCATTTCGTCGTAAAATGCAGATCCCACTATACCGTCTATTAAGAAACCATCTGTATAAATGCGAGCAGCGTCAGGCCAACTTTCGCAGATAAATCTTGTGACAAAGGCAGGGAGTCACTTACGCAGGCTCGCACAATTCAACTCATACCATACGAGCTTAGGAGTTTGTGGGAGGAGAGACAGGTACTCTGAAATTGTGTAGAAAGCTTCACATAAAAGCCGGCTCGGTAACAGTTCTTCGCATTAGTCTGTTGCACTGCCACATTTGAAGATGCCTTAGTTAAGTTTCAAGTAGTCCATATCCATTAGCTCTTCCAGCAGACTTCAACGTTTCCATTCATTCAAAACTTGAATGGTACACAGAACGTGTTAATTATTTTCTGAATAACACGCGGCATCTTCTCATCGCTGGAACAAGCTCTTTAACTTGAGTCATCTCATTTTCAATTATTTCTCAATCTTCATTTCATTTTTATACTATTTAGCAGCCTGTTGTTTTGTGGAAGCATGAGTTCATTACTGTCATTCGATACTTAACACATATATTTCCTGACTTTGCATACTTATTATCCTTATCCTTATCCTTATACTTACTATATTATTAGAACGACTTCCATGTAATGTGTGCTAAGGAGCTCTAAGATATCTTTCACACAGTTTAATTAACCATTTACCTAGTGCAAGCCAGACGCTAAACCGTATCCAAGTTTGTATGTCCAGTTTCATCATGAGGTAGACGTTCATGAATATGCTCAAGCAAGGCACCAATGGCAACCAGGGTACCTATCACACAAATAAATAAAAAATTACAATTAGGAATTCACACATTGATGTGAGAACCAGTAGGTTAAATAAACGACGTTCGCCAGTTTTAGTTGGCAGCTTGGCCATCCTGAGCTCATGGTAATGAGAAGTTGTCTGTGAAAGTACAGTCTGATAAGGTGTGTGTGTGGATGAAGAGGGAGGGGGGGGGTATTCGGAAGTGGCTCAGTCAATAACTGAACTAACTCTGGAGCTTAGCTTTTATATACCTGCTGACTCACAAAAGTTGGTCTTTGGGGATGAGCTCCCAACAGACCTAACCTGTTATGAGTCTGCGTTTGGCTTTTTGGGGCTGGAGGACTTTGCAAGGAGTGTCCATTGCATCTCCAGTATTGCACGAACCTTGGCACCTTTCCATGTGGAGAGTACATAGTCAAAGGGGTTAGTTAGTTCTACTGTAAGAAGCGGTGGGGGTGCTCAGTAGTCTGGGAGGCTCCCCCCTCAGGCAATGCTGGAAGGACCTGTGACGGAGGGGGGGGGGCTATGGCAGAATGAGGAATGACTCGTGCTGGCCAGAGTTTGCTGGAGAGTGGACTCCTGAAGCTGATTGGTCAAGGAGCCACTTGTCTCGCTATCCTTGTCTACGATGTAGGGACAGACTCAGAGTCCTCAGACTTGCATAACTCGATTCAAAAGATTGGCAATAAAATTGTCCACACGTAAACTGGAAGAGTGAGCACAATTTTGGCCTTTAATCATTTCACTTAATTGGGGAAGAGCTACTAAAACTTCAAATATTATTTTACTTATAGATACACAATTAGGCTAGTGGAAATCCAGAGATTAGGCGTAGAAGTAACGAGGTTCCTCAGGTTGTCATATCCCCACGCAGTAACCCAGTGTTCCCAATGTCAGCAACATATACACATAATGTATATGTTGTAACTAAATATGTTGGATACGAGAGAGAAAGAGTGGGAACGAGAGATTGTGCGACTGAGGGGAGGGGAAAGAGTGAGGAGAGAGAGAGATTGATTGGTTTATTTATTGACCAGGGGAAATTAGGGCCATACAGCCCTCTCTACCATTTCCCTGGAGCCCAACCACAACAATTCCTCGTAGTCTTAACATTCGAACAATATATAAAGGCTACCAAACAACATAATAGTCTTGGTTGGTTTGATGTTTTTACCCCAAAAACTCACACCAAAATAAATTACGTTCACCCTAACACTGAAAAAACAAGTACACACAGACACTCCCATTCTCCAACGATGCACAACCTAACCTAAAAACATAAATCGCACATAAAAATGCTTCCACAATCCTCGGCAAAAATGACGAAAGTTCGTCCACAGAGAGAATCTCGAGTATGCCTAATATTCCTGCTTCAACAGTCAATCCTTAATAATAACAGCTATTATCAACAACAACAACAGAGATAAGACAATATAAGAACAAAAAATCGAAATAGTAAGCAAAAAATTTCCTGCGTTTGGCCCCCTTAACTGGGCCCCTTTTGTTAAGGGCCCGATCGATTCGGAGAGACAATAGCAACCCAAACAATTCTCCTCAAAGCTCATCAAACCCCATCACAATAGCAACTTCCACTTTAACAAGTTCAAACCACGCATCGCCCCACTACCTGCTCACCCCGTTTCGCTCAATCTCATCTCACCTATTCCATTCTTTCCGCGATCATGTGCACCTTCCGACGTACCTCAGTTTCCGGTAAGCGAACTCCGATCTTCAAGGGCCCCAACGAGATATCTTATTACTTTCCGCTACCCGAAGGGAAGGAAAGTATAGTAATCGGCCCAAAAAAAAAATTTGGGTTTTCTTCAGATCTTTACGTTTCAGACCCTACTGAGTCTAAAAAACCTAATTTCGGCGCGTGGTCCGTGTGTATGTGTGTGTGTCTGTAGTTCGATTTGCGGGAGAACGGCTGATCCGATTGAGCTGGTTCTTTTTTTGTTTTGTTCGTTATTTTTTGTAGACACCAAAATAAGGTTATGGACGATTTCGGCCGATGGGAAGGGGGGGTGGGGGACGAAAATGTACCAAAAACTAGGGTTTTTCGCATTTTTCTCGAAAACGGCTATAACGATTTTGATTAAACTTTCAAATTATCTTCTACTAATCAATATCAAACTTTTCTTCCCCATACATATCTCCATGAAAATACGGTGAACGGAGATATGGGCCCCTGAAGCAAAAATAGGTTTTTTACGCTTTTTGGCAAAACGGCTCCAGCGATTTTCACCAAACTCACAGGACGTTTTTGAATAGTTAATACCTACATATTCTTTCCAATAAATGTTCCTGTGGCGGTCCATTGAACAGAGATAAAAATCAAAATGTGTCGAAAATAACGTTTTTTCTAACATTTCCGTAAATTTCAGGGTAAATTTTTCACCAGATGTGATAAATCTTAATGGAGTGTCTTTAAGTCACCCATAGCCACATTTCGTTCTCCATAATTATTTCTGCATATATATGTGGAACGGAGATATAAGCCAAGTTAACTCAGAAAAGGAGATTTGTCGAATATTAATTTATCGGTATTCCAATTTTCTCAAAAACGGCTCTAACGATTTTGATCAAACTTTCGGAGTACTCTCAGCTAACTAGTCCCTACACTTTGTTCTCCGTAAATGTTCCTGTAATAATGCGTTAAACGAAGATATAGCGCCCGCAAATGTAGGTGGTGTTCGAAATTACGGGGGTGGCGGAAAGTTGTGTGTTGCTACGCACCAGATATTTTTTATTCATGAGCTCTAATTAATTTTGTTCCGTTCGATTTCATTTTCATTCAATTCATTGTAATAGAAGCTATACCTTATTTCCAAATAATTTATATTTCCTTATTTTCCTTTCCTAGCCTTTGACTTTCATTTATTTTCTATTTCATTTTCTTATTTATTTATTTGCTGATTCAGGCAGAAGCCTTGGTCCTCCAGCCCTACACATTTCAGGCGTTGAACCTAGAGGTTTAACCATCAGCTTCCTCACGCCTAACCACTTATATTCCTGCTTCAACAGTCAATCCTTAATAATAACAGCTATTATCAACAACAACAACAACAACAGAGATAAGACAATATAAGAACAATAGATATAATAATAATAATTTCTTAGGTCACCAATGGTATTTGTTCAACAATATCTTGTGAAAAGTATTTTTGAATGTTCTGACGTTGCATGACAAGTCAAATAGCATTAAACACTTTCGCACCTTGAATTCGCTTTGTGTCTCTGTGGATCTTCTTGTACAAGTAGGCGGGTTTTTTGGCAGAGAGAGAGGGACAAACTTAGAAGCATTATCTCCAGATGGGACGGGGTGATTGTGAAATGGGGGCACAGACTGGGACTGAGTGTGGTGGATTTGGGAAACATGAAGGGGGGCGAACAGTGCCTCGAGCACCCCTGCTGAAAGCATGAATTGTACCTGTATGTATGACTTACCTCTTGAATGAATCAAATGATTCCTGTAAGGGGTTGAGGAACACTTACAGATGAAATACACCTCCTCGTGGCAAGACCCTGGCCCACCAGTAGACTGAAATAAGAATGACGTAGACTCACCTTTCCATTCCACTTATTGCTGTCTAGCTTCAGACTCACCAGTCCATGCAATGCATTGGGGTGACGATCCATACCTAGCACTACTTAAGTTATCACTTCGAGCGTTTCGCATACTTTCCTGCCTTACGGCAAACTCCACAGCATCACAACCATCAGTGAGGACGACTTGCATTTAACAGAATTCCTCACAGGGCGTTCTGAACACATACGGAAGCCTCAAAACCACGCTTGATAATTAATTAAATTATTGTCGGTAACGTTCAAACCTTGAAGAAGATATTGGGAGTGTCTTGTGGTTGAAGAGAAATAACGAGAACTGGGAGACAAGTCGTTGCCGCCAAAATGATCAAACCGTACGCTTGCCAGTTCATCCCTTCGAGACTGAGTTGATCTTCAATCGCCACCAGGTACAAAGTCGTGACTATGACCATTGTTACTGTAACAAAAATCTAAATCAACACAACAATTCAGTGAACACAGCTACGTTGAGTAGCTGAATAGTTGAATCAGTTGGGAAACCAGATCAAGACTGGTTCTTTTTTGCAACATAACAAACGTTATCACATTATTACATAACCGTTTTGGGGGACATGAAGAGATCATTTAGTCATGTATCATATGGCGGACTACTTTCCACTTACTAATAATTAGACGTCCAATAAGGCCCTAAGAAGTAAATAAATATTGAAGAAGTTTTATACCCCCCTCCCCGTATCTATACGACACATTTGTTCATCAAAACATCTGAACGTTGCCTAATAGGTACCAACAGGACTGGAAGAGTGCAAAACGTTAGATGAACTGCTGTTGTTCGACACAAGGGTTATGAAATTGTATTGTCAAAGACGCGCGTTTTCATAAACGTCGTCATCAGTGTTTGTGCCATTAGCTCTTTATAAACAACCAACCGCTAAGACCTTAACGCCGATGATTCAACTACTTTGGTTCAGGTATTAGAGCAATTGGGTTATGTCCGTCAGTAGGCAAATGATTAAACTGACTTAACGACCAGACGATGATGTCTTTACATCGAAAGCGCTTGCCCAGAGTAACTCACCAGCCAGAGGAGATAGACTCACCTAACAGGTACGTTAACTTTAATACTTTAGTTCAGCTCTGGTTCGTTACGTTATCACCAGCATTCTGAAGTAGCGTTTCGGCGTATCATAGTAAAAGGGTCATCAGCATTCCAACTATAATAATTTCTCCATCTACCAACCGAACGCTTACGACATTCCGATCTTCAACCTCTTCGTTTTGCTTTCCAACAGTAAACGTTCACACATGCACGTGATCCACGCTGGAGTCGTTACGGTCAGAACATTTATTTTATCTCCATCAGTGTGGAATTTTGGTTTAACTTATTATTTTATTTCATTTAGTCACGTTTGTGAAGGGGGCTCCTTATTTTTAAATTAATTTTCTTTGCCCATGTACAATCTTATCATTTACCATTAGTCAGTTTTACTTTAAATTTGCCTCTGCCAGTAAATAACGCTAACTTTAACAATCAGAACAACGCGTTACGTCCACAAAAATATTTTGGTCGTTTACCGAACAGAAATATGGCCTTTTCTGAGATGCCGGTGGTCTCTTTGTCGGGGCAGTTGTGTCGATTGAGATTGAAAAGGCTTCCCAAATACTGACTGGGCGATCTGCTTTCTGCTGTGATCGGTTTCGGCTCGTAAAGCGTTGGCTTTGGATCTCGATACCTGTAAACAAAAAAGTTGGTGAGGGTTAGGAAAGAATTGTAATCGTGTAAAAGAGAACGGTTTGGGCGATTCAGTCGATTCTGTTTTCGTTTCGCTGGCAGCTTTTGATTAGTTCTTGGAGTGACGGAAGTATCTAAATGTAACGTGGGGCTCGAGGAGAGCACCAATCCCCCTTCCAGGGCAGAAAAATATTAGCGATTACTCGTTCATCCCTGAAGCAGTCAGTATTCAAAAAAGTGCATGCACTAGCTAACTATGGAGATAACTGAAACCGCCATGAGTTCAGCGTACATGACCTAAGGTGTGAATACACTCGTTACTTTCCTTGGCTCTACGAAGTAGAAAGGAAAGTTATGTAATCGGCTGAAAAAAAAATTTTGAGTTCTCTTCAGATCTTTACGTTTCAGACCCCCCTGAGTCCGAAAAACACTATTTGGGAAAATGGTCTGTGTGTCTGTGAACGATATTTAGAGAAAACCACCGTACCAAATCAGCTCAAACTTGATATCTCGCCCACAGGTTTTCATGGGACGCCAAAATAAGGGTATGAACAAAATCCACCGAAATTTAACTATAGTTATCATAGTGATCAAAACACCAAATATTTTTTTTCTCAAAAACGGCTCTAACGATTTTGATTAAATTGTTTATATTTATAGCTCTCAATAAGGCAATTCTACCATAAAATTTCCATTCGTGGAAAAATGACGAGAGCAGCACAATAAATTATCAAAATTTTCGACGAAATCGATTTTAGCGCGGTTTTTAGAGAAAAAAACCGTACCAAATCTGCTGAAACTTGATGTCTAGCCTACAGGTTACCATGGGACGCAAAAATAAGGGTATGGGCAAAATCCACGGAAATTTAACTATAGTTATGATAGTGATCAAAACACCATATTTTTTTTCTCAAAAACGGCTATAACGATTTTTCTTAAATTTTTTTATATAGATAGGTTTTAATAAGATAATTACACCATAAAATTCCCATTTGTGGGAAAATGACGAGAGCAGCACAATAAATTATCAAACTTTTCGACGAAAAGCGTTTTTGTCGCGGTTTTTCCTTTTAAACCCTGCTGTCGTGTTGTAGTCCAATCCAATACCTATAGGGTGAGTGTTTAAAAATGCTCATGAGATACATGGGGCTCACTCCAGAAATTCCTGAATTTTAACTACCGCCGTTTCGCTTAATACCAGTTCTAACAGTTATTACCCAATAACTCTGCAAAAGTGATTACTATCCTCTTCAAAAAATTCCTTTTCGCAGCCTCATTAATTATCTGTGTACCAATTGCTCAATAATAGTCCTGCAATGAGTACGAGCAGCACAATAAATTCCGAGAACTGTAGGCACTACTGCTTCCTGCTGCTGTTTGACCAAGTTTAAAGGAACTGGGTGATAAATGAATTGATTAAATCGAATTAGCCATGTAAAAAGTGAATTGACGTAGAGCTAAGGAAAGTTGTGTGTTGCAACGCACCAGATATTTTTTTCTTCATCTCACATCTCCAGTTTGCAAAGACTCTTACCCAACCAACGTTGAAAACAATGCCTCGAAGGCCCCTCGTTTTGCTAACCTGAACTTACAATGCCAGGCTCAGACTAGGGTACTTTCTTTTTGGCTGGAAATACGCAATAATCACTACGATACCTAAATTAAGAAAAACAAAATGGGCTACAGGCTAATTAGTTTTCCCAACCTGCTAGCAAAAATCATTGAATGCACCACACACTCCCAAACCCATGGCTTCAGCCCCTCTCTCATGTATCCACCAACTTCACCGTATAGTTACTAAAGTACTCAAAGTATACAAAGGCAAATGATTCATGCATCGTTCCTAGACACTGAAGTGACATTTGACAAAGTTTGAATCTCTGGCTTCAGTCATGGACAAACTGCTTAAACCTTATCTAATCGACTGAGTCAATCCCTGTCGCAGAGTTGGAGTACCCCAAGGCAGCATCCTTTACTTCTTAAGATCCAATTTGATTACAGGTCAGTTCACAGAGGACATAGCATTGTTATTGGCTTATGTACTTGCACAACTCTATGAAAGAACTATAGAACTTAGCAGATGCTATCGTCACATGGTGCAATAAGTGGAGAACAAAAATGAATCCAATGAAATCCACTTGCGTACAGTTTGCCTACAAACGACAACTGCCACTTCACACAATTATCATAAATCAGGTTCACATATCTCATAAGTAAGGTAGCCGTTACCCAGGCATACATCAAGGCTCTAGGCTGACTTGGAACATCCGAATAACTAAAACACTGCCAACAGCCCGACATAGATTGAGATAAGTCTTTGAATCCAAACTCAGCTCTACCGTTGAAAGTAAAACCCATTCTCAACTCATTCGCTTAACTGTACTACACCCTATCTGGCTCTAAGGATGTCAACAGAATCCAATTGTCAGGTCATGTAGTCACAAACCTTCCAAAATATGAGGCTCAGAGTTATAACTGAAGCACCGTGGTTCGTCCCAAAAATGAGCGAGGTGATTAAATCAAGTTATCATCAAACTACACCCAACTATAATGAGTCACTGAATGGCCTTTTTTTGTACGAAGACACGAAGAAGCTGATCTTTTGCCGCAGGCTTAGCTATGGGAAAAGAGTTTGAAGCGCCTGGCTGATGTGTTCTGCTGTTCCCTCCTCATCGCTGCACAATCTGCATTCAATTGCCACTGATTCACCAATCTTGTTGACGTGGTCTGCCCAGGAAGGAATCTAGAAAGCACTCTTAGTTCCCATATGGTGAGGGAAAGTATTACCTTCTACCTTCGCCTTTGAACAGGAAGGCACAACGAGCCTGGTTGAGACAATGGGACTATTTTTCCTGTGTCTCCCACTAGGCCACCTGTTCATTTAGACGACTTTTCAATGCCTCTATGAGAGTCTCAGGCCCAATGGGTATGGATTCTGTGTCTCGCCAGGCAGTTTACCTCTTTTCATTGCCCTCGTGGTAACTATGAGCCTTTATCCAAATAAGGGAAAGCCTATGGGCTCTAAAGACATGCCCATTTCGGCCTGGATCTGAAAATATAAGACGAGAGGAGCAAAGTAGCCTGGCCATCCACCCTTGAGTCATTTCGTCAGGATTTCTAGTGCGCAGTAGATCTTTATGGCTAGAATTCCTGCTTGATTTATTGCGGCAAACTCTCCCAACTGCTTAACAAGGCTGAAGTTAGGTCCTACGATGCCGTGGCCTGGGCATCTTTGTTTCCCATCACAGCACCATCCCAGTTCAGTTGGAACGTACAAACGGTATCAGTAGTTCGTCCCGCGATCATTGCACCTTGTCTAATGATTGGCAACCTCACCCAACGGACCTTCTGCTAATTGAATTGGTTTTGGCAAATCGGTTCATATTATTCACATTATCCCGTACTAGACGGCCAACAGCTTACTATAAAGTACACTGAGCATTACAATACCTGAGGAGTAGAACACACAGAGCGACTATCGAATATGCGAGAAGCGTTCCAATCGACATCATGTTGACCAGCTGCTCGAGCTCAAACAGGGCCGCCATTATTCCTGCGTAACAACAGACAAATTGGAAAATACCAGAATAAAAATATAGTTGGGAATTCACTTGATGGCTCTAAGTTATTTACAAGTACCCAAATCTATTGAAAATTACTGTGCGCAGAATCTTTGTTCAATTCAATAAGTCTTCTTTGTCGGGCTTTTAGGAGAATCACAATAATTTTTTATATTTCGGTTAAAAATGTAATGATTTCATTTCACGTTACGCACGAGGTAAATGACCAAAAAAGTTCGAAAAACCGACATTTTCTTGACAGGTTGTGTATTATCAATTTATGGGCTAATAACGCTTCGGGAATAAGTTGTGCCACACTGCAGCAGAAGAATACCAGTCGTAATTTGTCGCTAGTCCACACATTGGTAGTCTGCATCGAGAGTTCTATATTTGTGAACAGGAAGACCTGCATCCACATAGTCATGATACCCAAATCCTAGAAGCCTGCGAATGAAATTGCATCAAACCAACCAATCAGTTTGCTTCCCTCTCCCAAATACAGGGTGCGGCATAAAGGTCGGACGTTTTTGAAATGGCCAGTACTTCCGCCCTAATGGGTCGACCAACGTGGGGAAGGGACCACTGTAATCGGGAGGTCTTAGCATTTTTTGTTAGCAGTTGAAGTCATGGACCTGTGGACAGTAGAGCATTACGTTTTTGCTTACACGGCAGTCCAGCGTGAGTTTCGTCGTCATTTTAATATCCACCGAAATCGGGCTGTTCCCTCTAGAAACACCATTCTTCGTTGGGTTGAAGGACTTCGCACACGAGGTTCATTGATGAGGAACAGACCACCAGGAGCTCCAAGATCGATTCGAACACCAGAGAACATTGAAAGTGTACGACAAGCACTAATTCGCAGCCCGAGTCGATCAGCTCGCCTGCATGCTGCTGAACTTCGCCTCAGTGATCGATCGGTTAGGCGTATTTTGCATCTAGAGTTGAGGTTTCACCCCTATAAGTTGTCCATTGTGCAACAATTACACCCAGGGGATTATGCACAACAAATGACCTTCGCCCGTGAGATGGAAGCACTTATTACACGAGCGATGAGGCTCACTTCCACCACAATGACATGGTGAATAAGCAAAACTGTCGTTATTGGGCTGATGAAAATCCCCGACAATTACACGAACAACCGCTGCATAGCCCAAAAGTTACTGTTTGGTGCGCCATATCCCAAACTTGCGTCATCGGCCCTTACTTCTTTGAAAACGACAATGGCATTGCTGTTACCGTCAACTCAGAACGCTATGTCGAGATGATAACCGGCTTGTTTACAACTGAATTGAGACAAAAACGTATTGCGATCCGGAGTACGTGGTTCCAACAGGATGGGGCAACAATGAGCGTTATTCGTCCTCCTTTCCCTGGCCGCCTTACTTCCAGGTTCGGTGACGTTCATTGGCCTCCTCGGTCCCCAGATTTGTCCACATGTGACGTTTTCTGAGCGGGACACCTCAAAGCACGTGTTTACCAGCACAAGCCCCGAACATTGGAGGAATTGAAGGATGCTATTCGCGTGGAAATCGTCGCAGTTGAAAGAGCAACGTTGGAAAGATTTTTCAGAAATTTCCAAGAAAGACTCCAGCAGTGAGGGACGCCACTTGACTGATGTGTTTTTCCACACACGAATTTTTAAAATGCTTTTAAATTGTGAATCTAAATATGTCAATAAAAATGTTAGAGTAAAAATTACCGAAGTTATGGTTTTTTCAAAAAACGTCCGACCTTTATGCCGCACCCAATATTTGAGAGACTAGCCCTGCCTCACTCGCTGAACTTCACTGAACATCCACCTGAAATACAGTTCGGGTTCCAAGAAAACCTGTCTTGCCCTCTCCAACTCCAGTGCTTTACAACTTACATCAAACAAGCTGTCCACGACCTAAATATATGCCGCGCAGCTTTTTTCGACCCTGAAGAGGCATTTGGGTTTGGCATCGTGGCTTCCATCCAAAGCTGAGACCCTATCTACCGAACAACTTGTACAATCTCGTTTGCAGTTACTTCAGCGAAAGGTAAATGTATAGAGTCAACTGTGCTCTCACAGGTCAATCAACGAAGGTGTTCCTCAAGGCAGCGTGTGGAGACCATTCCTACCCACGTTCTACTGTCCAGATTTCTCGGGTCTCTTTGCAGATTTCTAGGCTGTTTGCAATTCACAATCTGACAAAGTGCCCAACGATTACAGACATTCTTTGATCAGCTCACCCAGTGGTCGTAATCGCTGACAACTTAAAATCAACCCAACAAAGTCATGCGCTGTCAACTTCACCGAGAAGAAGTATTTGAACGTCCCACTCTTCTTTAATGCGATCCAAATTCCAACTCAGAGTGACACTGGATTACATTGCCGACCTATAAAAGTCTTCAAACTAGAACGTCACAATTGAAGTACTTTTGGGAAAATCCTCACATCTCATTACACAATAAAATGCTCATTTACAAAGCATTCATCCGCTCGCTCTGGATATACGCCCTACATGTTCTAAACCCGTCTTCCGCCAGATAGAACAACAAAGCAGAACTTTCAATGCAACATCATTCATGCCCCGCCCTTCATCCGAAGCGATACCATTTACCACGACTTCAGCCTGAAAACGCCATCTGAAACTCTCCAAGAAGCCACTAACAGATTTTTTCCCCCCACAACATCCAACACAGAAACTCGGCAGCTGATGAAGGATTTAACCCTCCAGATAACCGACGCTGACTGCGCCAGATTCTCGACTTTATCGACCTTTGAAAATATTCGCACTCAACCACACCCCTCCACAAGTGGGTGTGAAGACCAACCACATTATTTTTAATGCCAGCGGTACACATACAATGAGAATCGGTCTCTAAATAAATAAATTAAAATAAAGAGCCGCATTATGTCGTCCTCAACCTGGTTCTGGGTTATCTTCCCAGGAGCATGCCCATGCTACCAGGCGCAACCACGGGTTGTGGATAGTGGAACGGCCACGGCATTGTCCCCAGGGGCATGCCTGCGGCCAGCTGTGAATAAGGTCAGCATGCTGACTGAATAAGCAGCCGCGAACAATGGGCAAAACCCAAGAGATCACAGAAGAGATCCTGAACACAGGGCTCAAGGGCAAGCGGCATGGGAATGCCTCCATGCGCTCAAATCCCTAACCATCGGGCCTGAACCACACGTGGGTCTGACGAAAAGTCACCTGAACCGTCTGGTTGCTCGATGGGAGATACAGGAAAATGGCGCCCATTGGCATCGCCAGCCACGACTAAGACAGGCGAAAAGGCTTGTCACGCCTTCCTGTCAAAGGGCGAAGGCGATGCTGACACTCTCTAGACAAGATCTGAGAGTACTGATAAGCTTCCTCACTGAGCACTGCCCACTCAGATACCACCTCAACAAGATGGGCATCTTAGAGGCGGTGGAATGCAGACTCTGCGGTGAGGAGGTTCATATCCTATGTCCTTGGCAGCAAAACGCTTTGAATACTTCGGTCAGGGAACCACTGAACCCCAAACCGTAGCGGACTCTGCAGTGAAGGACATACTTGGCTTCCTAAGGGGGGTGGGTATGTACGACGCCTTCTACTAAGAAAGGGCCAGCGTCACAATAGGCCCATATGCGGCTGCAGTGACAAAGGGACTTGTCCCACACGCCCTCGGGCCAAAAAAAAAAAATGTCGTCCTCAAAACTATTTTCTATTTTAATACATCCTTTTCTTCTGACCTCATTACATTTATGCTTTGATAATTTTTGAGCGTATTATTGCGGTTCTCTTTCAATTGGGAGCCCTTTTGCTTTTTTGAGTGTCAGTAATTAGCGCATAATGCTAGTCATACTTGAATACACTTCGAATAGATTTGGATACAATTTACTGCGTCGCTCTAAGCCAAATAGGACGCAAAATGAGCTTTCAGGGCGCAACCTGGAAGCACCTCGCGTCCCGTTCGGTTTAAATTAACAATCAGAATGGACGAATCTCCCACAATTCCTATGTACACCATCAAACATAATCGATTTTTAGTTCGAAAACAAAAATGACAATTCAAAAACCGTCTAGTGCCGTTATTAAAACAATTTATAATGAACCTGCTACAACACCAACAATGACTGTGGCGCCGAAAGGAGTCCCAGTCGTTGGATGAACTTTTGAAAGAAACTTCCACACCATCCCATCATTCGCCATGCTGTACAAAAGCCTTGGTGCGGGGAACAGACAGCCCAACAAGCTGTGAATAACAGTACATAACGAACATGCATTATTGTGCATCAACTTGACATCACCGCATGCACAAGTTAGTAAACAAATTTTAAAAAAATGATCCCCCGTGATGACAAATAACATTATGTTAATATTAACGAAAACATGACAAAACACTCAAGGTTTTTTTACACGGTGTAATAAAGTTTATGGCGATTTTTAAAAATATCTGGCGAGAAGCATCATTTTCCGCAACCACAGTGAAATCGATGATTCGCTGTACATACAGGCTACGTATCTTCGTTCAACAATTTGTAGAGAACAAAAACTAGGCGCTAGCCAGCTCAAAGCAGCCTGAGATTTTTTTTCAAAATTAATCTTCAGAAAATGGCAAAAACGATAATTTGATGTTTGGGTACAATTCTTTTCTGTCGACAGACTGCACAAAGAACTGCAGAAAAGAAAATGTGGGTATTTTTTAATTTCCCTGTGAATTCTTTAGAACCGTTTATCAAGAAGGTAAACAAAATTTTCTAGTGAGACGCATCACACAATTATCCTTAGCTCTACGTAAATTCACTGGTTTTCACGGCTTTGGCTACTTATTCAATTTACTTTTCGCTCAGTTCATTTGAACTGGGTAAAACGTCATTTCACGGTGGTAGCGCTTACAGTTACGGAATTTATCGTAGGGCTACTATTCATGCCACGGTTTTTAAAGAAGGATAATAAGTGAAACGGTGATGGTTTAACAGTATTTCTGGAGTAGCTCCTATATAGGGCAACGAGTATAGTGATTGGCTCCCTCAGTTTAAAATGACAAAAAATATCTGGTGCGTAGCAACACACTACTTTCCGCCACCCCCGTAAGTTCAAACGCCACCTACATATGCGGGCGCTATATCTTCGTTCAACGCATTTCTACAGAAACATTTATCGAGAACAAAATGTAGGGACTAGTTAGCTGAGAGTACTCCGTAAGTTTGATCGAAATCGTTGGAGCCGTCTTTCAGAAAATTGGATTACCGATAAATTAATATTCGTCAAATCTCCTTTTCTAAGTTAACTTGGCTTATATCTCCGTTCAACATATATATACAGAAATAATTATAGAGAACAAAATGTGGGTATGGGTGACGAAAAGACACTCCGTTAGAATTTATCACATCTGGTGAAGAAGTTACCCTGGAATTTACGGAAATGTTCGAAAAAACGTTATTTTCGACACATTTTGATTTTTATCTCTGTTCAATGGACTGTCAGAAGAACATTTATTGAGAACAATATGTAGGTATTAACTATTTGGACACATTTTGAAAGTTTGGTGATAATCATTGAAGCCGTTTTGCCAAAAAGCGTAAAAAACCTATTTTTGCTTCATGGGCCTATATCTCCGTTCACCGTATTTTCATGGAGATATGTACAGAGAAGAAAAGTTAGGTATTGATCATTAGAAGATAATTTGAGAGTTTAATCAAAGTCGTTAGAGCCGTTTTCGAGAAAAATGCGAAAAACCTTAGTTTTTGGTACACTTTCGTCCCCCTACCCCCTTCCCACCGGCCGAAATCGTCCATAACCTTATTTTGGTGTCTACAAAAAATAACAAACAGAACAAAAAAAAGAACCAGCTCAATCGGATCAGCCGTTCTCCCGCAAATCGAACTACAGACACACACACACGCCCCGAAATTAGGCTTTTTAGACTCAGTAGGCCTCAAAACGTAAAGATCTGAAGAAAACCCAATTTTTTTTTGACCCGATTACTATACTTTCCTTCCCTTTGGGTAGTGGAAAGTAATAAGATGTTGAGGACCAAACGAGAAGCGTAAATTGATTTTAAAATTCGCGCCAATAACGTTTGTCATGTTGGCTGTGGGGTTTCTGCGATCGGCCAAGAAATATGGCGACCAACGACAGCGAGTTGATTAGCCGGCTTACCAAATTCTTAAGGAATACCTTGCCATATTTAAATCGTAATCAAGGACAAACCATTTTTGCAAAGGTAAAGACTAAAAAATAACGTAACTAGGGCTATTTTTATAAGTTTTTACTATACAATTTTCTAATGTTGTTGTTTGTTTACATTGTATGGCAGAGCCAATTGCTGTTCACAATCCAACATGGACATTCAGTGATTGGCCCCGGGGGACATTCACTGAATTTTTATGTTTTCAGAGTTGATATTATTTTTTATTCTACATTCTTTGTAAAAGTGCCCTGGTTTAGTCCTAGTGATTGAAAGCCTTCCTTTTGGCCTGAGGGCTAATAGCTGTAGGGGCCGATTACTGGGTGTGACAGTAACAGTGGTGCCAATTACTAAAACACGGATTATTTGTAGAATTGTGTATGGTTTTGTTTAATACCTACTTAGGGAAATGTGGGTTATGTAAGTTGCTGTTCTTTCTATTGCAAAAGCTGCTAAGTAGGACGAAGAATATAATAGGCCTATACTTTTAGTTATTGGCCTCATTGACCCGGGTCAATTACTGAAAGGACAATGGGGTCAATAACTATATTTTGGAAACAATTTGAAAAAAATTTGGCCCCTACCAAAATCTGTGCTTTTATTTTACGATTTCAATTTGTTTTCCAAAAGCATGTTGATTGGTGGCTGGAAAAGCGAATTTTGAGAACTATCTACCCTTAACTTCTCCAGATATGGATTAAAATATACGCCAACCTGCTTAAAGGGGCCAATAACTATACTCGTTACCCTATATTGTGAGGGTTATTGACGACTCATCGCGTAGGAACTTCATTGGACTAGCACATAAGATTGTCCAAGGTTCTAATGGCATTTGAGATGGGTTGTCGAGGAACTTGGCAGAGGTGATTGGGGTACTTCTAACGGATCGCACAATGTCGTGACAGAATCCCCCTGGTCATAAATAAAGTCGGAGGTAGAAGGCGTTTGACGATGGAAGAGCTGAGATCAGCAAACGTATTGTGATTGCCTCCCATTTGTGTACAACGTTATCTGTACAATTTTTAAGAAATCGAAAAAGTTGACAGTACAGCTCAGAAATTGATTCGTCGACTTTTGAAAAGTTTTACCGAAGAACGACCAATTTGGCTTGCCCGCGCCATCTATACGACGTTGTGTGAACTAAAGTAGCTTTCTCTTTTGCCGCTAGAGTCGCAAGATCTGGATGTTGAATGAAAAAGGCGCCTCACAGGAAAGTCATCCCGACAGAGGGCGCTAGCCGCGAGCTCTTTGCTGTTTATGATCTCCTGTTCAAATATCTTCCCCTGAACTGGAACTAAGGGCCAGTTGACTATTCACCGCCTCTTTGCGCGAATCAATTTGCGCTTTTTTGAACATTGACAGAACTGAAGTGGTTTAAATTTAAATTAGAGTGCAGGAGCGTACGGTAAACCTTTGAAAATCATTTCTTAGCCCCACTTACATTCAGCGGTCTATGCAGCTCTAATTTAGCAGGCTTTCCAGTCCGTTTATGCAAATTTGGTACAATTTAACATTGATAGGTCCCACTGCGCCTTTGGTTTTCCTCATAGATGAAGCAGCCGCCTTACACAACTTTCCTTAGCTCTAAGTTCACTCATTTGTGCTCATGGCTTTTGCTACAATCTCAATTTGTTTTTTTATAGTTTGTGGCGGCTGGCCACCCATTACCTACAAAAGGCGCCTCACAGGAAAGTCATTCCGACAGAGGGCGCTAGCCGCGAGCCACAGACGACTCCTGGAGGGGATTGCAGGTGGCCAACCAGAGAAGACGACTCCCTCCAAGAGTACGTATATAAGGGCCTGCCTGCACGGACTAACAGCATTCTTCCTTTCATTCTTTCCTTCATTCCTTGACATAGTTCATTCGAACTTGGTAAAATATCACTTCACGGCTGCAGAAAGTTCCGAAATGTATTGTGTTGCCCGTACTCATCTTCTGACAATTATTGGTACACAGATTCTCCATGAGGCAAGTTAGAGACTCCTCAGGTCAGCAGATTGGAAATCTCCCACGCCATATGCTGCCTTTTTTTTTCTTTTATTTTTAAAAGAAAGTCATAGCAGAGGTTTAAGAAATGGCGCAGTTCTTCCTGCTCTTCATTGGAACACATCACGTACGCCTTTTTCATTGTCCTTCGTGGTGCCCTCAAAATATTAGTTTGCTCTCAGCTAACACTCAAAGCAAATTCAGCGCTATAGAGGGAATGTGACAGTAATAGTGACAGTTGCTATGAAAGATGTGGCAACCGCAGATGCTCATCTAACCTCACAATCATTATTTATCGTTATTATCGTCTGTTCGTCTGTGTTATCATACGTTTTGGCCGTTCGAATGCAATACACCCATTATGAATCGTTTGTGTATTTCCTATTGTTTCATTTCTCATACTTATATCACAGTGACCGATTGTAAAGTTCGAATTTCCACAAATTAAAGTGACCCCGAAGAAAGACCTTTGTGCTGTTGAGTGGACCAGAAGGTTTGAGATGTTCACCGCCTGAGCTGTCCAACATCCGACTCTCTACCACACTCTCATACGACTGCCTGACATTACACTAGAGCAACTCTGCTCCTGACGTTCAAATTGATAAGAACAGTCAAATTATTGACTAAAAACGCTTACGTTAATGTGCCCAGGACAAACAAGAGTGCTTCATTGATGCCTATTTATAAAGACTTCATTCGCACAAACTTTCCGACGAGTGCAATGTGCATTGACAAACATTTTGTGATGAAAACAACTGATTTCTCAAGTAGACTGGGCGCAAATTAAACAAGTACACATCTGGTGCAAGAAGACCAAGGTACACGAAACTAAGAACTCACAAATACAAATGTTCCACGTCTGAGTTTAAAAAGTTTGGTTGGTTGCGAGCAGGAATACGATTACTGGGATGGGAGGATGGAGGAATAAAATAAGGAAAGCAAAGCTAATAACTGAGGGGCATGGGCAGAGCCTGTCGACAGCAGTCTGACCGAAACATCATTCCCAGTGGCGTAAATTAATTGTATTTCCGCATTTTCTTCCTTTTTTCAATCTCTTAGCCCTCACGCCTTCTGTTTCGGACGAATCAAAGTATTTATTACTGTGATATATAAATTACTTTCGAACACTAAATACGTGTCAACCGTGGGAGAATTGGAAATGGCTGAAGTTGTAGAAGTTACAGGCAGTTCTGCACCGACCGGCGTTGGCCAACGTTACTCATTCAAATTATGTGAACACGCTCAATCTCAACAACAGTTCTCGTTGTTGGGCATGATTGGAAACTGCGATGACAAGGAACGTTACAGGGTCTGTTTCCGCTACCACTCTCTCGTTCTGGGAGCTCAACCGGGTTATATAGGAAAATCCAATGCCACGAAGCTTCCAACTCTGGAGCGAGTAGCGATGACCAGTACTGTTACTGTCACAATTGAAGTACAAAATCATCTTTATGAGGGAGACCAGAGCCTAATCATGAAAGACCTCTACGCCGATGTAATCGTGTGTCACTTCTTGCTATCCTCACGTTCAACATTAAACACGAATTGTGGCGGGAACCCACCTTTAGCCCACACTATTACCAGGTTCACAGAGCAAGGCGCTAGGTTCATAGTACATCTCGCCAAGAAAACGTTTTTCAACTCAGTCAAGATTCTGTTCGAACGAAATTGATGGGCTTAGAAAATCGAAAAATAAAAGAAAATGAACAACAAAACTCGCGCAAGGAGAATATTTAGGCTACAAGGTCATCGTCAGACTTTAGCTGCACTCTCGCTAATGTAAATATCTGGTGCGTTGCAACACACAACTTTCCTTAGCTCTACGTCAATCCGCTTTGTAAATGGCTAATTCTATTTAATCGATTCATTTATCACTCAGTTAATCTGAACTTGGTCAAACAACGCGTCACAGCAGCAAGAAGCTGTAGCACCTACAGTTATGGAATTTATTGTGCTGCTCGTACTCATTGCAGGACCATTATTGAGCGATTGGTATACAGAAAATTAATGAGGCTGTAAACAAAAATTTTTTGAAGGAGGATAGTAATCACTTTTGCAGAGTTATTGGGTAATAACTGTTAGAACTGGTATTAAGCGAAACGGCGGTAGTTGAAATTCAGGAATTTATGGAGTGAGCCCCATGTATCTCATGAGCGTTTTTAAACACTCACCCTATAGGTATTGGATTGGACTACAACATGACTTTTTTTTTACATTCTAGTAACATTCCAGCGAGGTTTAAAAGGAAAAAACCGCGGCAAAAACGCTTTTCGTCGAAAATTTTGATAATTTATTGTGCTGCTCTCGTCATTTTCCCACGAATGGGAATTGTATGTTATGATTATCCTATCAGGAGCTACCAATATAAAAAATTTAATCAAAATCGTTAGAGCCGTTTTTGAAGAAAAAAAAATTTGGTGTTTTGATCACTATGATAACTATAGTTAAATTTCGGTGGATTTTGTTCATACCTTTATTTTGGCGTTCCATGGTGACCTGTAGGCTAGACATCAAGTTTCAGCTGATTTGGTTCGGTGGTTCTCTCTAAAAACCGTTCACAGACACACACACACAGACCATTTTCCCAAATAGTGTTTTTCGGACTCAGGGGGGTCTGAAACGTAAAGATCTGAAGAGAACTCAAAAAAATTTTTTCAGCCGATTACATAACTTTCCTTTCTACTTCGTAGAGCCAAGGGAGTCAAATGGAGTAAAGGGACTTACGGAAAGGCATTACTTTCATGAATAATTATGCTGGAGAGCGAGGGGAAGGGTTATTAAATTACAAAATACAAAAATAACAAATAAATATAAATTTAAACATAAAAAATAATAATAAAGTTCATAAAACGAATGAAGTTTGAGATTCGACCTTCGTGTAAGTGTATAGTTTGGAGTTTTTCGTAACCCCGAGGATCTGGACACGGCTTTTAACCAGTTCCAAGTTTGGCGTGGAAAGCGGGAAGTATTTTGAGACTCTAAGGGCCGTATTGATGAGCCCATCGACCCACGTTTTCTGTGCAATACGCAAATCAAATGTCGCCTTATGCTTGAAATTTCGAGTCAACGATCACCAGGCGGTCCAACGTCAGTCGGTATAGTTTTGGGGGCGCTGTGCTCATGCACGTCAGAAGCCCATGAGGTACCTGAGGGCCTTAGGTACCAAAATAATAAATAAATAAAAAAGTACGGAACTCCTCGGCGTCAATCTTTGTAATTCGGAAAAATATCGTACTGGGGAGTCTCCCAAAATGGAATCCTCAGGCTTGGCAAAAGAGGATAAATTTAAGAAGGCAGTCACATAGCTCTTGAGATTCAGAATCCTTCAAGGGCGAAGGATCGTGGAGCTCTGTCGAGTTTTGAAGAGCGCCTTACTCCCCCACAAGAAGAAGTTCTGTCTCTCTTCAGGAGTTGATGGGTTAAGTGCCAACTAAGGCTGGTTGTGGCCCTTTCACCAGTCTGCATCGCATCTTTTCTGCAGCTGGACACCTTTGCATTTTCAGTTCTTGAGCAAGTAAATAAATACTCCTCGCGGGGGTTTTACAAAGCACAGCAGGAATTTACGCTGTTCTTAGCCCCTAGATTGAGCCTGAATACCCCTTGGTGGCTGAAATGACAGTAATACCAACCAAACGAATAATTTTGTTTCGAGTACTTAAAAAAAATACAAATTTAGACTCGAGATATTTCGATGCCAAATAATACTAAATCAAAAAGTGATCGTGACAGGTCGAGGAACGTTTTGTATTTGCACATTTCGACAAACGATAATAACAAAGTGAGATTCATACCCAGACTGCAATCAAAACGAAGTCAATACGAACAATTACTTCCCCAAGGTGCACGTGGACAACAACTCTTCCCCCTTCTTCACAAAATGAAACATCAATTTCTACTATTTTATGCGAGTAACCTGAGACAATCCCCGCAGTCAACGTGGCGAAAACCATAGTTTTCGTGTAAGAGTTTATCTTGGAGAACTGGCTGAACAGCAGGCCATCTCCGGACATGGCGTACAACATCCTGGGCATTGGGAACATAGTTCCCAACAAGCTAAAAATCCAATCGGGAAGTTGATGAGATATTGATTTATTGTGTTAACATATTTGTAAATAACAACCTTAGAAGGGCTCACTTTGACATTTGAACCCTGTTTAAGAGTGAAACTCGTGGAAATATAAACCACCTTTATGTTTTATGTGGAACCCACAAATGACATTTTGAATACCTTTACCTGCTCAATGGGTACTACCTTAAGGTTCTGCGTTGAAATTCGTGTCAACGCCTCGTGGGCTTGTGTGTTTTTTGTGCGAATAGTACGAGCTTATTTTACAGAGTGCAAGAGACTGTAAAGACAGCGAGATTGTACTCTTCTGAGTTTTAGGAGTTAGGCGCTGCTTCGTAGACTCTTATCAGTGATGGCAAGAAGATTCTCACAACTTCGTGCAACCCTTCTAAATTTAATATATGCATACTTTTGATGTGATTGATTGTTGTATAATAAACGGTTTGTCGACGTTCAGTCAATAATGACACATATTCAGCGATGACATTTCAAGGTTCTCATTCTACCTCATAACCATGCCAGATTGTAACTTTCTCTCGGCTCGCTTAAACAACAGCTCTTCAAGAATTGTACAAGGTGTCAAGGAAAGGAATTCCTGATCGATTTCTTGACCTGAAGAAAAAGAGGTTAGTGGGAAGTAATAATCCCACAATTAATAAAACTTTGCAAACTATAACACAACAGTTTATTATTCTCTCGCATAGTGCGCTACGGATCAACTCTATTCAATCCAAAGTCGACCCATCCCATTCGATTCAGCATCGAAAAATACCAGTAAACGATACGAAACGTACTATACCAGAACGATGCAAATCGACGTTTTCCAGGCGATTGACAGGATGCAACGAGTCTAACTAAGCAGTGATTAGAGGCAGTGAGTGGAGAAGCACCTAAAAGCACTTCTGTATCTCTGAGACTCAGATCGATGCCTAGGAAAAATGCCTAGGAGACGTAACACTCGACGAAATTGAAATAAAACTGTCACAATTTTGTTTTGCTAGTTTTTAAACCACTTATCACCCATAACAACTATGGGTTTCGTCTGAGTGAGGGTGAGGGGCCTATGCTACATATGGGAGACTCAATGCCCTCGTGCCTTCGTGCTACACTTTCAGATATTACACTGATGGCTCGGTGAAGGGTGGACTGGCAGAGGTGTCTGCAGTGACGGTCTGTGTGCAGCAGCTGCTGCAGAATGGGCTGAAGCGGCAGAAGATTTACATTATGGTGGAGAGTCAGGCCACTCTCTCAAACCCTTAGCCTTGTATTGTCTTACGTCGCGGCAGGTATGGGAGTGTCTGATTGGACTGAAGGCCTTGGCTGAGGGCAACATCGTAACGCTGTGTTGGGTGCCGCGTCATCAGGGAATAGAGGAAAGCATATGAGCGAAGAAGAGAGTGGCGCAAATCCCTGTCAACCCTGATCCCTTTGTTGGGACCACTAGGAGCCACCTACGGAGAGAGGTTAGCAAATGGGAGGACAGGTGCAGGGCTGCCGCGTCATTCACAGGGGACACCCGGCCATAGACAGTCAAAACTTTTCATAAAACTATCCAGAAGGAGGCCCAAGGGGGTGCTAGCACTGGGGATGGCAGAGCATGTGTTGTACATATGTGATCGATTCGCGGCATTGCAGCATTGTGTGCTCGGGAGGGACAACTGGAGTGGGGGTGGAGGTGGTGGGGATGTATAGGTGACGTCCCACTAAGGGAGTCCAGCGCCTTGGGGTCTGGGGGTGGGGAGCAGGGGGCCCATGAGCACAATCTGAACAACAGTTGTGCATTGTACAGAATGAATAATAAACCAAAACGTCACCCAGGTACAGGAATGTAGTGTGCTGCTTGATTCTTTAGGGGTCACATACAGGCAACTCATCTCGGCTTGCAAAAGGGATCATTGAAATGATAGGGGAGAGGACCCTGTGTTCAGTATAATAGTTTTAGACACAGGTCTTGGAGCAGGGTGTTACAGTAACACTGGAGACACCAGTTTGCTGTAACACTGATGAGCAAGCAAGAAATGGCCACGATTCAGTTGGAAACATTAAAAAAATGAACATTTCGAAAGTCCAAGATTTCCTGAAGCACACTGGGTGAAAGGAGAAGCAGAAAAACTCCTTTGGCTCTTGAGAGGAAGATGAAAGCGCTAACCCTCACATCTCTCACAGGGTTAGGGGGTTTAATGGCCTACTTTATCCTTAACTCAGCAGAAATCAATAAGTGGAACAGTACATCAATGGACAATCCTGTGTTTTTGGAGGGCCAGTAAGGTAAGTGATTGGGGAAAGCCAACAAATTGGCACGATGGCCGCAGTCCCTGCAAAGGTCAAAGTCCAGAACCCACGGGCTTCCTCGGCTCAGACCCTTCACAACCCCCGGTTAATCACCTCTTTTATCGAAACTGCCATTTCACGTTATTTCTTCGCATTCATGCTGAATGGTATGCCGTTCCAAATAAGGTATTGCAAGGTGCTGGGTACATGAAACTCTGACTGCCCCTTATTTTGGATGAGCACCATGGTCTAAAGTCCCAATCGTGCCAGTTCTAATGTCTCACAGGTCTTCCCTAAGTAATGCCGGGTATTTCCTGCAAGAACCTTCTTTCATGTTGATGTTTACCTTTGGGAAAGTTGTGCCAAAGATCAAAAATCGCTCCAATTCAAGTTGTTGGCACTGGGCCAAGGCATGGTATGGAGTCGCCTCATCCGTACCACGCCACCTGTACCGAGGGGTGTTGCTTATATTCGTAACATACATGTATTTGCTCACTTTTCAGTGATCCTTAACGATTCTGCCTAAAGTCCTACCTCTCCATCGACAGAAGGCTACATCTTAGTTCGTGTGTTTGCGGTGCTCAGTAACAACCATTTATAGTTAGTCCTGTTGGGGCTTCCCTGTCCTTCAAGTCACTCAATCAGTTCTCTCTTACTGCGTGTTTCACTCAGCTGCCAGTGCGCACTAAATGAAGACTGGAGATGACTCTGAACTCTCATTCTCTCATCCATATATCTTGGTAAATATCTACTTAGCCTGTGTCTTCGATACAATACAAGTTTGTTTCCTTATTAGTGCTGTTCCTAAACTCTCCACGAGGGTTATATCAGTCATGGAAGTTGGGATTTAATTTAGTTAATATGCAATAGGCTCAGATCTGCGGAGGTATGGCACGCACGAATGATAAGTGTGATGGTCGTTTAAAAACCTCCAACCAGTGGTTACCGCCCATTGCAGTAGTTTGTGTGCCCATTAACCCAAACAGGTAACAATAAAGTAGACACCTCCAATAACTTTTACTCGCATACCTATCAAGTTTATCTATAGCGCTGAAGCCTCAAGTTCCCCAGGGTCATACCTCCAGGTTTTCATTCACCAGGAGACAGTTTTCTAACAGGAGACACACCCATTGCCGTACCTTCGTGGATTTGAGTTCGATGAGCCCGTGCTTTCACTTGAGCTACTGATAGAACTCTGTCTTATGGTTCAGGGCAGAAATATATGAGAGGAAAACAGACATGTAGCAACTTATAGTTCGATAACTCTCCATTAAGAGGTGGAATTTCGAAGCCGAATATCCAATTAAAAAAAAGAAGTTTTTCTATCGCCGGCTCAATACAATTCTCGACTCGTAAATAGATTCAAACTTGACGACTTACGACCGGATATTGATCGGTTTCCAGTACAGGGAAATCCCTGACAGACAAGAAATGAAGTTCGAAAGGGTATCCCTCGCGTCGGACACGTGAAGAACTCTCACTGAGTGAAAGGCTCTGCCTCCTGGGACCCCTTATGACTAATTGCCCAGATAATGGACGAATCCAATCCGAAAAGGGTCAGTTCTCTCATACAGTTTGTTTCGCTTAGCTCCAAATTAAACGAAGACAAACCTGCAAGTATCGCACGTGATTCTGAATTCTCACTCTCTCGTCCCTATTTCTTAGTTAATATCTACATAACCAGTGCTTTAGTTACAGTGCAGTCCACTTCACTCTCATTCATGGTTCACAGGTTTGTGTGACCTTCGCTTCATCCTCAAATTACAAACCAGATAAAATATTTCTGTTGAGGTTAGAAAAAAATGGCTGTAACGTGCGAGTCAATAATAAGTAGATCTCATATGCGACTTAATTCTATGCTGAATCGAAATAGTTTTAGCACAGTTGAGAGATGGTATAATAAACACCCTAATATACCTAAATGTTGTGAATAAAATTCAAGTACCATTTTCAGTCAACACGAAAAAAATGAACAGGATTAATGAGTGAGTTACATAGTTCATATTAAATGGCTGTCGTTTGTTGATTAATGTAACGGTGCTGTAAAAGGTTAGAAATCGGCATACAAAGGCCTAAACGAGAGCTCGGCATTCTAACCTGAAACCCAAAAATTACTGACACTTGATGTACAACGAAGGCTGAAACAACGAAATCTCTCATTTAGGCCTCGTGACACAAATCCAGTTAATTCGCACCCCCATTCAAATTCCACATCCACTTTACCAGCTCCCAAATTAATCGAACGAACGAAAATTCGTTTTTTTTGTTGTTTTGTTCTTTTGTTTGTTTTTAATCAACCTGCGAAAATTCCTGAAAGCAAAGTCGCCAGAACGGGAGTTTGCGTAGATTTGTGAACGGAGCAGAAAAAAGGAGGCAGCAATCCATCGACCGCCATAGCGTAGAGAACACGAGGCAATGGGAACACGCAACCAAGCAAACTGTACGAAGAGATAAATTGACGTTATTCACCCGTGATAGCGTTAAATGTCTTACGACGATACTAAACAAAGTGTTCGTGCAAAAAAAAATATCTGGTGCGTTGCAACACACAACTTTCCTTAGCTCTACGCCAATTCACTTTGTACATGGCTAATTCTCTTTAATCAATTCATTCATCACTCAGTTAATCTGAACTTGGTCAAACAACACGTCACAGCAGCAGGAAGCAGTAGCGCCTACAGTTCTGGAATTTATTGTGCTCTTCGTACTCATTGCAACACCATTATTGAGCAATTGGTACACCGATAATTAATGAAACTGTAAACACGAATTTTTACTGTGGAACCAGTTTCTTCCAATGCTTGAACCCAACGTGCGATAACATTGCAGTGAGGGACGGGATCACGACGTGGGATGTTGTAACGCAGTCGGAAGGCCCGCTGGGTGGCGATGAACAAACGGCCACTTTCAAAAAACGTGCGAATGACGAAACCTCGTTGCTCTCCGCTCCAAACCATTGTAACGACTGAAAATGGGACCACTGCCCGGGCACAATGAGACCCCTCCCAGGTCGTTAACCCCACTACAAGGCATGCAGCACCCCTTCGAAACTGCACCATTTGTTATGGCTCACCCTGTATATTGAGTCTAGTACCAAACCATAACAGCCATTCCCTAAGAAAGTGATCTACCGTTTCTATTTCTCCACACGGGCACCTACTGTTGATGTTGGGATTGATCCTGTTGAGAATCTTACTTAAGCTCAGTACCCAATTGGTTCGTTGCAGGTTATAACTATAGGTTCGTTACTCCACATTTTCTCATTAATTTTCGCTTTTAGTTGTTGCATTGCGATAGGCGAAAACGGTTCTGGTCCACAAATGTGTCCCCTTGGCTAGTTCATCCGCTCTCTCATTCTCCGCATATCCCTAATGTCCGGGTATATATTTTAGCGTGATTGTGTTCCCTAGTTGTTGGAGTTTCCCAACTTTGTGCTTTGTTTCTTCTATGAGGTAGCTCCTGACTATTGGGTTGCCCAGTGTTTTTACCACAGATTGGTTGTCAGTATAGATAGCTATATTCGTATTCCTAACGTTGCTTGTTACAAGTGTGCTAATACATGAGTTTATCGTGATGAGTTGATTTGGTACACTGAGGTGTTTGTACCTAATGAAAGTGATTCCTCCCATTCTAATGCAGGAATATATACTCCCATTCCTGCATTACCATTTGAATGTTTGGAGCTGTCTGTGTAGCAGATGATTTCAGATTCATCCACCATTTGTCTTGAGTCTATTCTAGTGTTGAGGTTTCCCTGGAACTGATATGTCGTTGTCATGTCATCCATGGGCATGCTTGCCTCTGGTATGCTACTTATAATGCTTGTGCAAATGTACCTGTGGCCGTGATTGTGTGAGTGGTTCCAGTCGCTATTTTTTCTGAGTCTTAGTGTCCCTCTCAGAGCCTCTTGTGTGATCTCCCATTTCATTGGTAACATTCCTGTCAGTACGGCCATTATGACATTGGGTGTACTGTGAAACGCCCCTGTAATTGACATAGTTATAACTCTATCTAACTTGTACAGGGCACTGTTTTTAGTGACTCCTGTCCACCATACCAGTGCTCCATACACAACTCTAGGTCTCACTATCGTTTGATATATCCATTTCACATGTGTTGGTTTTAAACCCCATGTTTTCCAGACCAGGCCTTTGATCTGTAGGAGAAGTTTCCTCCCTTTTTCTAGTTGACTAGCCACCTTAATGACTCCTAGATATTTCAGTCTTGTAGTTGATCCAGAAGATGAAGACTGCTGGGAACCAGCCAACGTGAAGGGAGCAATGACCAAGGTTGTGGCAGCAAAGGGCCCACGTCCCATTATTCCTGCCTCCTTCACATATTTGGGGGTTGCTTTCCATTATTTGTTTTGCCCGTAGTTTGAAATCGACAATTCGACCACACAGCCTTTTGATTCTGAAGTGAACGTTTTCGTAAAAAGTGTTGTATCGTTTTGTATCTCCCCCCATGAGGACTGTGCTGCTAAGGTGGGATTGATCATGTGTAATATATTCCTAATCATATAATAGCTGGTTAGGATACCCATTAGCCCATCCCTTATTTTGCACCCTGCTTTCTTAGGGATCTTGGTGAATTCGAGCCCTCTCCTATTATTGCTCACATTGATCTCTTCCTTGAATCTGTTCCATAGGTTTTGGTTTAAGCCTTATATGAGAGTCAACATAGTGAATGGTGTGTAAGGTTCTGGCCTGTGGAATTGTTAAGCCCATCCATCTTTGGCCAGATTGTCTACTCTCCCGTGTTAGTTCCTGTTCTCTTTTTAGAGTGACCTCAACGAGAAGGCTCCCAGTAATCAGATTGGACTCATTTTTATTACGGCTTGATTGTCCACGAATACCGTTATTGTTTTTTTTTTGTATGTGTTCCTGTGTTAGTTTACTGATGCAACAGATCACTGTAGTTGCTCAGCTTGCTCGTATTCCTCGTCAATTAATACGAGTTCTTTAGATTCACCCTCTACAATCACTATGCTGCTCGTATTAAATATAAGAATTACCCTTTCAAATTTAACATAATTAACCTTAACATATACATTATTTTTCTTCGAAATGTCTGCATTGTTCATAAAATGGTCAATAACAAAGGGGGTCGAGCAAGTGATGAGAGCTCTGCACAACTTTTTGTTATTACGAACATACCTTTTTTTCTTTCACTGCCAATTTTTTTTTCAAGGCGTTTATCGTGTAAATCATGGACTATTGGCACGTTACGTTGTACTGCGTGTGTCTAAACTGTCAACTTTTTTGCGAGGCGAAAAAGGAAGAGATACACCTCTGAATATTGATTTAAAAGTTCTCATCACTTGTTTCGAGTGTCAAAAATAATGTGTTGAGATACAACAATAAATCAATTCAACGGAATTAAAATTGATAAAGCTAAGTTTTCCTGTAATCACGAAGAAGGCTAATTATGCAAGTTTACCTGGTACAGAGCGCGAATATTGCTCCGATAGACACAACCGTGCTGACAGTTTGCATACCTACATCTTTGAAGGCAACGACTAAAGGAGCGTCTTCGTTCTGCAAAAAGAGGGATTTAATTTAGTACAAATTTATCGAAGTATAAAGAATATGGCGATTAGTCTAATACTCCCTTATTTTCGTTTAAATCGTGAACTGTTGAGTTTTATCCCTACGCGTTTCGTTACGCACGCCTGTACGTGTGAAGGTAGGTAAACGACGATAAAAAGAGGCTGACGTAACGGGAGATTGAAATTGAACAGGAGCCTGGTCAAACTACTAGTATGCGTTCCAAATAAACTTGGGCGTCGGTCAGCCAAAGCGTTGCAGGTTGCTTGCCTTGAAGGCTCGCCTTAGCACTTGACATTCTCCGACAGAGTGATATATGGAACAGAAATAAACCATAACCGCTGACGCTTATCCTAAATGACGGAGGACATGCGGTTTGTTGAGCACTACTACATTCCATAGTATTGAGCTTTAGAAAGACATACGAGTAAAATAATTTTTATGGAGTTTTAAATTCACTTCAAGAAGAAGAAAAAACTCATTTTTTTCGAAAAGAGTTGAATTTATTCATCAGCACACACAGTGGTGGGTCATGGTGACTCCAAGTGCTCCCAAGACCATTTACCCTTCCCAGTTTGCGGCTGCTCTGCATGGTTCGGTTGATGAATGGGAACTCGAGCAGTGTCCTGACTCCCCCTACTGTTCATTGTGCGTTGAGTGAGCTTCAGAGGGATCCATGGAGGAGATTACCGGCACTTTCACATAGTTTGTGCAATGAGACAGCGATGAGATGCACTAGAGGCTTACATCGTAACATTGTCTGGGATTAACAGTTTATGACGCCGAATCAGGCGTGTCTACGTACTCACGGGGGCTGGTTGTTTCTGGAGAAGGCCTTGGGCCTGACATCAACGCTCAATGCCGACGCCAGCCTGGATTCTGTGCTCACTCGGGAAGCCAGATTGCGTAAATATTACAGGATGGATCATCGTATGTTGGTACTAGAAACTCGTGGAATGGAGGCAGATACCATCGGATTCCAGCTTAGACCGCATCCTGGAGCAGTGTGTGGTGCAAGAAAAGCGCTGAGGAGATGTGTCAGCAGGCGAGGTGCCACCGTTGCTCGTATCTGAACTGATGGTTGTTCTATCATAAAGCCTCCTCTTATCTTTCTTTCCTTCCCCCGCCCAATCCTCCTATTTCTAGCCCTTACCTCCACAGGTGCCAGTTTTCCCGTCAAGGCCACATGTGTGCCTCTCAGGCACAGTACATGTTTTCATCTTTTCAATTTTTTTTTTCGAGTAAAATCAGGCAATTAGGCAAATTAGGCAATCTACGGGGTAAAAAAGAAAATTAAACAAATATCAACGAAGAATACCTCAAATTTATTAAACTTTTAAGAAAAACAAAATTTTTAAAGAAACTAAAAATATATTTAAAATTATTATATTATCTTCACTACCGAAGGAGGGACTAGTCGGATCACCACTGATTCCTTAGTAAAATCACAAGTTTAGTTTAGGTTTTAGTTTTTCACTATTTCACTTCGTCTACAACACAAGAGATGCATACCTTGCGCGAGCATTCCAAGCAAATCGGTTTCTTACACTTTACACACATGTATGCAGTTTTCCGATTTTTAGTGTAAGGGCACGGTGAACACGTTTTTCTCTTTCCCAATCTGTCATCATGTGTATGTTATTGATATGATGATATGTGTGTGGGGTTCGCAATAATAATAATAACAACAATAAGCCAGAAGAATCCTAGTAAAACTCGTGCCGGTACAATAGTGGCTGGCATTTCGGCTTCTTACCAATGTAAAAAGCCACATGTGTGCCTGACAGACACATACTTAGAATGTAGTGCTAGCCACATGTGTGCCTGACAGACACATACTTAGAATGTAGTGCTAGCCACATGTGTGCCTGACAGACACATACTTAGAACGTAGTGCTAGCCACATGTGTGCCTGACAGACACATACTTAGAACGTAGTGCTAGCCACATGTGTGCCTGACAGACACATACTTAGAACGTAGTGCTAGCCACATGTGTGCCTGACAGACACATACTTAGAACGTAGTGCTAGCCACATGTGTGCCTGACAGACACATACTTAGAACGTAGTGCTAGCCACATGTGTGCCTGACAGACACATACTTAGAACGTAGTGCTAGCCACATGTGTGCCTGACAGACCACCTAAGTTTTGTAAACATATGATTACTTACGTTATTAATGAAAGATGGAAACACATCCAACCTGTACACTTGTTAATGATTGACTGAAGGACGTGTACAAAGGTCACGCTTGATGGGAGGAGGAGAAGGGTTGCCAACATTCGTAAAACAAATATCACTACGTGCCTCACAGACCCACCTGTGGCAGTAAGGGCTAGAGCTGACGTACGGTAGTCTGACTGCCCTTCGAGAGAAGAAAAGTTAGGTACCAGTTAGTAGATGCTAACTTGGAAATTCAATCAAAATCCGAGTCATTTTCGAGAAAAACGTCAATCATTCAACTAATCTCCCACGAGCTGTCGCTTGCTACTTTGAAGACATATGAGACCCCACAGGCACACGTAAGTTCGTGTATCACGATCTGATTCGTCCACTGAACGCTCAGATGAATTAAAAAACTTCCACGTTTCCCTATTTGCACTTTGAGGGGACAACATCATAGCTACACGTATATATATTCGAAACTCGCGTTTTACCTGGCTGTAATAAGGAACCATCAACGTGACGACGCTTGAAACACCAAAATAAGCAGCGAATATGATCAACAGGGAAATGACTATAGCGAGGGGGATGTGCCTTTGAGGGTTTTTCGCTTCTTCCCCTGAAAAGTCAAGTAATCGTTTTAATAACATATATTACTTATATTAAATTAGTGTTACTAGTAATATTAATGATTATTTAATCGATATCAAATGTAATTTAGTTAACTGTAGAGGAAGGGGAGAAACACATTGGAGGCTTCAAAGCTCAAATTATGAGTTTTCGATACAAATAAATAAATGAGCGAATTATTCCACTGATTTAACAATAATGGTCTAAGCTTCACGTACAAACGAAAATACTTAGTACTTCGCACTGTTGGCGTTGGTAAGTGGTTAAGTTATAGGAAATGTATAATAGGTATTGTTTTTCCGTGTAAGCAAACAACCAGATCGAACTTAAAAATAGAACGCTTTATTTAAACAGCGAAAACTTGAATGTCTGTACACAAAAAGGGGATCGAAAAATGCGGAGCTCGTGTATGAACTGATACGAATGGGTAGCTAATCGCCTCACAAGACGTTCTGCTGCTCTTCCCTCTATGACTATTCGAATCCAAAGTAATTTATTCATAACTTTCCATTGTTTAAACCTGTTACTACATTTGCTTGCTTTCCCGACAGTAACCACGACTTCTTCGCCCCTTCAAACACTACACATCTTGCCACTTTTTATGAAGATACAGAAGGAAAGCTTTGGACGCGAGAGAACGAAGTAGTTTTATTAACGAAAAAGTGAAAACTGGAAAAACTAGAATGCAATTAAAAGGAGGACAAATTAAGAGCCACGTCATGCGTTGCAACCAGACAACATCGTCAGCTGTTGTGAGGTTGGGTCTCCACAGCACACTCCCCCCCCCCTCCCCCCTGGTTACAACGATACTGATCCGGGACATGAACGTGACGCCCAGCGCGAGTCACTGTTGGAGGGTTGACGCAGTTTGGCAGTGTTATCTGGGGGGGGGGGGTGTCAGCTGGAGGCGACATGGAATCACACTGGATTCAGTCGGTCTATTGACAACGATTGCTCCCCCCCCTCCCCCCGTGGCGTTGCTACCTTGACAAACTTTTCCGATCGCGGCAGCACTCGATAAGGGCCGGCGTTGGTAGCTTGGAGTGGCTTCCGAGTAGTGTCGTGTTGGACAAAAACGTATGGTGATGTGCGCAATGCTGGATGAACCAACAACTTCTTGGAGGCGTGGTGCTCGAATGGCATGGGTCAAAGCTTTTCTACGTGCTCACGTAACTTGAAGATGGCTGTTGGCACATTCAAGGAACCAGGAGTCTGATCAAAGAATTCTGCAGGCAAGCGGATGGTTTCGCCATAGAGGAGTTCAGTTTGAGTCACTCCACAGCTTGGCATCACGCTAGAGCGCAATTCCAGCAGCACGAGTGGCAGGGCTGAGACCCAGTCATCTGAGAGTTGTGCTGTCAGTGCTGACGCATGTGCCATCTCTCGATCGCGCCTTTTGATGCTGGATTATATGCCGTAGTCTGCAGGTGATCTCTCCCCAGCAGCGCTGTTAGGCTTCTGAAATGCTCACATACGAACTATCTGCCTTGATCAGTAGAAATACGTCGGGGTCATCACTTTGGTTGTGAATACACAGGAGGAAAGCTTTGGACGCGAGAGAACAAAGTAGTTTTATTAAGGAAAAAATTAAAACTGGAAAAACGAGAATGCAATTAAAAGGAGGACAAATTAAAAGCCACGTCATGCGTTGCAACCAGACAACATCGTCAGCTGTTGTGAGGTTGGGTCTCCACACCATTTTCGTTCTTTTCAACCATTTAAAGGATTTTTGCTTAATTTCCCGTTTTCGTACTCGATTTTATAGTTGACTTCTAGACTACTTTTCCCAACGGCCCTTATCAAGATTTTCCTTCTATTTGTATTTAATGCCTTAACGAATTAGCTTTTACTTTGCTTAACTCTACGAAGTAAGAAGGAAAGTTGTGCAATCGGACGACATTTTTTTCATATTTCAAAGCTTTACGGCCTCCTAATTAAAGAAACCCCATTCGAGAAAGTGGGATGAGTGTGAATGCGATTGTGAGAGAATGACAAAACCAAATTTCCCCAAACTTGATATTTTGTGTGCAAATAAATATAGAACGTCAATATGAGTGTATGAGTGAAATCTGCTCAAATCAAACTATAGTTATCATAGTGACTATAACACCAAATAATTTTTTTCTCGGTTACGTCACTAACGATTTCGATCGCGTTTATCGTACGAAACAATACAAATCATTCGTGAGTACTAAAAATTTATTTATTTTCGAGAAAATTACGAAGGCAGTGCAATAAATTATCAAAGATTTCGATATTAATCGACTTTAGTCCCGGGTTCGCTTCATAAATCCTGCTCATAAAAAGATATCGTCCTCGTAAAAATCGTTCTGGTAGTCGAGTGTGTTATATATACGATGAACGTTTACTGGTGGTCGTATAATGACGGGGAAATTCTATAAATTCTGAAATGCAATGTACTGTCTTCGATTTACTCGACATAACTCGACATGATGTGAGTAGCAGCAGCCCAATGAACTCTAAAGCAGTAAGCGCTACTAGTTGCTCACTATAGAACATCACGTTCTAACATCCTCGCTCAAACTTTGCTCAGAACGTATTGGATTAATTAATAGAGCGGTAAAAGTAACCGAATGAACGTGGGGACTGAGGTAAGGTGCGCGATGCGTCGTTACCTTCGAAGTCCCTATGAAAGAAAAAAAATTACCATTAACGAGCTTCCCCTTGAAGTCCTCGTACATTCATAGCAGTGACTGACGGAAGAAGAGAGGGAGCGATGCACTTGACCCACTGCCCAACGCTCGACCTTCCAAGTTCGATAGACGAGTATTCGTCCATCCTTGACTACCGGGCAGGATGTAAGGTATTTAGACAGTAGATCTGGTTGAATCGTCTTCGTAAGTTCCGCGTTCGATGACCAAACGTTTCAAGTTGGAATGACAACTATATTATCATTTTCTGAGACAATTGTCAGTCCTTCCTCCTACATCACCATCATGAACTTTATACTTCTCGAGTCTGCTGGAATATTACGTTTAATTTGTCAACTAATAGAATTCATCACTCACGAGGAAATCAAGGGGAGGCTACTTAATGACTATTTTTGCTCATTGGGGCTACAAAGGAATCTTAAAATAAAAACATAACTTTCCTTTCTACTTTGTAGAGCCAAGGAAAGTAAAAAAGAGTAATTTAAAGAGAAAATATCACAACGCAACTCTTCCTCACGTACATCCGTGCTGCTCTGAATGTTCTAGAACTTCAAGGGGAAGCTCGTTAATGGTAATTTTTGTTCGTTGAAGGTGGCATAAATATCTACATACAACTATCCTCAGGATTCAACTATTTTTAACACTCTAACGACCAATTCAATCTGTACAACTTGGCTTAACGTTCTACATAGAAATTAGTGCTTGAGGTTCTGGAATTTGTCGGGTTGCCCTTACTTATGTCACGTCTTTCGTTGAGTGCATAAGTAATATGGGAGATTTCCAACATTCGTGATTCTGGTATTATAGGGAAAATATTACGAGAAAATGTAAGTAAAAGAAACGACAATTTGGTGTGATTTTCCTAACTGTTCCATGAGCATAATGATCAGAGTACATGGGGTGAGTGGAGTCCCCAAAGAAATACCTTTCCTATGGAGCTTCAAAACCTTCCCTGGGGATGGCCAATACCTTCTATATGGGCCGTCTTCTTTCTTTAATCTTCTCTGTGTTGCTTCAATCTCCCCTTCAATCAAGTTTGCCATTGTAGGTAGCAATTATTTTCGTGACACCAGTGTTAGTTTGGTGAGAAGCTTGTTGTGATGGTAATTGTTACGAAGAATGCAACTCGAAGAAGGGCTGGAAGGTACGCGAAAGCGACACGGCGCTGAGGTTGGAAGGAATAACTAATTATTGGTACAATTAACATTGGGACAGCGAAAGCGATAATTTGTGTGAGACGAAAGTCGTGAGCTCGAAAAATGTATAATTCGCGAAAAAGTTTAATTGTAATTGAGAAAGAGTTAATTCTCTGAGTGAATACACTTGTTTTTATCGTTTTGGCTCTACCAGTTTTCCCCTAGCCAAAAGTTTCATTCGTTACCACGCCACAACATATTCCTGATCCTTCAATAACGGAGATAGTCGTAGAGGTAATTAAAACAACGCAGGCGAAATACGACTATTCGTGAGATGCCTACCGATGAATAATCACCACATAAATAACTAATATAAATATTTCTGAATTGATCGTATTATACTGCACCTGTAGTAGCGACGCAATCAAATCCAACAAATCCGAAAAAACACTTGGCGGCCCCAGCCATGACGCCAGACATTCCAAATGGCAAGAACCCTCCATTACCTCCTGATACTCCTTTAGGGATATTTTCTTTGGGAATCTCCCAGTTGCTCAAGTTAGCTGTAAATGATGTCAAGGAGTTAGTTAACTAACTCAAACATAATGCCTTGTTCGAAAAAGTTAAAATTTTAACACTTTGAATGTTACAGCACTACTAATAATTTTTGGAACTTATTTGAGAGATTAAAAGGGTGTACGTTTCCCCTTCTTTCAGTTAAAATGGTTTCGTCTGTCAGGTCATCTTCAGTAACAAGTAAGAACTAAATTTTACACACAGCAAGCTCAACTTTGGCCCTATATACACAAAAGTAAAGGGATCACTTGGAATTGTTTGCATTGCGCTGCTGGGAGGTTAAAAAATGCACGATTACACCAAAAACTGGCTCAAGGAAGCTTTGCTCAGCTTGGCAATGGAGAAAATGGAAGCGATGGTGACATCAAAGATCCAGATCTTGAAGTACAGGAAATCAGTTCTCATTTAAGCCACAATGAGTAGCTTGGTATAATGATTGACTGCTTCTGATGGTAGCAGATGGAATGGCAGATGGTTGATGTTCTCCATGTGTAGCAGTACCGCTCCTGATCACCGTACAAAGGAGAGGGGGGGGGGCTCCTAAACACAGCCCCAGAGACAGCGGTGCAGGTGATACACACATCTGGCTCATGGCAGCAGAATGTCGAAGGCTGTATCCCTTCTACAGATACGGCAAGCAGTGTCAAGTGCCAGAACCTTGCCAGTACCTGCACGTGGCTATAGGTGAGCTCTGGTCACCATTAGGATGTTGGAGAGTGAGGAGAACTGGAGGAGAGTGAAGCGTGAACGAATAGTTGATTAATTCAGCCTTCTCACCGTATGTTTAAATTCTCCCCTGATTATTCATAAATTCATAACACTCTACTTTTGTTTTTAAAAACATTAAATATCCGTCTTTACGACTATCAAGTGTTTTCTCACCTTTGAAAAGCCCTGCTGACACTACAGTAAGCACAGTGATAAGGTTGAGCGCCGTAAATATGTTGTTCATCACTGCCGATTCTTTAACTCCATAAGCCAACAACGCTGAAAGCAGAACACGTTATTTTAGAAGCAATAAATTTTTTCATTAGAACAAATACTGAATATACACGCTGAACTTTGCATACACAATAAAATATTCAAGACCCGATTATGTAGTCCGAAGCTTTTAATAAATTTCTATTAAAAAATTAAGCTACCGCAATCGTGTCGAAAAAAAGTGTGAACAATTTTTGAAATGTTTAGCACCGAAAAAACCTTTTACAGTTTTCCAAAAACAAAATCTAGGTTTTAAATGAAAGCGTGTGTATTAATACATGTCATTACACTCGTATTTGTTTGTAAGAAATTTGCACAAAAATTGTTCTTTATCGTTTATATTGTACAGTTTTTCTTTTGTTTATTACTTGGTAGGAGTTGACGTTTTGTAAAGGTAGTAGCAGAGCTTAAGGTACCTTAATATATTACCCTGCCCATACTTGAACCACGAAGTTTATTGAGCAACCGAGGCATAAATAAATCCTTGTCCCTTTGGGGCTATCAACGCGACTTTTACTTTCCTTGACTTTATGGCGAAGAAAGCAAAATTACATAATAGGCCGAAAAACAATTTTAAGCTTCTATCAGTACATCAAGTTACTAAAGCTGTTTGGCGCACTAATTTGGGAGCTAAAATAGCGTTATCAGTTTGAGTGAGAATGTACAAACGCGAACAAGGGATTCTCAATAGACGGGAACTGGTTGTGAGGCATTACGTGGAGAGAGAGAGAACTGGTTGAGAGATATTAAGTGGAGGGGGAGGAACAGACAGAGGAGAGAGTAAGAGAGTTGAGTTGTGGGTGATTAGCACGAGCTAAGAGACGACTGTATTGCGAGAGTTGTAAGATGACTGCGTATTGAGAGAAACGGGAGACGAACGAATTTTGCGAGAACTCGTAGGTGAATGAGTTTGGGAAGAGCGGTGTGTTGTGGAGAGGGATCTAAAATTGAGGGGTGGGGAAAGGTAGTTGGGAAAGTCCAGGAAAGAGGGAAATCCGTTGTCATTTGGAAATAACTTAGGAGCGGGATTTCCACAGGTACAAAAAAGAAGGGGTGAGATAGAAAGGTGTTAGGGGAAACTATGACTTTCCGTAGGGCCAGTGAGTAGTGTTAAGTGTGAGTGCTGATACAGAGGTCAAAGACCCAGCTAATTCGTCATGCCTCGAGCAAGATGTACAGCGCCCGAAATATTTTTAAAGCATTTTACAACTTTCCTCAGCCCCCAAGCAAAATTCTGCGATTTTTACCGCCCAAAACCAATACAGGATTTTTTTAAAGAGTTCTACGAGAGCCTGGTAAAACTTAACACAACGTCTTAAATCGAGAAACTGGCAATGCTATAAGTTTTGGAATTTATTGGGCTACTGCTGCTTAATACGTTCAAATCAACGTGTGGGGACTGTCGACATAATTTTCAAGGAGCGTTAGTGTTTACACTTCAGAAGTTATAGAAGGCACACTGCGGAAAAAACGACTTCAGTTTGAACAACTAGTTAGCGAGTTAGCTCCTAATTTTTAATGAGAATTATTCAACTCTCGTCCGGTAGGTAGCTTATTGGACTACCACTATGATTTGAGAGCGCTAAACTGTAACATACAGAAAAAACTGCACTGAAATAATTATTCGTCGAAAATGTTAATAATTTATTGTGTTGCTCTTGTCACTTTCCCACAAACTAGAATTTTATTGTAGTGTCACGCTATTTAGAACCGTCCATACATGAAATCTAATCGAAACCTTTAGAGCCGTTTTCGTGACTCAAATAATTTAGTGTTTTGACCACTATAACTGTAATTAGTATTGAGCCGATGTTGTTCTCCATACTCTCACTTTGGCATCTCATGTTGACCTGAAGACCATATTACCGTAATTTTGTGCTCAAACCGTGTTTCCACATGGTATTTTTCGGATTTCTTGGACCCGTGAGCTTCAAAAACGGAAACAAGTGAAAAACCTATATTTTTAAAGTCATAACTAAATGTTCATTACCTCGTAGCGCTAAGGAACGAAAAAGCGTGAGAGGGTGGAGCGAATAGTTTCGTACCGGGACAGGGGAAACAGGAACCGTTCGCCTGTCAGAAAGGTAACCGCTCTCGAAATAATTAAAAGGATTTCTAATTGAAGATAAGTCGTTGAAGGCAAGAAAAGAGAATGGGCAGTAAGAACGAATCGAGGAAGTTGTGATTGGAACGGCTCTAATGTCAATTGGAACGTTCCATTTGCTTTGGCCTGTTGTGGCTCGTCTCGCGTCAGTACAAAAGCGGCCTTAGAAACCCGATTCGTGTAGTAATTTTTATCGGAATTGGAAAATGATCATCTGTCAACAATTTCGGCCATGTTCCGTTTTTCTTCATAAAGCCCCACCAGCCTCCTAACGAACGATTTTGTTCAAAACGTTTTCCCATTTATGTGTTCGCCAACCTCGAATTCCTTTACTTCGTAATATTAATAAGAACAATAAGCTTACCTGTGAGGAGTAGGACGATTCCTAAAGAGAGTAGATCTGGGTAAGGCGACAGATATTGAACGTTGATCGGGAACACTTCTCGAAGAGCGTTTCGTATTTCGTTGTTCAACATGCTGTCCAGATAATTGCTGAAAGCTCGAGCTACACTCGCCGTGCCTGTTGTACGACAATAATAAACGAGAATTACAACTCGACCGTTGAAAACCGCACATTTTTTCTTTTTAGGAAAACCGTTTGAACGATGCGAAGAGAAGTCCAAGGTCGTTCATAATCTCTGAACAGTTATGCGAAACTTGACTGCGAGAAGGCGCTCACTGAATATTAACACCTTGGTAATCACTTTTATAAGAGGCTTTAGTGTTATCTGACACTGTCATATAGAAATGTAATGAGAAATATACGAGTGAAGGAGATCTCGTTATCAGAACTGAACGAACGTAGTGTTAGTACGAAAAAGTTTGTAGCGGTGCATTAAACAACTTTCCTCAGCCCCAAGTGCATTCAGCTAATTTCATCACTCAAGCAACTCATCACATTTGGGTTTTCATTCTGTCAATTTGAACTTCAGAGAGAAGCTCCGTGGATTTGGGTTGGTGACAGACAGGCTGTGCAAGTGTGTTTCCACTTTGTCAGCTACCAACAGGAAAGGAATAGGGCAAGGAACGAGATAATAGGAATAGGAAGCCAGTGGGATACGAATATGGTTAGGGATCAAGGAAGTTTTGTATGGTGGAAGTCGCTTGGTGAAAGAGTTTTAAAGGATAGGGAAGCAGTTAGGTTAGGAAATGTGCGCAGGGCCTCAGGAGTAGGTGTTTAGGTTATGTTCGTTGTGTGTGTGTGTTCTGTGTGGTCTTGAGTGGGCGATGCCAGGGATGGTCGAATATCAAGTAGCCCATCCCTGGACCGCTGGTGTGAATGTATTTAAGGGCTGAATGTATGTATGAGTGAATTTGTGTGAATGTATGTGTTGTGTAAGTGTGTGTTAGTGTTTTGTAGGTTAGGTAGTGTAGGGATGGATCCAGGGGGGGATGAATATCGAGTACTCCTTCCCTGGACCATCGGGAAAATGTGTGAATGTATTTAAGGGTTGAATGGATGTGTGAATGTGTATTTAGGATTAGAGGTGTTAGGTTAGTGTGAGATGGGTGGGTCGCGGTCGAGGGCGGCCAAATATAGAGTAGTCCGCCCACGGCACGTCGAAATGGGGATTGCAGTTCAGGCCGTAAAATACGGCCTGACACCCTTCTCCATGGCTGGTGCGGGGGCAAGTCCAATCCCCGTACCCCCATGGAGATAAAGCGTAGGTGCCGGTAGAACGCCTGTTGGCAATTCCGGCACTGGGGCCTGCCACCCATTCAGGTCCTTAGGCTGCTCAAGGTGCAGCCATATAGAATGGGTACCACGGGGGCTTCGGCCCGCGGCTGGCAGCGTGGAGCCTCTAAAAGCGTGGCACTGTCGGCCGTGAAGCCATGGGATTGGCCTCGTGGGGACCGTGGTTTCGCTGGAAATCACCCCTAGAGAGATGAGTGGTGCTGGCTGGCGAGGGGTAAAGGCTGTAAGGCTAGGCACCCTCTCCAACGCTACGGGCAATGCCTAAAGCACATATACCATTGTCAATTTGAACTTGGAAGAACTTTCTACTTAAAAACCTGGTAGTGCTGAACGTCCCGAAATTTATTGGGTAGCTCCCACTTACGTCACTCCCTTGACGCGTTTCACATTCCCATCGCTCCCATAGTAACGAATGAACAATTCCTGCGAGCCAGATAAATCCTACTATCCCGGCTTTTAAAAAATTATTAATTAATTATTTCCGTGGGGTTTCGCAAATTTTATCCAACGTATAAATGAGCACGAGCGAATGAATATAAAATAAATCTGATAAAATATGCACATCATAATCTTTAGGCTTCACAAAGTTCATTATTCAGCGCTAGACAGCCCTCAAAGCGCTCTCTCTCTTATATTAATAGAGACTCGAGGGAAAATTATGACGGTTCTCACTCCACGCGCTCTAATTTTGAAATTGACGAACGATATCTGGCACGCCGTGAATTATACAAATTCGTATATTGCGTCAAACTTCGGGAGTAATTACCCCCAGTCAGGTTGTTAGCCTTGACTCCGGCTCTCGTTTCTGAAAAAGTCAACGGAACCGACGGTTGCCTTGAAAACACATTTTTCACATGACGTTAACGAAGTTTCGGTTAACTCTTAACATAAACGCTCCTTTATTTCGTTCGGCGTTCGAAAAATTATCACGTACTTCTCGTCTCGTGCAACGCACGCAAGGCACGTTCGGTGCAGACGGGTCGTTAACCCTTGGTGCAATTGATCAAATGTACAGTCGTAACATGAGCTAACTGGAACGAGTAAACAATCACTCATAGAAGGAAACGCCAACGAGCTAATACTGGGGGATTTTAATTAAACTAAAGCAAACATAAATTATTAGTCTCATTTTTAAAACGGCTGGAGGGAAAAACCTGTTGTGGTCTCCAACGAATCGAATGTACCTCTTCGTACAACTTAATACTTTGAAAGAACCATTCCAGATGAAGGTTTAATATTCCAACGCAATAGCCCAATTTTAGTAAATATTATTACTCGCTACCTGAAGAGTAAAAAAAGTAATGCAATGTAAAATATCTGGTGCGTTGCAACACACAACTTTCCTTAGCTCTACCTCAATTCGCTTTGTAAATGGCTAATTCTATTTAATCAATTCATTTATCACTCAGTTAATTTGAACTTGGTCAAACAACGCTTTACGGCAGCAGAAAGCGGTGGCGCTTACAGTTCCGGAATTTATTGTGCTGCTCGTATTCATTGCAGGACCATTATTGAGCAATTGGTACACAGATAATTAATGAGGCTGTAAACACGAGTTTTTTAAAAAAAGGATAGTAATCACTTTTGCAGAGTTATTGGGTAATAACTGTTAGAACTGGTAGAAAGCGAAACGGCAGTAGTTGGAATTCAGGAATTTCTGGAGTGAGCCCCATGTATCTCATGAGCGTTTTTAAACACTAAATCTTTAGGTATTGGATTGGACTACAATATCAATTTTTTTTAACATTCTACAAAAATTCCAGCGGAGTTTATAAGAAAAAAACTGCGCGAAAAACGCTTTAGGTCGAAAATTTTGATAATTTATTCTGCTGCTCTCGTCATTTTCCCCCGAATGAGAATTTTATAGTATCATTGCCTCATTGAGAGCTATCAAAATAAAAAATGTAATTAAAATCGTTAGAGCCGTTTTTGAGAAAAAAAATTGGTGTTTTGATCACTATGATGACTATAGTTAACTTTCGGTGGATTTTGCTCATACCCTCATTATTGCGTCCCATGGTAACCTGTAGGCTAGACATCAAGTTTCAGCTGATTTGGTACGGTGGTTTTCTCTAAAAACTGCGCTAAAATCGATTTCGTCGAAAGTTTTGGTAATTTCATGTGCTGCTCTCGTCATTTTCCCACAAACGGGAATTTTATGGTATAGTTGCCTTATTAAGAGCTATCAATATAAACAATGTAATCAAAATCGTTAGAGCCGTTTTTGAGAGAAAAAAATATTTGGTGTTTTGATCACTATGATAACTATAGTAAACTTTCGGTGGATTCTGTTCAAACCCTTATTTTGGCGTTCTATGTTGACCTGTGAGCGAGATATGAAGTTTGAGCTGATTTGGTACGATGGTTTTCTCTAAAAATCGTTCACAGACACACACACAGACCATTTTTCCAAATAGTGTTTTTCGGAATCAGGAGAGTCTGAAACGTAAAGATCTGAAGAAAACTCAAAATTTTTTTTTCAGCCGATTACATAACTTTCCTTTCTACTTCGTACAGCAAGGAAAGTAAAACGACGAGGTCTACGAAACAAAAATACCTGGCGCGTAACAAAACACGACTTTCCGCAACCCCATTTGTTATTCTTAGATTTGATAAATTCCGAGGGGTCATACGAGTTGAGCTCAGGCAGATCGAGGCAGTAAAAACGTCAGATTCCCGAAGGGAAATCGCACTAAGGGAAACGAGATCACGCATTGGGAGTGTGAAAGTGGTCGAGTTAGGGAAATAGTTGATGAAGTTCCAAAAGCTTTTGGGATTCGACGTGATGTAGTGAATTGACCCAGTATACTCAGTATAACCCACTCTGAACCCGATCTGTCCCGAGCCCCAAGGCAGTAAAAGCGAAGATATTCCTCATGACGCGTCGAGTGCTTCTCCGCCTTGTAGCGAAAGTGGGCATACTTCTTCTGGAAGAACCACACGAGAAAGAGAGTACAAATGGGCAGGTCCTAGGGACGAAACAATCGACCACTGACTGCGATTATCGGATAATTTCGAATTCAACTATCTTGAACTGGCCACTTGTCAGACGCTGCACATTGTGCTCCATCCTTCAGCTAGTCCCGCTATCGCGTCTTATTCGCTGACATTGCCTTCTCACATTCACATAAACCACGAGCCTAAATTAGCGTTCCCCAAAGATCCGATGATAACGTTTTTCCACCCGATTGCAATACCCTCAATGCCCTTTGAGCTGAACTACGTCAAAATGCGGTTTAAAATAGATATGCAAAATTTCTCAAAGCTATAATCAAGCGGCGGATGGCTTTAGGGCAATGCCGAAGGGTCAATAGCCTGTAGAGGACAGATTGCTCGGCGTTGAAATTTCAAATCGTCGGCAATTAAGAAACGTTGATGTCGGTGATAATTCATCGAGCTCTAGGCGACTCAAATGACTGCGAAATCTAAACGGAGCTCCCAACCGTAAAATACCTGCCTAACTCGTTGCGTCGGCGCGCCACGATTTTGAGGAGAATTTGACGGATGACGCGGCCTGATTGCCTCGCTCGTCACGAGCTTCGGGGGACTAACGCTAACAGGAAGAAATATGAAGTCGTCCAACTTACCTATCACGTATTCTAAAATAAGATTCCACCCTATGACGAACGCCGCGAGTTCTCCGACTGTGACGTAACTGTAGACATAGGCCGACCCTGCCTTAGGTACTCGAGCAGCGAACTCTGCGTAACATAATCCTGTAAAAGGAGCAAATTTTAAAACATTAGAGAGCGCATCAAACGCTATGTTTTATTTTAAAGTATATAAATAACAACTATAGTGTGTAGAGTTTACGAATCGTTAACAACCGTGAACCTCAGTTAAAATTTATTTATAGAAAAGGGAAACTACTCCAATTGCGTGTAGAACAGTCATGTCAAAGATCGTCTATCGTTGGGAAGACTTCTACAAAATGAATGAAATGGAATACCCAATTTTCAACAATCCATTCAATTATGAAGCTTCGCAAACGTCAGTCATTTGGAAATGGGGGAGGTTACACGGACAAGTCGATCGTTAACTGACCAGTGATCATCTGGAGTGCTTCTGTCAATACAGTCTTAAAGGTTACTCAGCTTCTTGGGATTGGACCAATGCTCTCTTGCGATTGGAAGGAAGGAGCCAGTAGCCGCCAAAGCGTATTGTTGGTTGGCTATTTACTTTTCCCTTTAAGGGGATTAACTCGACTTTTTCTTCAGCCACTTGCATCTTGACGTGCTCGCACCATTGGGTGACAGTTTGGAGCACTTGGTGTATGTTTGCTTCCATCGACTGTGCACAGATCACCACTGTCAGATCACCCACATAGGCGTATGGCTCGCAGCCAGTCTCCATGATCCTCCTGAGAAGACCTTCGAAGAAGGCGTTCACAGTGGCTGGTACGTGGACACCCCTTTTCAATCGTTCCTTGGACAGAGACATGCCTGCATTTGATCGTAGCAGTTCTGTCTGTCAAATCGGCAAATCCGGTTGTGCGGCGGATGGGCTCCTAGGTAGTGGGTGGAGGCTTGGGGGTCTTCTGACGCAGCTTACTGGGACCCTTCCCAACCCCAGAGAAGTCGGCAAGTCCAAACTGCCTTGTCCGAGGATGAGGAAAAGCCGTAAGTGTTAACGCAAAAATGGAAGACGTATTTGATTGCTCCCCTCCTCGGCGTCGTCTGAAAACCCCCGCTCCTCAAGTTCACCTTTTCTCGACGACTGCCCCGCATTTTTACTTTCCTTGGCTCTACGAAGTAGAAAGGAAAGTTATGTAATCAGCTGAAAAAAAAAATTTGAATTTTCTTCTGATCTTTACGTTTCAGACCCTCATGAGTCCGAAAAACACTATTTGGGAAAATGGTCTGTGTGTGTGTGAACGAGTTTTAGAGAAACCCACCTAACCAAATCAGCTCAAACTTCATATCTCGCCCGCAGGTTACCATGGGACGCCAAAATAAGGGTATGAACAAAACCCATCGAAATTTAACTATAGTTATCATAGTGATCAAAACACCAAATATTTTTTTTCTCAAAAATGGCTCTAACAGCTCTAACGATTTTGATTAAATTGTTTATATTGATAGCTATTAATAAGGCAATTATACCATGAAATTCCCATTTGTGGGTAAATGACGAGAGCAGCACAATAAATTACCAAACGTTTAGACGAAATCGATTTTAGCACAGTTTTTAGAGAAAACCACCGTACCAAATCAGCTGAAACTTGATGTCTAGCCTACAGGTTACCATGGGACGCAATAATGAGGGTATGGGCAAAATCCACCGAAAGTTAACTATTATCATCATAGTGATCAAAACACCAAATTTTTTTTCTCAAAAACGGCTCTAACGATTTTAATTAAATTTTTTATGTTGATAGCTCTCAATAAGGCAATGACACTATAAAATTCTCATTCGTGGGAAAATGACAGGAGCAGCACAATAAATTTAAAAAAAATTCGACCAAAAGCGTTTTTCGCGGAGTTTTTTCCTTATAAACTTCGCTGGAATTCTTGTAGAATGTTAAAAAAAAATCGGTATTGTAGTCCAATCATATACCTAAAAGGTGAGTGTTTAAAAACGTTCATGAGATGCATAGGGGTCACTCCAGAAATTCCTGGTTTTCAACTACTGCCGTTTCGCTTACTACCAGTTCTAACAGTTATTTTCCAATAACTCTGCAAAAGTGATTACTATCCTTTTTTAAAAAAAATCGTGTTTACAGCCTCATTAATTATCTATGTACCAATTGCTCAATAATGGTCCTGCCATGAGTACGAGCAGCACAATAAATTCCGGAACTGTAAGCGCTACCGCATTCTGCTGCCGTAAAGCGTTGTTTGACCAAGTTCAGATTAACTGAGTGATAAATGAATTGATTAAATAGAATTAGCCATGTACAAAGTGAATTGACGTAGAGCTAAGGAAAGTTGTGTGTTGCAACGCACCAGATATATATTTTTTTTTTTCGCTCTCATTGTCCCCTCGTCTATCACAATGACGGAAAGCTTGTCTCGCACTATTGCAAAATCCAAGCGAATTCTTTTAACTGCTAAAGGGGAAATCGAAGCAATTTAGGAGATAGCTAGAAAGGCGAAAACAGATAGGACTTTTTTCCTACAATTGAAGGGAATGTATCCCTGTCTCGAAAAATATTTCTCAAAATATGTAGATACATTAATTTTAGCGTTATTAGTGACGAAGAAAAGAGCGTATCTTTTCCTACTGAAAAGGAAAAATCCGAGTATGAATCTGTCCGCTCGATCTATTATAAAATAATCGCTATAATCGGCTCTGCTCTCCACGAAACAACGGTAGTTCATGAATCTACAGGTTCACATTTGCCAGAAATAAAGCTTATCCCATTTGACGGGGATATACTTAATTGGCCAAAATTCCGTGATACCTTTGTCTCCATAGTACACGATGATAAACTCTTGTCCAACACGAAAAAGTTCCATTACTTAATCACTCCATTAAGCGGCCCAGCACTCTCATTAGTAACTACTCTTCAAATTACAGACGCCAATTATCAATTGGCTTGGAACTCGTTGGTGGAGACTTACGATAAGCGGCCGGCTACTTGCTACTGCGTATCTGAATCGGGTTCTTAACTTTACCCAAATTCAAGGTAAACCTTCTCCAGACTCGTTGAAGTCATTCATAACCAATGTCTGTGATCATATCGCATCGTTTGAACTTTTGAACGTCGAAAACGAATCTAAATTTATTCTGTTCCACTTGACTTATCGTCTTTTGGATCAATCTACAAGGGAACAGTGCCAAAATGCTCATAAGGATGTAGAATTTCCTTCATACCAACAGTTGGTAAAATTTGTCAAAGATCGTTGTTTAACTACGCAGTTGTCGTCGGACGTTAATGTAGTGTTTGATTCTCACTCTCCAAAACCAAAAAGAACACCATTCAAACAAAATTACGCTGAAAAAAGGTACGACCTTCGAACTTCAGGAAAGTCAACTTTGTTTCAGCATAGTTTTGTTGTCAAGCTCGCTTAACGGACTAGTAATCTAATTTCTTTTGAGAGTCGTAATAGTTAGATTTGTAATGAAAAAAAAACTGCACTGAAATCGCGTTTCGTCGAAATTGTTGATAGTTGATTGTGCTGTTCTCGTAATTTTCCTACAAATGAAAATTGCTTTGTACCCTTACGCCGTTCGCAATTGTGCTAACAAAAAGCTTAATCAAAATCGTCGGAGCCGTTTAAAAACTTAGCTCTACGTCAATTCACTTTGTACATGGCAAATTCGATTTAATCAATTCATGTATCACTCAGTTCCTTTGAACTTGGTCAAATAACGCTTTACGGCAGCAGGAAGCGGTAGCGCTTACAGTTCCGGAATTTATTGTGCTGCTCGTACTCATTCCAGGACCCATAATGAGCAATCGGTACACAGATAATTAATGAGGCTGTAAACACGAATTTTTTGAAGTGGATAGTAATTACTTTTGTGGAGTTATTGGGTAATAACTGTTAGAACTGGTAGTAAGCGAAACGAGCGTAATTGAAATTCAGGAATTTCTGGAGTGAGCCCCATGGATCTCATGGGCGTTTTCAAACACTCACCCTTTAGGTATTGGATTGCACTACAATACCAACTTTTTTTAACATTCTACAAGAATTCCATTGGAGTTTATAAGGCAAAAACAGCGCGAAAAACGCTTATGGTAGAAAATTTTGATAATTTATTGTGCTGCTCTCGTCATTTTCCCACGAATGAGAATTTTATAGTATCATTGCCTGATTGAGAGCTGATTGGTAGCTCAAACTTCGAAATATCCTTCCTGCCAAAATAAACCATTCAACACTCGTCCACCAATTGAATGCTTCATTTGTCATGATTCGTCGCATGGATTATTGTCATTAGTGAGACGGGCGGGGAGGGAGGGAGTTCAAACGACAAAACGCTGTAGCTCCCGCGTTCTACAGCGTTTCGTTAATTTTTTTAACCGTTTTTTGCCCATTACAACCACGGGCTTCGTCCGATCGGATTGCCGAGATGGCGGGCCCAACTAGATACCAAATCGGATTTTTGGGCGAAAGAACGAATTTCTTAGACCACGTTAAAGGCACAAAACGGGCCCGGACGGCGGACGGGCATTGCAAATTTGGAATCTCCAAGTCTTGAAACGTAAAGTATCAAATTTTGAGGGGGGGTTGTAAAAAAATTTTCGTGACCGAAAACATAGGGTTATTATTCAGAATGACAGGGCATCATTGCAGTCAGAGTGAGTCACTTGCAGCGCAGATCCAAGAGTCGCATATTGTTGTGTCGTCTCTCAACTTGCCGAATTTTCTATAAAATCGTGCAAATCTATTTAGGGTTGAGCTCACCCTCACAGTCATTTCTTTCATTTTGGCTTACGTTGACTTAGTTTTCGTTTGGCCGGTGCCTGGGCGTAATCGTCATCTAGAACTTCACACCAAGTCGGATCGTTCCTTTTATTTCTTCAGAGCATCGTGGAATTGACTTTTATTTTACGCCGCTTCTTTGGTTGTCATTTCCTCATTTCTCATTTTAAGTGAAATTACTTTTTTGCTTGTAACGGAGCTCCTTTAGGTTTTAATTTCGATTTGGCTTTATTTTGGCATTTATTTTATATCACCTATTTTCAATTTTCTCCCAAGGGTTTTCTTTGACCTCGTACGTCCACTTATTCGGGTTTGTTTTAACCAGGTTCGCATATTGGCGCAGCATAATAAATTATCTAACGTTTCGACGAAATGATCGATTGCAGAGCAGTTTTTTCCTCACTCCGTTTAAGTGTATTGAAATCTTCAAAAAATTTCAGGTGGTACTCCAACCAAGTACCTATACGATGAGTCTTTAATAACGCTTATAAGGTATACACGGGCTACTCCAGAAATTCGTAATGACAACCGGTTCATTTACTACCATTTCTAAATGTTTTTATCCTATAACTCTAGAAAACTTATTACTATCCTTCTCAAAAAAATCTTGCCTACGGCATCATCAAACCTGTGCGTACGAATTGCTCAATAATGGTCAGAGCATGAGTGGGAGAAGCGCAATAAAATTCGGAACTGTAAGCTCTGCCGCTTTCTGTAGCAAAAGCCATGGAAACCGGTGAATTTATGTAGAGCTAAGGAATATTATGTGGTGCGGCGCAGCTGATATTTTGATAATAAACACTGTATTGTTGTCTCCGGTCTCAGTCGCCGAGCGAATTGCTATGTTAAGAGTGAAAATGACACTTCCGAAGCTTAAAAGCAGCGAAGGACAAGGGCAAGGACGTGTCGATTTCAAACTGAAACTCAATCTCGCAAACGTGACGCATTTTTTCCCCCGTTTCGCGAACCCTCGACCTTCATTGGCTCCACTCGAGCTCGTTTATTTATTCTTTTATTGAACGGGTACGAGCGGAATTTCGAAATTAGACGGAGGTAAATACGAAAGCTCCGCTGAAATTGAGATCACGAAAGTCACGGAAGGAGTCGCCGAATAAATCCGGAGTAGGTCCAAACTGCTCTAGCAGGTTTTCTTCTCTGTGCCGCCTTGCCAGTGGCTTGAATGTGGTTCGCGGCGCAAAAAGAGACGGAGTGGGAAGGTCGCACAGCCTTCAACGTCATGGCTGAGAACTGTGAGAGAGAGAGGCTGGAGATCAGCTGTGATACGTTGATCCTATATCAATAAACTACTTTTTTTCAAGTCCCGTCTACCATTCGACAGTACAGAATGAACATGTGTCGTATTATTTCACGCTTACAGGTTTTACATTCCTTGGCTCTACGAAGTAGAAAGGAAAGTTATGCAATCGGCTGAATAAAAAATTTTGAGTTTTCCGAGAACAATTTTTAGAATAAACCATCGTACCAAATCAGCTCAAACTTCATATCTCGCCCGCAGGTTACGATGGGACGCCAAAATAAGGGTTTGAACCAAATCCACCGAAATTTAACTATAGTCATCATAGTGATCAAAACACCAAATTTTTTTTTCTCAAAAATGGCTCTAACGATTTTGATTGAATTTTTTATATTGGTAGCTCTTAATAAGGCAAATATACCATGAAATTCCCATTTGTGGGAAAATGACGAGAGCAGCACAATAAATTATCAAACTTTTCGACGAAATCGACTTTAGCGCGGTTTTTAGAGAAAACAACCGTACCAAATCAGCTGAAACTTGATGTCTAGGCTACAGGTTACCATGGGACGCAAAAAATAAGGTTATGAACAAAATCCACCGAAAGTTAACTATAGTTGTCATAGTGATCGAAACACCTTTTTTTTTCTCAAAAACGGCTCTAACGATTTTGATTATATTTTTTATATTGATAGCTCTTAATAAGGCAATTATACCATAAAATTCCCATTCGTGGGAAAATGACGAGAGCAGCACAATAAATTATCAACATTTTCGACGAAAAGCGTTTTTAGCGCAGTTTTTTTCTTATAAACTCCGCTGCAATGTTGGTAGAATGTTAAAGAAAATTGGTATTGTAGTCCAATCCAATACCTTAAGGGTGAGTGTTTAAAACGGCTCATGAGATAGATTGGGCTCACTCCAGAAATTCCTGAATTTCAACTACCACTGTTTCGCTTACTACCAGTTCTAAAAGTGTTTACCCAATAACTCTGCAGAAGTAATTACTATTCTTCTTCAAAAAATTTGTGTTTACAGTCTCATTAATTATCAGTGTACCAATTGCTCAATAACGGTCCTGCAATGAGTCTGAGCAGCGCAATAAATTCCGGAACTGTAAGCGCTACCGCTTCCTGCTGCCGTAAAGCATTGTTTGACGAAGTTCAAATGAATTGAGTGATAAATGAATTGATTAAATAGAATTAGCCATCTACCCGAGTGAATTGACGTAGACCTAACGAAAGTTGTGTGTTGCAACGTATCAGATATTTCTTAGTGTTTCTCCTATAATTGCGTACCAGTAAATAAACCTCCAGGTACCACGGATCAGAGCAGATCCGTTTGAGAAAGTTATTCCCTCGAAGAGGGTTCGTGTTCTTACTATTCAAGTTCGTATTTATAATTTTTTATTTACAAAATCGGGATTGTTTTATTTTAGATTAATTAAACAACAGAGGGGCATGGTTTACACCTCAGCCGTGGAAACTGTCACGAACCCTCCACCAGTACACAACGCAACTCTCCGAAGATCTTTTGATCAGGTAAACAGCTGCGCGCCGTCGAGCTAATACGAATTACTAACTCATAAATATTAAAGGTCAATAACCTTCCCTCCTCTCATCCTTTTTCCACACAACGTGTACGAATTTCTGAACGAACAATAGCCGTATCTAGTCACGCGAGCGTCGTTACCGACGAGAAACGCGACACTTTTCCGCTTTCATCGTGGAAGACCTGACAAAGACAATCTTGCAATAGCCGCTTATTGTTGGTGAATGAAAAGACTAGATAAGGTTTGCGTTGAGATACCTTGGAGAGTTGTGAAACAATTATTATTGTTGGAAGCACGAGGATTGCCGTTTATCGCTAAGATTAGATCTACTAAAACATCTCGCTCGACCAGACGCAGGCGAAATCCCTAAGGTAAACCCAGCGGTTGACTAATTCTACATGAGCTTCCAAGGTGATTGATGTTTCAGTTGCGGTTTATCCGAGTCATCAAGTCCCAAAATGGTTTCTCTGCGAAGAATTCACGAACTTCAACCAAATATGTTCTTGGATTACCCAAATTTTAATGTTTCTGGAGAGTGGAGGTTTGATGGAACTGACTCCTTAGCTTTTTTTACGCGATTACAATACTTCCCTTGCCCTTTGGGTAGCTTAGGTAACTTTCCGCCACCCCCGTAAGTTCGAACACACCCTACGTATGTGGGCGCTATATCTTCGTTCAACGCATTACTACAGGAACATTTATACAGAACGAAATGTAGGGACTAGTCAGCTGAGAGTCCTTCGTAAGTTTGATCGAAATCGTTCGAGCCGTTTTTGAGAAAATTGGAAAACCGATAAATTAATATTCGACAAATCTCCTTTTTTTTTAGTTAACTTGACTTATATCTCCGTTCAACAGATATATCCAGAAACAACTATACAGAATGAAATGTGGATATGAGTGGCTAGAAGACACTCTGTAATTAATCAAATCTGGTAGAGCAGTTACCCCGGAACTTACGGAAATTTTCGAAAAAACACTATTTTCGACACATTTTGATATTGATCTGCGTTCACTGGACTGTCAGATGAACATTTATTGAAAATAATATATACGTATTAACTAACTCCTGTGAGTTTGACGAAATACGTTGAAGCCGTTTTCTTAAAAAGCGTAAAAAACCTATTTTTGCTTCATAGGCTTATATCTCCGTTCACTGTATTTTCATGAAGATTTGTGTGAAGAAGAAAAGCTTTTTACCAACTAGTAGAAGATAGTTGAAAAGTTTAATCAAAATACTTATAGCCGTTTTCGATTAAAATGCGAAAAACCCTAGTTTTTCGTACATTTTTGCCCCCCACCACCCTTTCATCGACACAAATCGCCCATAACATTATTTTGGTGTCCACAAAAAAAAAATTTAAAAAAAGAAGCTCAATCGGTTCGGCCGTTCTCCCGCAAATCGAACTACAGACACACACACACGGACCACGCACCGAAATTAGGACTCAGTAGGCCTCAAATCGTAAAGGTCTGAAGAAAACCTAACGATTACAACTCTTTCCTTTCCATTCCCTTCAGTTAGTGGAAAGTAATTACGTAATATTCCTTTGTTATCCGTATTGCTAAGGGAAGTGAAACGAATGTGTACATTAGGGTTAAGCAGCCTAAAATTCGAGTTGATCAGGTTAACGTGTAGACATTAGTAGTTTTCGAACCCCTACAGCTACTGCACTCTATTCAGTTATTAATTAACTGCATTATCCTGTAATACTTCGTGGAAAATGAGCAGTACAACCACAATAACAACACGAAAAAGTGTATTTCGAAAAGAGCACTTCACAACACAAACTGAGCCTAGTTGGTCAGTAAGTAACCTTTCCCGCTCAAGGAACGTCCCGCCAAAAAGAAGTCTGACTACTTTACCAGCGAAGGCTGAAGCGATGGCAGCAACCAAAAAGGACAAGGTGACTGCGGGGCCCGCGTTGTTTTTGGCCACTTCGCCGGCCAACACGTAGACGCCTACGCCGAGCGTTGAACCGACGCCCAGCAGCGTCAAATCCCCTAGTCCCAGAACTCGGGGAAGTTGAGAGCTTCCTTCGGCTTGAGGGTCGTCGTCCGTCTTTTTACGGCTAACCGCTCGGCGCATTTTGACGGCCAAATTCTGAAACACAGATATCAAAAAGGCTCGAGCTGTAGGGTTTTAAAGAGGAAAACGATAATAAGGTAAGAAGCATAAATAGGTAAGCAACAAAAAGTATGAAGCGCAAATATTGTTCGACGTAAATTTGACAAATGCGATAAATACGGCCTGTATCTTCGCAGATACATAAGTTGCAAGGTACTTCGTTGGGTTGATAAAATTCAATCGTTATTTTAATTCAGGAATTTATTCATTTATTTAAACGGAATGAGCACTGTTGGGCGCACGAATTGAGCTTGAAACTGCGAAATAAGTGAACGTGGTGAGCGTGAGTGAGGATTGTATTACACAGAATAGCGATATCGGTTGAGTACGAGTAAATAAACGCGCACAGCAGACATGTGAAATTGGTTGATATACTAAGTGGAGGGAGAGGGAGGGGAAGAGAGAGAGAGAGAGAGAGAGAGAGAGAGAGAGAGAGAGAGAGAGAGAGTGAGAGAGAGAGAGAGAGAGAGAGAGAGAGAGAGAGAGAGAGAGAGAGAGAGAGTGAGAGAGAGAGAGAGAGAGAGTGAGAGAGAGAGAGAGTGAGAGAGAGAGAGAGAGAGAGAGAGAGTGAGAGAGGGAGGGAGAGTTGAGTTGGGAGTAGTATGAACTGAGAGACGAATCGTTGGGAGAACTGGGAAACGACTGTATCATGAGAGCTGAAGGATGACTGACTTGGAAGGAGCTGTCTGTTAAGAAGAGGAATCCAAAATTGAGGGGTGGGAAAAGATATATGGGCAAGTCCAGGACAGGGGGAACTCTGTTGTCAATTGAGAACTGAAGAGGTAGACTTTCCATAGGTAACAAAGGGGCTTGAGGACGAAGGTGTTTGGCAAAACAATGACTTTTCGTTAGGTATGGTGCGGAAATTTTGAAGGTCAAAGACCCAGCTAATTCGGCCAGCCAAACAAGCACAATGATACGCAACTTCACAAGCGAGTGAACACGTACTAAAAGTAGAACTAGAATATAAACAAGTTGAGTTATGTGGCTTTGTGACAGCTGATGGTTCAAGAGATTGGTTTTGAGCGACGAGAGTGATCATATTAAAATAGTCGTTATCATGGTGTGCACTGAGGAGGTAGGCAGTGCGAAGGATGTGGCACGATTCGTCCAGGGGGGGGGGGCACACACATGTGCAGCCTGGCCAAGATAAGGCAGGGGTGGGAAGGCAGTTTTTGGATCAGATGGGGGTCGTAGTGGGGGTGCAGTGGCTGAGCGTGTTGGGGCGCAAGACCTTCCGAGCCAGGCGGGGATAGAACCAGCGGACTCTGGTTCGATCCCCGACCGGGCACCCCCCTCCTCCAAACCCACGGGGGTGAGGCAATGGGTACCGGTGGCGGCTAGGAAACTAGGCGGGCCCCCAACAGGCTCGCCGGGGAGTTAGGACATGGGCCCAATGTGTGCCATGGCGAAATGCCATTGGTCCTGTGGCTCTAGCGGTGTCGTATGGCCCGCAGCCGCCTCCCGGATGAGTGAGTGAGTGAGTGAGTGGGGGTCGTTGTGAATCCCAAACTTGTAGGGGGAAGGCTTGTTGGGCGAGGTCCAGTGAGTCGATACAACAGTCGTATTCAAGAGTATGCCCCTCCAACAGAACGCGTGGGCTGGGTCATTGAAGACTTACTGTTCGTGAAGAATGATCCCCAGGTCACAAACGGTGAAAAGTCAAGTGAAAGGGGTGTTGCCAATGTAGTAGGCATGGACGCACAAAGTGAAATTGCGATGGTAGGGGGCGATAAAGCACGAGACCATGGAACAAGAACCACTGAGCGAAGGCATTGAGACGAGCATGGAGAGCAATGCAGTGAGACAGGCCACAGGTCTGTTTCCTTATTTGATGACTGTTCCTAAACCCTCGACGAGGGTTATATCAGCCACTGCAGCATCCACCGAACTCAGACCTGCGGAGGTACAGCAAGTATTTGGTCGTTAGCCAGTCTCCCGGTAGAAAGCTGTTGCCCGTGTATTACCACGTGGAGGTGACCAACTGAGGAATCCTTCCGCCTGGGAGGAGTTCTTAGTCTGGTTTCCCACCTGATCTAACTACTTACTTGGTTGGCAAGTTTCAAAAGGATCGCGGTTCTTAGCCATCACCTCCTTCGCGAGCTCTACAAAATGTTTATAGGCTTGCTTTGTAGCAGTCAATGCTGCTAAGTTCGTTTGCCCTCCCAACAACCGTCGCTCACTGTTGAAGAAACTACAGTGGAGCAGCACGTGGTTTCTTGTTTCTTGTTCCGCACTGGAGGCGCAAGACGTGCATGACGGAGAGTCTTTGAGTGAGACAGGCCACACACGCGGGTTTAGATACATACGTCATCTGCATATTCAAGGTATGGCAAGTCCTTCGAAACGTTACAGATGCCGTTTACAACGAGTATGAAGAGTAGGGGATCTAGGTATTGACCCCTATGGCACGCTAGAAGTAGCAGAGAATGGGTGCCTAAAGAATATCCGAAAACTATCTTCACTTCATGAGCCTGTACTTCGCCAGATTTTCGGAAAGATGTTAGTGGAGAAAGGAAGTTCGACACCGATTATAATCCGCGTCTAATAATAATAATTGAAAATATTCGACACGTCGTGGCAATTGCCTAGCGTCGCCTAGAAATGTCAGTTTTCGTTGATTCGTCGTAGCCAGGTCATGTTCCATATCATTTACTAGTATTTTTCGACGCTGAATCGAATGAGATGGGTCTCAGAGGTGTGATACTGCGTCAAGCGGTACATTCATGTTGGACAATAGAATAACAAAGCGTTCTGAACTAATTTACACCGTTTTCTTCTTTAAACTCGTCCGAGTGCAAACACCACTTCAGAAAATTTGATGCGACTTTCTCCGTTTAACGTTTCCCTGCACAAGAACGTAACTTAGCTAAGTCGAGTTTCGTCTTGAGCGCCGCAGTATTGCGTTGCGCTGTGTGCTAATCTCATTCTAAACGCAGGTAAAACAATAAAACGAAAAACTGTTTCCACTTTTCAGAACTTTACGCCCCCAGGAACTCTTCACGAGGAATGCTGACCGGTCGGCGCAATCTTAGAAATTTACGAACCAATGAAGTCTTGCCGAAGCATTTCTTGTCAGTTGGGGTAATACCTAGGTTGCAAAGAGGCTGTCATTGAGATCCCGTTCGCGTGTAAGCGAAATCCACTCGCCCGCAATTGAAGGCGAACAAATCGCTCAAGCGGCATTCATTCTGTTCAACTCGTCGTCGACTACTGCGAATGATGCAAGGTTTAGGTTTCCCGATGGGTTGACTAACAAGAGAACATATTTGTGAAGCTTGCCAACATGACCTTCCGAACGTTTTTAATTACTCGGTAGAAACAATTAGACGACGTTAAGATAAACATTTACTCGAATTTTTCAATATTGAGCACTTGACATTGTACTTTCCCACTCGTTCTACAGTAAATGAGAACGATGCAACTAGTTATAACTTTTCTGATTCACTTGACAGCGAAGTCCTATTGACGTTACAGCGTGAAGGTCATGTATGCAGCTTTTGTCGTTGGAGAATCCCTGGTCCTGGCTAGAGGCCTTCTCGAGATGTGGCAGTACCCTGGGATCGAGTTTCTCGGAGCGACCTCCTCGGCTGCAAGCCACTCGGACCTTGCTGCTTATCCTCGGCCACAGCTGAGCTGAACGCAGGTGTTTGAGAGGTTGAATATCCGAAGGCTAATAAGTCCTGAAAGAATGGTGCATGCGCGTACATTCACCCTCTGGTTCAATCTGCAGGCATCAGTGTCCCATCTCTTTCTACCACTATTCCGTTCTGGAGACTTGAGCGCCTGCTTGCTTTGCAGGGATCTGGCTGGGAGATTGCACCCACTGTGCCTGGTCTTGGATTCGTTCAGGGTCGGGTTCGTTGGTGTGACGTCGAAATTACATCTGCCCCTAACCTGTATTTCGTTACCCCTGAATGAAGGGGACACGAACTCGTCCAGACGAAGGGCGATAATGGCCAACCTAAAAAGAGTATGGCAAGAAAGGTGGTCAGAGGCTGAAACTGGCCGTTGGACGTTTGCCCTATTCCCGTCTGTGGAGGGCAGATTGAAAATGAGGTGGGTTAGCCCTGGTTTTTCTGTGTCTCAGCTTCTGCTGGGTCATGGGGACTTCAGGGCGAAGCTCCACCGACTCGGTCTCTGTGACGAACAGACGTGTAGCTGTGGAATCGCCCCTGAAACAGCGGAACACGTACTCACTGAATGTTCCAGATGGACAAGCCAGCGCGCACGTGTGAGCGAGACGGTGTTTGGGGATGAGCTCCCAATTGACCTGACCCCTTACATGTCTGCGTCTGGCTTCCCGGCGCTGGAGGACTTTGCGAGGAGCGTCCTCGCATAGTCTATATACGATTGGGTCCCAACTCCCCCTCAGCATTGCACCTGCCTTCGACACCTCTTAGCCTCATTGCACTCACTTCTAAGGTGAAAAGAGGCGGAGGCTGGTTGGCACCGCTGAGGAAAGTGGTAGGCGGCCTAACACCCTGAGAGGTCCTCCCCTCAGGCAATGTTAGAACGCCGAGGCATACCATAAGGTCGCTATGCGGGAGACTACTGAGCAACTGGTAGCACGGGCTGCTAGAGCCCCGCTGATCCCCCCAGAAGGGGGGCCCACTGGCAGAATGAGGAAGGACTCGTGCTGGTCTGGTTCACTAAGTGCTGGAGGGTGGGCTCCGACAGCCGTTTACGGCCTAGGGGTTGCTTTCCCTCGTCTACGACGTGGGGACGGGTTAGGAGCCCTCGGGCTGGCAGAACTCGGACCGAAAGGTCGACAGTAGAATCTCTCAAACATGCCCCTAACCTATGCCCAGTAAGCCTTCAGATTCTGTGGCTACTCTACATTTTTCGGTTGAAGGTCCGGGAACTCAGGCAGTGCTTCAACTCCTTTTACTCTTTTGTGTGGTCGGGGTGGGGTTCAGAGAGCATCCATGAAGGATGTTACTTGCACTTTCACGTCATTAGTGGGGCGACACTGCCCACAGCGATGAGGTGTGCTAGCGACTGGGATTGTAACGTTGCGGTTGCTCCTTGTCAATATCAGTTTAAGTCATTGAATCATGTAGTGAGTGTGTTTCCATACTAGGGTAGCACTGATCATCATGACAAGGTCTGCAAGGAGGTTGCTGGTGCATTGTCATCTGAGTGCTGGGAAGTTGAAAGAAGGATTGATCCAGGAAGTCTATTAGTACCTGGCAGCCGGGATGTTGCGCTTACTTGGCAAGCCAAGAGGCAAATGTGACAGGACAGATCAGGACAAAGTCGGAAGCACATGGAGCGGACGCAGGGAACATCAGGGTCGCAGAATTTCCCGTGTCCTGGTGCTGTGTGGTGCAAGAAAAGTGCTAAGGAGATCCGTAGACTGGGTGTGTCAGCAGGCGCCATCCAGGTGTGGCTCGGGTTGTACCTAAGCTGGTGGTCATTCTGTCGAGGAACATCCTCTTATCCTTCTTTCCTCCCCTTTCTTAATTCTTCTATCCCAAGAGCTGGCGTAGGGTAGTCTGGGCTCCCTCCTCATTTCCTCAGTGTTGTTTATTTAGTTTTTCCTTTTTGGGTGGCACCCAGTGAGTGTGTGCGTGCGAGCGCGCTCGTAAACGTTCGGAAACCAAAGGAATAACAGCGTAAATTGCAATGTAAACAACTTCTACGTTAACGAAAAAACAATCAAATTCATACAACACGTTTCACGCCCAGCAACAAAAGGCGCAATTCTGTGAAACCGCTCATATTTCCCGATGAACCACTAACTCGTAAAAGTCAACGAGTCGTTCGAAAGTTGTTAAGAAGCAAGAGAATTCACCTTGGCACTGGACATTTCAAGGTTCACTCGAGTTAGTCAGTTCATGTCAGGTTCTCCTATTAACATCGTTCTCTGGCTCGACAGATATTTGTTGTCTCTACTCAGCTCCTGTAAGCGGCTTTTGAAGAAAGAGCTCTAAAGTTGAACAATGGATTTGAAGTTGAAATAAATTATTAATTGCGAACTGAAATGCGTGAACTAGAAACGTCTCCAACGTCGTCGTCATCCGCTCCATTTTGGGCTTCTTCTGGTTTACCTCAAGGTTCTCATCTCGGCCCTTTGGCATTGAGTGATTTCCAGCTGATTCTTGAAATAAAAGGCTCTCGCTTGGCCATTTGGTGCAACGGCAACTGCCTCACTTTGAGCACTGCGCAGCGTCTTCTCATTTCTTCGACATTATCGTGTGATTACCAGAATCAGCAGTTGTGCGCAGAGTGTCAAACGGTGGGGGCGGTTCAATATCCGGCAGAAGAGGTTTTGTAAAGCGTCACGTTTCGTAATGAGTCTCCCAATACTATCGCGATTACAAGAATTAACTGAAGTTGTTTCATAAGACGTCTCCTCGAATGTTAAATACAATTCACTGTCAATAATAGATTTATTGCATCGATAATCGAGTTGATCGGAGGAAAACTGAGTGTTTTATTGCCCCATCGAGCGACTTCAAGGTTGGAGTTGTAACGTTTTGACATCTCAAAAACCTCGTGACCACTTCTACTACAGTGCGTTTGTACAACTTCGCATTGGCACAACTCTCCATGCTAATGTTCATCAGTAATAATTGTATAGTAGTTCACTAATAGAGCGGTGAATGTATTGACGAAATAAATAGGATTAACATATCCAAGAAGGCGTCAGTTGAAGAAGAGAAATGTTACTGTTGTGAATTCTCCTGTATGTATATCCAATTTTTACTCTCCTTAGCCCTACGCAGTAGAATGGAAAGACATGTAATCAGCAAAAAAGTTGAATTTTCTTAAGTTTTCATTACTTGATTAAACTTTTCGTAAGATAAATTAAACATTATCGTCTGGCCGTTCAGTCAGTGCTGGAGTTGTCAGTTGGTCATGATCTTTATATACGAAAAGAAAGGTAAACGGGATGACGGAGCGTCAGGGAAGGGCGGGGGAGGAGGTCATGTACCTCTGGGGGAAACCCCCTAGAGGGGAATGGAACGTCTTGAATGATCTGTCAATTGTGGAATCTACGTCTTACGTCGTATAGGGTGGTTTGTGAATCCGTCAGACCACAACCACGACCACGACCAACTGACAGACTCCAGCACTGACTTAATGGCCAGATGATGATGTCAGGCTCACCTAACAGGAATGTTAACTTTAGTAATTTGCCTACTGGCGGAAATAACCCAATCGCTTTAATACCTAAATTAAACAGCTCAAAATTATACGACAGTACCATCAAATAATCATCCGCAGAAAAATGACGGCAGCAGCACAATTATTACACATTTTGATGACGTTTTTTAGCGCCATTTTTCGCCTTATAAATTCGTTCAAATGATACTAGCATTCTTTGAAAAAATACGGTGGTTAATAACCCAGCTCTGAGTAACTCAATAAATTCCGAAACCATAAGCTCAAGCAGTTTCTATTTAGAACGTGGAGGTACGCTCTACCAAGTACAGTTACTGTTCTGCATACGGGATGTTTGTGGGAGTACCAACCTGGTACCCCTTCCTCCGTCAAACCCCGCTGTTTAGAAAAGAAAGAAGGGGATGGGATTTCTACTCTCCAGCGACCCCCCGACCACCACGATGTCCGCAGAGCAAGCGCATATTCCAGCACAGTCAGGCCTTGCCCTGGGTAGGAGTTGGATCTCTCCGTTCCAACCACCTGACGTGGCCCTAACCCATAATGCACCGGCGCAAGGCGATGGGCTGTGCATTCCCGTGGTACCATTTTGGGCCAAACAACCTTTAAGGCCTGAATGGTCACTGGCTCGCACCTTCTTTAGACGGTGCTTACGGCTTTTCATTATCCGAGGGTGGGACAGTTTGGGCTTGCTGACCTCCAAGGGGTCAGTAAGCTGCGATAGAGCTCGCCACCCACTACTAGGAGGTCCATCCGCGGCTGAACATATGAGCTGAACGAGAAACAGATTGTATTAGTTGCGAGGCAATAAAAATCGCTTTGTAGGAGGGGAAAGTTGTGTGATGGGTTGCGCCAGCTGTTTATTTCCGTCTTCTCTGTCGTTCAGTTGGTCGAGGGCTGGTCAACAATGGAACTTTATATCAGACCAACGTTTCGTACAATTGAACACTAAGTACTCAAGGATAATGTTGAAAGGCGATTTGCGAACGAAATACTCAGGGTGAGTAATGAATGGCGATAGGCTGTAGCTGGTAAGAGTGGTGTTGGGGGGGGGGATACCCAAGTATTCCTCCCCCTGGCATGGATGTAATATATTAAGAATGCAAGTAAGTTATTGGATGAATGTTGAACGCCTTTACAGGTAGCTCTAGGATGGGTAAGAACACAGAGCACCGGTTCCACCAAACCCGCCCGGACCAGATCAGGCCAAGGGATCTTCTGAAGAGGAGCAGCCCACCTGGTCCGACATCCGAATAGTTCAGGCGAAAATGGGAAAACTCCAAGGCACAAGAAGAGCGAGCTGAGTACCTAGCCCAACAAACTGTGTGCCATACCTCTACCCCAGCTCTACCACTAAAGGAAAACAAAGATAACCTAGTCAGAAACACGAGGTCCAGCGTGGAAATACCAAGAGGTATGACTGATGCCAGGAGGGCAGGGGTGGCCTGCTGTTCCCAAGCGTGCCGGAAGGCGCGTCACTGTAAAGGGCAAGGGATCCATTACAGTCAGAGAGGAAAAAAGGGGTGACTGGAATAACTAAATGAGGATGGAAAGAGCAGAAACAAATGGTAAGGCCACTGAAGTGCTGAAGTGTTGCTATGGGCCACACAAGAGGCCTAGGTGCAACCGCCTCCCCACCAGTCAGGAACAGCAGGTAACTTGGATCCTTGCTCCCAGTTTCAATGGTGTGAATTCGGGAGAACATTAAATATTTTTGCAGAAAACTGAGTTCGTCAAAGCGTAATGCAGTGAGAGACTTTTTCTCACAGTAGCATCTGTTTGAGAATTCCAGGACAGATCATTGTCTAATACAATCCCTAGGCATTTCGTTCGCTCCACACATTCAATCTGGATATTTCTAATTGCTAATTTTAGGATTCCACTCAGGAAGAAATTAGACAGTAATCTTCCCTGTCACACAACCATGGCAATACATTTGTTTGGAGTCAACCCACTAAACCACCTAGTACGATTGACCAGGTCCTGGTTGACAGTGTGTTCTGACAGCCACAGAGAGAGAGCGTTCACTTGTAGCGTAGTGGAAAGACGGTCTCCGGAAAGGTGAACTGGTGTGAGCCAGGGCAAGAGCAGGCCAGTGATCACTTAAGCGTTCAGTTAGGAGGGGGAACTGCCAGAAAGCAACACAAACCCTCAATGAGACTAATAGTGTGACCATCGTAAAACTATTCTTGCCCTCACCTGATAATTCAACGTTACTCTGTCCTCAAAAGGTTTGCCTCATTACAAACAATTAGCAACTTGTGGGTGGGTTATCGTCACACTATCCTATTGTACAAGGTCCTCTCAGGGCCAAACTCCCTGTTGACCTCTACATTGAACAAAAACTTGAAATAGGACTCTCCATCCGCGCTTTGACGGCCACATACTCTTTCCTAAGAGGCAAGTCAACTACTTACGACTTGATATAGGTGAGTTGTGAAGTTTCAACCAACACCTCCAGTCCCCCCAAGGCCCTACCCTCGCAAGGTTTGCCTTATTAGCTAAGGCCACCATTTAGTGTGCTATGTGTACCATTTAGCCAAGGCATTTGCTATTAGTAGTAAGGCCACATGGGGTGTGTGCTACCGTGACACAACGCGTGGCGTGACTTGCTACTACTCCGCTGTCTGGGATAGGAAACTCAGTCAATCAAAGGAGAAAACTGGTTCAATCCGAGGTAGCTGTGCGAAAGTGGATCACCAAGGCCTACAAATCAACATCATGTCTTGGCCATTGAGTGCATCGAGGGCTCTTCCATGCTAGGAAAACCACAACTTCCATGGCGTTCGACTGAATTACCTTAGGCTTATATGACAGGCTCTTAATGCATGATTTGGCGGCAAGGAGGGGCTCTGCATTCCCTGGGCGACCTCTTCCACGCCCTCGCTTAAGGGGCAGTTCCCAAATGTCGTGCAGCAACTGGAAAATGGAGTGACCTATCTGCAGACAGTCTTGCAGTGCCCGCAGTACACGCACTGACCTCATGCCCCACCGCTCCTGGCATTTACACAGTCCGTTACAGTCCTGAGCTACAATTTGAGCTTCTGCTCGACGGTTTGTGAGCGCGTTAGGGATTTTAATTGCCCTAAAGTTGGCAGTACCAAGAAAATTAGCTAAAACTAATTCGCGACGTGTATAGGAGTGCGCTCGAACGAAGTAATATGCTAGGAGGGATGTAAAATCAAGTGAGTGAAAACAGTAATTTCGCACGTAGAGCCAATATATTATAAAAGTATTTATTGTTATTTCAGAAACGTTCCCGGCGCAACCTTCGACGTGTTATGAACATGAAACCAAACGCGTAATAGCTCGAATTACGCGCCTATTTATTTGCCAATGGAGTAACTCTCCTCTCGAGTTGCTCCATATCCTGCTGCAGCGCACTGCATTTCAATAGTTACGGATTCCGTGTTCTGAAGAAACCGGTCCTAGAGGACCGGTTAACGTTACGACCGTCCTCTTCCCTTCGGCAATTGACCTTGAACAAAGCAAAAATAAGAGAACGAATATTTAATCCTCGCCGCGAGAGATGAGTTTTTTGACTCGAGGCCTCAACGCAACTTCCGATTTTATTTGGTTCGATCGGAAAATGATTTCGGCGACTATAGTCCAGCCAAAAGCCAAAATATCCCTCTTCGTTTCGTGATTTGTTCTTGTTCCATCCCTCGCTGATCCACGTGTGTACGCGGGTGCGCTCATAATGACTAAAATCGGCGCTATTTTTCACTCGTTTTAAGCAAAGTGCCAAGCCTCCTCATTCCCTGCGTGACCTGGCACCCGGCACAGTGTTAATGCGTTTTCCTTTGTCAAGGTCTTCAAGCCAGTCAGGCGTTCCCAAACAGGGTGGTATAGGAAGCCAGGGCCTTAAATGCAGCCCGACTGTCCTAGGTAATGTATATTCTTTTCTGTTTCAGGCCACTGCACGCAGTTCATCATAGCAAATTGCCTACTGTTAACAGCACGTATTACTGTCCGAATCCTTGGCTCATAAACTCCTACACCTGCTAAGCGTTCCCTCACTGACCATGGCCCCAGCAACGGTGAGACCACCTCCTTCCCATCTGGATCTTCCATACGAACTTAAACTTCATCCCTGAATCCTTCGCATGCAGAGCAGCAGGCCTCTTCACACTCATGTTATCCAATATCAGGTGGTGTGGCGACTTCCTACCCGCTCGACAAGACCCAGTTTGTAGGGAGGAGAGGTGCAAGACTCAACAGGACTGAGTCTTACTCAATCGGAGACTCTTAAGATCAGAGAACAAACTACAACAAAAACAGGTCATTTACGCGCCAGTTACCTGAAAAAAATGTCTCATTGACTCTGTAGGGTTAAGGCAAGTAAAAAGCGTTAGTCAGAGCAACATTTATGGATTTACCTCGTTGGCCAGGTACTCACCAAGTAAGAAGTTACACCTTGAACACTTCTCTTATGTACTCAAATGACGACAGTCGCAAGGATTACAATCCACAGAATTTGTGCCATTTCTTTTAAGAATAGTTGATATGGTAAATGACAAAGACGCGTGTTTTAGAAGTGTTGTTATTCTCGAACGCCTTAAACTTGCGCAGAAGAGCTCAATGATAAGGACAATTGAGTAGCTTCAGAAAGCGCCTCTTTCAACCGATTTCTTCCAAGTCCAGCCGACAGTATTTACTAACGCACTTCACACATATCGAACGTTATCCGTGGCAGAGCGTTTTCAAATTTGGTGCAGCGAGAGGAAAGCTGTGCGAAGGGTCGTAAAACCGTTCAATGCGAAGATTATCGCAGTTCCACTCCGTGCGTGAGAGAGACGCGGCGAAAAGAAGAATTTATTAGGGCCGTCTTCCGCTTGACGACAGAGTACACACGAAAATGATTAATGAACGATTGCGTAATCATTTGACGGGATTCCCTTATTATTTTTTCCCCGCTACTTTGAGCCGCTTTCAGCTCCTTATTACACGCTGTCTATCTCAAGAAGAAAAAAAGAAGTTTTATGGCGTGTAGCCGGCTTTTTAATTTTATTGTTTTTTTAAAACATTTTATTGATTGCGCTTGCAGGGGGTACGCGCTTAAGTTGTATCCCAACATTTGCTAGTGAAGTACTGTTGTTCAAATTGTTTATTTAGTATGGACGAGCGTAAGTACGGGACAAGCCAAAAATACAAAAGGAAATAAAGTTATCAGAATAGGTATTAGGGGTTGAAACGAAAAACGTAACAAAGTTTCCTCCAACACTAGTAAGGCGGGGAGATGGGAAGGGGTCAAGAGAAGCTTAACAGAGGGGAGTGACAAGATAAGAAGTTCAAGGGATGAGGTGAGAAGGTTGGTATGCGGCTGAAGGCAATTGGTGACACGTGGCGAGGTGCATGAGTTCCCAGACGCCAGAAGATCCGAGGCATCTAACCGACCAGAGAACAGTCAATGCACAAAAGAAGAATAGACGTCAGAGAGAAGCAGCTGGAGAGCTCGTTGTAGTTGACCTCTTATCTGGTAATGGGGAGTTGAAATGCTTGGCAGCGCTGAAGTGCTCTGAAGACACTCTCTACCTGGACAATGCGACACTCGTAAAAGGGGGTGCGAACGGCAGGGGGCGGGAGAGACCAGAGGGATCATGGAGGACGATGAAGAGCTCGAGGCCGTCCACACATAATTAACACGTAGAATGGAAGAGACGCCATTAATTGCCAAATTGATTCAGTAGGCCATAAAACGTACAGATCTGAAGAGAAATCAAATATTTTTTCAGCCGATGGCATAACCTTTTGAAGCCAAGGAAAGTAAAAAGGACAGGGCCGAAGTGAGAGCCTTGGGGGATACCTATAGCCAGCCATACACGAACAGATATCTGCGACAGATATCGCGTTTTTCTGGGAAATATCTGTGCGTTAGTGAATGATGAAAGATGTGAAAATCAACCAGATATCTGCGAGAGTTCAAATCTGGCAGATGGTAGTCGGGCGTCCCCCTTAACCTGCAGACTTCTCGGAAGCGATGTCTGTGGTTCAAAGAACTGTTCGATTGGATCGGGCAGTCACTTAACGTTAAGATGTTCTGTTGTCCACGAGTGTTTTCCCCTGTTTTCACATAAGTAATTCAAAACTCGTAGCTGCAAACATTCGTAGGAAACTACAACTTTCGTAACTACAAAAAACGATCTCCCCACAACCTAATAAATTCGTAAATACATTATTACTTGTTGGCACCTACCCCCAGTGGCATACTTTTTTATTTACAAAAAACCAAATGAATTGAATTACGGGAGCCGGGGAGATGAGCTAGCAAAATGTTCACAATCCCGCGGGTTGTTCTCCCTAAAGTGCGCCAACAACTTCATGTGCCCGAACTTTCTCCTTTCCGAAACCCATGACTTCTCCCAAACTTGTCTTTTTTTTGGCTTAGCCGTTTTATGGGCAATACAAAAAATACCCGCCGCAAAACAAGCGCACAGTCACTAACCCCACGGCATCAACTTACGGAATGTGTGACTGATCTGGAAAATATTTCGGATTCGACCGATAACTCGAGTCTGCCAGACGAACGTCGGTGACAGACCTGAATGTCAGATTTCATCCCACGAACGAACAGATGACATCAGGTGACAGATCTCGGGCATGAAAGATCGGCCGATAAGTTTTTCGTGTTAAAGGACAACGACCGATCTCATCGGTCACTCCAGATCGTTAGCGATATCTGTCAGATGAGATCGAGCGACCAAATCTGCCGCAGATATCTGCTCGTGTATGGCTGGCTTATGGCAGTAGTGGTGGGATACGGCGTCATTAACCTTTACAGAGAGCAGACTAGTCGCAATCCACTTGAGTTGGGGATACTAAAGTCTTCAGAGAACGAGTGAGGTCATTAACTAATATAAGATAATTATGAGCATCCCCTGAAATTCCAACTTTTCAAAAAAATTTCGACAGTATCATGAACCTCCAACGTAATGATTGATTAACGACGATCATGGCATCAGTAGGAGCACTTTAATAATTTACGGAACTTTAAGCCATAAAACCCATTTCAGCCCTCTGCTCGGAAAGAACTGCGAAGAGTTCTGCCTGGAAAACTGTGGCCAGCGCGCCTGATGGCTCGGCGGATCCCTGGCCCATAAACCCCACCACCTACTAGGCAATCATCCCCTCAATCATCCTGTGACGGGTTGGGTGAGGAAGGACGGGAAGTGACGATGTTGGGTGAGGAATTGTCACAGATATCCCACGAAATTCGGGAATTCAAACTATTGGGGTTTCAAGGGCATCCCTCTTGCAAGCAGTACAGCTGGAATTTTGGATCCCTTCCCTCAGGCGTTTGGTAAGAAAACGTGTATTTAGCTGCAACAGGTGTTACAGGCTGAAAGGGCTGACCTTCCATCCTATCGGGTACAAGCCGCACGGGCTTTCCTGAAGACAGGATTAAATTTTGCGTCACTTCGAAGAAAGACATCCATCTCCAAGGTGTACCTGTGCATTTTTGTCTGTATGGCGACGAATGCCATAACTAGTCTCTCTGCTGATGCTCTTCCAGCAGCTTTGGACAGATTTATATTCGGACTGCGGCTCAAATTTCATTTCAGCTGCTCGAAACTGGTCCAAATGGTATACCAGTGAGCCACTTCAATCCAGCACAGGCGCGGCATTTCGGTGGGATATGGGAAGCTGGCGTCAAGTCCCTCTTGACTCGTACTGTGGGAAATGTTACCTTTACATATGAAGAGCTGGCAACACTCACTGCTAAAATCACTGTGCGCCATATCAATTCGCCCGATTTCCCCTCTTTCAAACGATCCAACCGAAACGGAATATTTGTCTCCCGGCCATTTTCTGATTGGAGAGGCACCGCAGGCTATTCCTGAACCAACGCTCTTGGATGTAGCCATCAACCGTCTAGACCGCTGGCAAATGGTTAAGCGACTCACTTTTTACTTTCCTTGGCTCTACGAAGTAGAAAGGAAAGTTTTGTAATCGGCTGAAAAAAAAAATTTTGAGTTTTCTTCAGATCTTTACGTTTCAGACCCTCCTGAGTCCGAAAAACACTATTTGGGATAATGGTATGTGAGTCTGTGTGTCTGTGTGTGTGAACGATTTTAGAGAAAACCACCGTACCAAATCAGCTCAAACTTCATATCTCGCCCGCAGGTTACCATGGAACGCCAAAATAAGGGTATGAACAAAATCAACCGAAAGTTAACTATAGTTATCATAGTGATCAAAACACCAAATTTTTTTTGTCGAAAACGGCTTTAACGATTTTGATTAAATTTTTTATATAGATAGCTCTTAATAAGACAATTATACCATAAAATTTCCATTCGTGGGAAAATGACGAGAGCAGCACAATAAATTATCAAAATTGTCGACGAAAAGCGTTTTTAGCGCAGTTTTTTCCTTATAAACTAAAGCTGGAATTCTTGTAGAATGTTAAAAAAAATTGTTATTGTACTCCAATCTAATACCTAAAGGGTGAGTGTTTAAAAACGCTCATGAGATACATGGGGGTCGCTCCAGAAATTCCTGAATTTCAACTTTTGCCGTTTCGCTTACTACCAGTTCTAACAGTTATTACCCAATAACTCCACAAAAGTGATTACTATACACTTCAAAAAATTCGTGTTTACAGTTTCATTAATTATCGGTGTACCAATTGCTCAATAATGGTCCTGAAATGAGTACGAGCTGCACAATAAAATCTGGAACTGTAAGCGCTACCGCTTGCTGCTGCCGTAAAGCGTTGTTTGACCAAGTTCAAATTAACTGAGTGATAAATGAATTGATTAAATAGAATTAGCCATGTACAAAGTGAACTGCTGTAGAGCTAAGGAAAGTTGTGTGTTGCAACTCATCAGATATTTCTTCAGTGCTTTCCCTATAATTGCACCGGTAAAGACAAATTTTGTCACAGTTTACAGCCTCATTTGGTTATTCAGTCGAGGTCGTGAATTGAGTAGAAGCAACTGAATAATTGTGGAACATTTCAACGCTCAACGTTAACTTCCATCAGGAGGACGCATAACTTTGACATCATACGATAATATTATTTTACAAGACGGTTAATCACCAAGACGATTTGAACGTCACGAGCGAACGAACTCAATTGACGAAAAAAGGCCTTTTGACAGGAAAAAAAGAGCCTAAAATAATTGATGAGGGAGATAATGGTTTTGTTTTCAAGGGATCGCTTTCATCAAAACCGATTAAGGGCCTTGTTTTTTTAGGTTGACGAGAAAAAGTTGGAGTGCAGTGGCACGGTTTCGGAGACGATGAGCGAAAGTATGAATCGCCGCTATTAACAATTTAATTAAATTAGCGACTTCAAATGTGGCGTAACGGGAAGACGGGGACTTCAAATATGGCGTAATTTCAGCCTCTCCGAACTCCATCATTCCATAGGACGCTAGTGTCACTGTGTGCTGCTTTTCGTGAGTTTGACAAGTCCTGGAGTCAAAGTCCCTTCTTTCGATATGGAGAGCGATTCGCACCCAAGATGTGGAAAATACTTTCATTTCCATCTTGGCCGGGGTTCCGCTGTAAGAACAACTACACTGCCAAAGTTAACGTTAACTGTTAGGTGAGTCCGTCTCCTCTGGCTGGTGAGTTGCTCCACTGTAGTGGAGCAGCACGTGGTTTCTTTTTCCTCCGCACTGGAGGCGCAAGACGTGCATGACGGAGTCTTTGAGGGAAAAGAAGTGGAGCCGCGCATTAAAGTCTCCATGTCCAGTGAGGAACTGGCTCGTTCATAGGTCCGGCTCAACCCATTTTCTAGAAAGACGTTCACGGATGTTGGGGAAGAACTCATACGTGTCACATCCTTTTGACGAGGATTCCCATCTCGCTTGCCATATCTCTAAAGCCTATTCGTCGATGGTGGCAGGTTTCTGATCTGTGGTGAGATCTGCACGAAGTTCAGCCCAAAGCGAGGGAAGCTCTGGTTTCACTCCTCACTTGTCAATCATGCACTCAATGGCCAAGTCAACTGGCAACTGACCAGTGATCACCTGGATTGCTGCCAGGAGTGATCCACAGGAGCGCAGCCGTCTGGGGTTGGGCCAATACTCTCTTTTGAATGACTGTCACTTTGCTACCCCAGACAACAGGGCAGTAGCCAATCACACCTAGATAGATGGCCTTATACATGAGATAGTGGCATGGTAACACACACCCCAAGTGGCCTTAGTAACTGCACGCAGTGTGCAAGGCAAACCTTGCAATGGTAGCGCCTTTAAGGGACTGGAGGTGTTGGTTGGTCTCGCCTATACTCACTCCTAAATACTTGACGCGCTTTTCAAGAAGGAGCCTGTGGCAGTCAAAGCGTATTGTCGGTGGATTATTCACTTTTCCTTTCAAGAGGATTAGCTGGGTTTTTTCGTCAGCCAGCCAGCCTCCTGAGAAGACCTTCGAAGAAGGCATTCCAGAGTGTTGGTCCAAGGACCGAGCCTTGTGGGCACCCCTTCTCAATCTTCCTCTGGACGGAGACATGCCTGCATTCGATCGTAGCAGTTCTGTCTGTCAGGTAACTTCTGACAAGGTGATTCCCCTACCTTTAAGCTCATTAAGGAGAGCTGGCCACCAAAGGTTCTCAAACGCTCCGCTGATGTCAATCAGAACTGCTACGACGTACTTAGCCGGTGCCAGTAGGGAAACAGGCCGAATTTCGACAATGACATCCTGCGTGGACCTTCCTTTGCTACACCCGTATCGCCTGCATGTAAGGTTGCGGCCAAAGACTCCATCGAGGGACTGCCACATCAAGATTTCTAATGTTTTGCCTAATATGGAAAGAATCGCAGGTATGACAGGATAAAACGCGTCACTGCCAATAAATAATAAGTAATTATTAAATTCCGCGAGAACCTTCCACGAACCCCGTAAACGTATTAAAGAAGCACTTGATCATGATTTGCAGTTGTAAGTATTCCGTCACATAATTTTAGCGTGCGATGGAGGTCAAACTCGAGGAGATTGCTGTGGGAAGATGATGCTTATCATGCCTCGCTGTACCTGGCCTTGGACGTAACTTTTTTCAACTCTAGCGTGTAAAACAGTAGAAGCGCGGTCATTCGTGAAACTCACGTAATCCGAGCTTGATACATTTTGAGGACCAACTCAACTTACTTCCGATTCGTGTCCGCTCTACAGCCACACTCACTCGTCCAACTAGGGATAAGTCAAAACAGCACATTGGACTGACTTACTTAGTCTCGACACGACACCGCGCAATGCAAGTCGACTAAACAATAGCTCAACCCGTCAAGAAATTAATTCGTCGAATTTATTGAGAAAGGTAATCTTATCCGTTTCGTTCACGAGGCACTTGAAGATTAATGAGCGATAATGAGAAAAAAAAAGGTGTTGCAGATAATCAACTTGAAGATTCAATAGAAAATGTAAATGTCAAACGTCAAGGAAACCTCGACCCGTATCAATAAAAATTAGTCGCCTTTGAAGTTCGTCTCAATTCTCATTCAAAAAATGTTATCATTTTATCACCCACAGGAAATATCCGGAACTAACATTTTGCAACCTCATTTCCTCGGATTGCCCGAAAGGTGTCGTACATCGACAAATAATTTCAAATGTCCCTGTAACGCATCAAAGGAGTGTCTTTGGCTTCACGAGCGATCAACGACTATTATTGCATCTACTATACTGTGCTGAAGTTAGCTACATATTTACAATCGAAACTTTGGCCATTTGCCCTGAAGTCAGGGGTGGTCGCAGCGATTGACACAAAACATATTAAGAATCACGAGAGTAATATCTACCTGGGTCTTTGTTAAGTTTTTCAAAATTAGGCCTAGTTCGAAAATGGCCACCTACGACTTTGACCGGTTGCCCTGAAGTCATGGATGATCCAAAACATGAATATGAAACATATTTAGAATCAGGAATGGAATTGGACCATCCATGACTTCATTGCAAACGGTCAAAGGTTATATTAGGTGGCCAATTTTGAACTAGGCCAAATATCGAAAATCTGAAAAACACCCATCTAGATATTCCTGTCCTGATTCTAAATATGTTTCATATTCATGTTTTGGACCATCCATGACTTCATTGCAAACAGTCAAAGGTTATAATAGGTGGCCAATTTTGAACTAGGCCAAATATCGAAAATCTGAAAAACATTCATCTATATATTCCTGTCCTGATTCTAAATATGTTTCATATTCATGTTTTGGATCATCCATCACTTCAGGGCAAACGATCAAAGGTTGTAATAGGTGGCCAATTTTGAACTAGGCCAAATATCGAAAATCTGAAAAACACCCATCTAGATATTCCGGTCCTGATTCCAAATATGTTTCATATTCATGTTTTGGGCCATCCATGACGTCAGGGCAAATGGTCAAAGTCGTAGGTGGCCAATTTCGAACTAGGCCTAATTTTGAAAAACTAAACAAAGACCCAGGTAGATATTACTCTCCTGATTCTAAATATGTTTTTTGTCAATCGCTACGACCATCCCTGACTTCAGGGCAAATGGTCGAATTTTCGATTGTAAATATGTAGCTAACTTCAGCCCAGTTCTACTATTCATTCATGAACTTGGAAGAACTTAGCTCGACACTTTGGTATTCCATTGATAATGCTCAGCGTTGGATTTAGGTTTGTTGAGGTTATATTTCTATCAACATTCAACTGACAGGCAGACTTGTAGAACTAATCGAGCTATCAATCCTTTGGGGGAGGGGGAGTTTTTATTCCATTAGTTGTAGAATAATGCTTTCCACAGATGCGCTCTGGCAGGAAAGACTTTAAATGGGTGCTTGGTCAGCCCTCCATTATGAGTGTACGGGAACCCTTGAAGAGAGTTAAGTTAGTCGATTCTCACGGAGGTTGCGGTTTCGCTTTCATGCATGAGGCCAGCCGCTCTACCGCTCCCAGGCCTGTGGAGGTACGGCAGGTTTGGTCTTCGCAAGTCTCCCGGTTGAGAGCTGTTGCCGGTACGTTAACAGCGCGCGGGGGTGACCACCTAAGACCACCTGAAGAATCCTTCTTCTTAATCTGATCTGGTCTAACTATTTACTTGGGTGGCAAGTTTCAAAGGGACAGATGTGACTAGTTTTCTTGGCCATCACCTTCTCCGCACACTTTCCAACTCAATAACGATCAATACTGATAGGTTTGGCTGCTCTTCCATCAACCGTCGCTCACTGTTTAGGGAACTACAGAGGTGCAGCACGTGGTTTCTTATTTCCTCGGCACTGGAGGCGCAAGACGTGCATGATGGAGAGTCTTTGAGAGAAAAGAAGTGGAGCCACACATTGAAGTCCCCTTGTCCTGTAAGGAACTGGCTCATCGGGTGATATAGCTCAGCTCACATTTTCCTATCGCTATTTTTGACGAGGATTCCCACGTCACTTGCCCATTCATTGATAGCAGCAAGTTTTCGGGCAATACAGAGGTCTATGCGAAGTTCAGCCCAGAGTGGGGAAAGTTTCTTCATTACTCTCCACTAGTCAACCATGCACTCAATGACCAGTGATCAATTGGAAAGCTTCTGTCGATACTGTGTCATACGCCAGGAGTGCAGTTCTTTGGAATTAGGCCAATACTTTCTTCTGGTTGAGTGGGAGCTGGCTACCCCAGCCGGCGTGTAGCAACAAGACAGTGATCGATAGAAGGCTTTGTACATAAGGATTGTGTCACAGTATGATCCCAACAATCTGCCTTAAGTCCTTCCTCTCCATCCTCAGAAGGGTGTGTCTTATCTCTCTTGATTGCTCTGAGACAATGCGTTTGGAGTGTCTTACTCCTGCAGCGTTCCAGATTGTCTGATGCAGTCTTCTGGCGTGTTCTCCCACAGTCCTTTTTACTAGTGACAGAGAAATCCCACAATGGGGCGTTGGCCCAATAGGTACCGTAGACGAACCGCTTCTGGCCGGATGGTCCGCCCTTTCATTTCCAATGATCCCCTTGTGTCCTGGAATTCAATACACATTAACTCTATTCGCACTTGCTAGGGACTTAGGCCACACCCTGCACTCTCGCGCCAGTTTTGACATAGTGCAGTAGTTCATTAGCGCCTTACACGACACTTGACTATCGGTCAATATATTGATAGTTCTGTTGCTACAGCCTTCCTCATGCATTAGGATTGCCCCGGCGATAATAGCATAAATCTCTGCTTGAAAAACCGATGGAGTGGGGGCAATATACGTCCCACTCCTTCCAGAGCCACTTATCCACACCCCGTATCCTGTTCCCTCCGACGTGTGTCACAGTAACACACTCCCCTACTAACTGAATGCTCATAGTGAGGCAAACCTTGCAAGGGGCTGGAGATGTTGGCTGAAGCGCCACCTAACCACCAAGACCTAGCGCCTATCACCCATATTCATCGTATGGACATAACTTGTTTCTCAAAAAAATACCTGTGGCCGCCAAAGCGGTTGGCTATAATTTTCCCTTTAAAAGGATTAACTTGTGTTTTTTCTTCAGCCAACTGCAGCTTGACATGCTCACACCATTTGATGACAGGTCGGATAGAGTGTGCATGACCCTCCTAAGAAGACGTTCCAAGGGCTGGTTCGAGGACCGAGCCCTGTGGGCATTCCTTCTCAATCGTTCTTCGAACTGAGACATGCATTTGTCAAGTAACTTCTGACGAGCATGTACGGAGGATTATATATACCCTCACCTTTAAGCTAATTGAGGAGTGCTGGCCACCTTAGGTTGTCAAACGCTCCTCTGATGTCAATGAGAACTGCAACGACGTAATTAGCCGCCGGTGCCACCCGGGAAACTTTGCGGGTTTTGCCTAATATGGAAAGAATTGCAGGTCTGACAGGATAAAACGCGTTACTGCCGACACTGTTTGCTGAGAAATCGCGTAGTACTACCAAGCAATACACAGCGCGTACCTCTTCAGCACCACTGCCATTCGTATCACGAGGAAGGCAATGCTCAGTGTTGCAGCCCATATCCGCCGGGATGTACTGTACAACGCTCATAAGCACTCGCATTGTGCTTGCCCACGACCCTCTCTTGTTGGCTATTAGAGTGGAAAGAAGCGAGGTTACCGCGGAAACCGCAGTGGTTAGAACGGTTCTACTCACGTCAACGAGTTTGTCAATTGAAACGCGGAATCGGTTCAAAACTAACTATAATTATCATTTGATTCAGTCTCTCTGTAACGTTCGTGAACAATATTTTCTAATGGTATTTTTCCGACTCAGGGTCCCCTTGAAACCTACAAAGATCCGCACAAAACGCGAAGTGAGTAGTAACAAAAACGGATATGACTAAGTTGACGTTGATAGTGAGCTGCCAAGGTCACTCCGGAGCGCCTTGTCTCGCAAACTCGTTATCACTTTGAGCATGAAGCGCGATGAACTGTACCAAGTCGATTTCCAAACATTCGCGTCAGACTCGCGAAAACATCTCACGTCTCGTCCATAACGACGCGCATTGCTTTTCCCATTCTTCCAGATTCCTCTTCGCTCGCAATTATACAAGTCGTAGATTTGCTGCAGCACGGCAACGAAGAGAAAGCACTTTAGGCCGCCCGAAAATATTTCGCAACTCTCGTTCGCAAAAACAACTTTCTACAACTAACTGACAACTGGTTCGTTGCACGAGCGCTTCGCTCTTTTTTCTTTCCTGACGGATTTCGGTAGGTCAAGGTTTCGGCGTTTTTCGCTCGATTCAACCGGAAGTCGACCTTATCAGTCGACCAACTGTGAACAAGGGGCTTTTTAAAGGCCGTATAGAATCTCGGCGATTACCTTCTAGCGGCTAGTGGTTTCACAGTGGCGAATCGCCCGAAAGTTTGAATAAGCAATTTTATTATTCATTTTGTTGTTCTGTTCACACTGTGCTATGTTCTCGATCATGAAAATATAGTCTGGCAGTTCAACTGAAACTCCAGAAACTGAAGCGACCGGCTTGCCTTCCTATTACAGGGGCTACTACAATGTAAGTCATTTTGAATATCCCACCTCTCCATATACATTCAGAGGACCCCATAACTGGGAGCGGTAAGGCTTTTGCAGACATGTAATGCTTCCACCAGGACTCCAAAGAACGGTTAAGCAGTTCAAACTAGAAGGGGCAGCTGTCCTTGCTTCCAGAGCAGAAGAATTTTTAGTTGTCATTCAGCTTCAACGTTCACACACTGGAACGGTGGGTGAGAGGGTAATTCTGGACTGAGGTGGGCGCTCTGCAGTCGTACACTGACGATCAGCGCATTGTAGGATCCAATTCCAGTCTTCCCAAGCCGCTGGGAGAGTACAGCACGATGAAATCTAGCCGTAAACATCTGCACAGAACAGATCCTGACCAAAGAACACTACAACAAGCGAATTTACGTATTCTCGGACAGCCAGGCTGTCGTAAAGGCGATCTGCACTTTCAGAACACACGGGAATGTCTTCAGGAGCTCAAACTAATCGGTGCCATAGAGGACGCAAGGGCAAGGAAAAGGCAGACTGCCTTAATGAAAAGGAGCCCAGAATCCCCTGAGTCGGGATTCTGGGCCCGCCAAGCATGAGCCCCACATAGAAGTGACGAAAAGTCACCTGAATCACACAATAATATATGGGCTTAGCGCCCATTGGAATCGCCAGCCACGCCCTAAGGCAGGCGAAAAGGCTCATTATGCCTTCTTATTCAACAGCAAAGGCAATGCAGACACAGTCCTAACCAGGGTCTACTGTTTTCCAGGAAATCGCTAAGCTGTTAGGAATTCGCAAGACCGCCCTGGTGCCCTAACTTCCACCCTCAAAGCGATGGTCTAGTTGAGAGGTTCAATCACACATACTGGAAAATATCAAATATGGTGGTTGACTAAAAGGATTGGGACCAGCAGCTGCCAATCGCTCTCCTAGCATATCATACCCCATTTCGATGGGGTTAACACCTGCGTTTTTGGTTATGGGACGACCCACCACTGGGACCAAGAGGAGGGATGTCCTCCTCGTCATTTTACCAGCCTACTGGACCATATATCTGAAGCTACAGGTGCTTGCAGATCCCCCCACCACTGGACCTCAAGCTGGACTTGGCTCTCCTGTTCTGCAGTCTAGCGTCTGGCGCAGAGCGCTGGATGACTACCAGGGTAACCGTAATACGGCTGGAGGACTCCATTGAGCGCCCCGCTCTTGCCATGGCCGACCCACGGGAACCAACGTCCACCCACATAAGGGCACTACGCTCAGTCCTGCCTATCCCTCCCCATGACGGGATGTAGAGAAGTTCCAGAGAAGCTAAAGCCACTTACGAACTACTCCCCCCTCCCCCCATTAACTCTGAAGAGCGGGCAGGCCTGGTTTGTTACCCCATAAACGGGAGCTTCATTTGGCTGTACACAGGTGCTTGCAGATAACCCCCCTTTCCCTACCCCACCACTGGACCTCATGCTGGACTTGGCTCTCCTGTTCTGCAGTCTAGCGTCTGGCGCAGAGCGCTGGATGACTAACAGGGGAACCGTAATACAGCTGGAGGACTCCGCTGAGCACCCCCTCCTGCCATGGCAGACCCACGGGAACCAACGTCCACCCACATAAGGGCACTACGCTCAGTCCTGCCCTCCCTTCGCCATGATGGGATGTAGAGACGTGTCTGAGGAGCTAGAGCCGCTTATGAACGACTACCCCCCCCCCCTGCACCAAAGAGCCTGAAGGCCTGGTTTGTTACCCCATAAACGGGAGCTTCATTTGCCTGTTCACATGCTGTTTGGAACGCGTAATGACGACGTGCCTCTTTCTACATACAACAGCGTAACACCCATATTAGTGCCTTCAAGCACAACAGCAGTTGTATCAAAAAGCAGAAGAGACGAGGCATCCCAACAACTTCAAATTGTGAAATCTAAGGGCGAAGGGATGAATTTAGTGCTCTACAATCCCCTTCGGAAAAAAAGAGTGAATTCCAAACTTCATCGACCTTGGGAAGGACCAGTATAATAGGCGCTCTCAATGATGTGGTCAAGAAATCAAGACTACACGTAGGAAGCTGCCGGTTGCTCATAATAATAATCTGGCTCCTTACAAAGATGAGAGGGGGAAGTGTTAGGAGGCTCCAGTCGTCTTGGTTATTACTTGCTACTTAAATTTACATTGATTACATGTTTGGTATTCGATGAGTCCGCCTACTCTTTCCTAATTGCTCTAATAGTATTAATTAGGAGATGGTTTGAAAGTTTAACCAAAACCGTTAAAGCACCCCTCGTTTTTGACACATTTTAGTGCCTCACCCATTCCCAACGATGGCGATATAACGGATGATGATCCTCTCCAGTATATCGCCCGAGTCTCTCTCGCCTGGAATAACCGTCGCGAAAAAGCCAACTCGTTGAAACGTGCGCGCGCAATCTCATCATCCAGCACATTTTTCTGTCCTTGAGACAAAGGTAGTCGTGACGGTGCAACGGAGGGACTGTTCAGTTTTTCGAGTGAATATTCAACCGTTACATTAAACTAAATAAACAACGCAGTTTTGAGATTTTATCTTACTTAGCAATACGAACTAGGAAAGGAAAGTTCTGCAACCGGCAGGCATTTTAAAAAAAATCTACTTCTTCAGTTGCAAAAGCTTCTGAATCTGAAAAACGTCATTTTAGTCACGAGAAAATGGTCTGCGTGTGTTTATGTGTGATGACGAAAAGAACAGCGGAACCAAAACAACACAAATTTGATTTAGTTTACGAATTATCGCGAGACAACAACCGATATCGGTTCAAAACTAACTATAGTCATCATAGTAATCAAAACACTAATTTTTCCTCTCAAAAACACCCGCAGATTTTCATTGCACTTTTTGTACGGTATGGACATGATAGTACCATGAAATTTTCGTCAGAGGGAAAATGATGAGAGGAGCTCAGTAAATTATCAAACATTATCGATTTTACTGCAGTTTCTTCCTTATAAATGTCAACTTATAGATGTCCTGTTTAAAAAAAATCAGAGTGGTGGTTCAATAAACACCCTGCACGATAACAGGTTAATAATGGTCATAATACGTTCGGGAGCAACCTCCGAAATTTTTGGAATTCAAACTATTTCATCTTTTCTCGGTGCTTCCCCGGAGATATGTCACCATAAACTGCTCCAAAAAAATCAAGTTGGCAGTTCCGTCAATTGCCTAAACGTTGATTTTTCGATGGAGGTTGTGGCGTAAGTAGTAGCAGCCCAATAAATTCCAGAACTTCGAGGGCAACCAGTTTCTACGTAGAACGTCAAGTTACTTCATCTACGTGAGCCTGAGGGAAGTTACGTGATGCGTCGCACTGGATATAAGGCAATAGATACGGAGAGTAATTAGTAAAATATCTGGTGCGACGCTCCGCACAACTTTCGATTTTCTTGGCACTAGCGACTCATAAAATAGGTTTTTATTCACTTTACAACTAGCGACGCATATGGTTCAGGAATTTATCGTGCTGTTTCTGCTTGTGCCACGACCATTATTGAGCTATCGGTGCACAGATGATTCAAGAGACTGCCTGCGGGATATTTTCGAGAACGCTCGTGTTCGCCGGGTTTGAATAATCTTGTACGAACTTTTAGAAATGATCACCCACGCACACTTTTTTTTTCGAATCGAAGGTGTAAATGGGACGGTAGCACGCAAAAAATAAACTAAATAAAATAATTGGGGAAATGGGGAGGGAGTCCAAACAAACCTACGCCAGCTCTAAGAATAGAAGGATTGGGAGGGGACAGGAAAGAAGGATAAGATGTTCGACGATAGAACGACCACCAGTTCAGATACGACCAAAGCAACAAGCGGGCGATGACATTCGGAAGAACACCTGTCACTCGCCGCCCCAGAACATACGAAGATCCGTCCTGCCATATTCGCGCTTATTGGCTCGCCAAGTCACGCTGCAAAATACTACCGGGATATCCAGGATCACTGCGGACTGGTGAGGACCAACGGTAATAATATCAGGACTCTGTTCTTCTCCAGAGGCCTTTTTTACTCCACTTCCGAGCCCTTAGATGACGATGAAACAGTAAGCTGCTTGCAGATTGTGCCATGACGCTTGACGCAGCCCCCATAAATACGTGGACACATCTGCACTACAGATTCAGTGGGTCAAATTGGTTAACACAGGCACAACAGCGAGAATCCACAATGTTACAATCCTGGCCCCAGTGCTGTAGGTAGTGACGCTAGAGGAACGGCGTGAATGTGCCAGTAGTCACTTCCATGGATGCCCTCTGAAGCCCACTCCACCCACAATACAAAGCACGGGGAGTCAAGATACTGCTCGAGGTCCTGTCTGTCCATTGAACCATGCAGAGCACCTATAAACTCAGATACCGGGCTTAGGGGCAGATGGAAAGTCCGTGCAACACCCCCACTTACCGCACAATTACAGAATATAGGTGGAGAGATAGATGGAACACGAGGGACGATATGTGGGAGGCCTAGCCTAACATTCACAGCAGAACTCCCAACCTGCAGCAACTGGGGAACCCCCACTACGACCTCAAATGAGCCTATTCTGCGGGAGTACATCAGCCTCCTCATGTTCTTTCAGTTCCATTCTCCGCTCCCTTAGACAGTGAACAGGCCCCTTACCATCCTTATCTCCCTCTCTTGTCTCACACTGGAAAGAGACAACCTTGACTGCCTTCGATCGGGCACATCCCACCAATAGGCAGCCCTGCACATCTGTGTGATCCCTCCCCTATCCACATGTACCCAACCCGATTCGCTTTACGTCACTTTACGTTATAACTACAAAAACGTCGACAACTCGAGCTTCGAGAAGCGCCCTGTACCTTCTACATATAGTTTACAACTTACTCACCTCATTCCTGCGATTCCCAATTCAACATTTTAGAAATGCCTTCAAGCGTCTAGTGTTTAGCTGGTTGATCAAAGTGAGTTATCTCGACTACGAATCCCTGCTTCCATTTGGCAATTCCACCTTTGATTGCCTACGAGGGGCGCAGGTTCCACTGAAAGAAGCTGAAGAAGTAAGAAACTTTTTTTCTTTTTTTTTTTGGGTGGATGCAGGCGATACCTACGTCGCCTATGCACCCCCCACCACCCCTGCACAAAGCGGAGGACATGCGCAAGTTCTGCATTTGCCACCTCTTCTGGCTGAAGAAAGGGCCTCCCAAACACATGACGGCGTGATGCCCCGAGTCCATCTGACGGTGCAATGCCGTGAGTCCATCGCATACACACAACACATGCTCTGCCGTCTCTAGCCCCACCTCGCAGAACCTGCATACCTGTACCTCGCACTTGCCTATATTTGCAAGGTGGTACCTCAGTGAACAGTGGCCTGTGAACAGGCCGCATATGATCCTCATACCCTTCCTCCGCAGTGTAAGCACCTCCTTGGCCCTCCCTTTGGAGAGTCGGATGAAGAGTTTTGACTGTCTAAGGCCGGGCAGCCCCTGCCAATGGGCAGCCCTGCACCTATCCTCCCATTTGCCAACCTCTCTACGTAGGTGGCTCCTGGTAGTCCCAACAAAGGGCTCAGGGCAGACAGGGATCTGCGCCGATCCCTTCTTTGCTAACCCATCAGCCTGTTCGTTTCCCTCTATACCCTGATGCCCTGGCACCCAACACAGTGTTACACTGTTGTCCTTGGCCAGGGTCTTCAGTCCAGTCAGACACTCTTATACCTGCCACGATGTAAGACAGTATGAGGCTAAGGCCTTGAGAGTGGCCCGACTGTCCACCATGATGTAGATCCTCTGCCGCTTCAGTCCCCTCTGCAGCAGCTGCTGGACACAGACCATCACTATAGCCTGGAACACTGTGGCTAAAGACCCCAATGGGATCGCTGCTCAAATTCTCGGTCCAAAGATGCCGGCCCCTGCAAGGTGACCACACACCGAGCCATCAGTGTCATATACCAGGGCCCCAGCTTCAAAAGCGGGAACTCCCCCTTCCCACCTGGATCGCTCGTGAATGAGTATTCGAAAGGGTGATTGGAAGTTGAACCCCGTGGGCATTGAGTCTACCATATGCAGTTCGGGCCCCTTCACCTTCACCTCGTCAAGGATCAAGTGGTAGGAACTCCTCCTCCCTCGCATGATCAGACCGAACTCCAACATACACACAGCCTGGAGGAGCCATACGTGGAGTGGAGCTAAATCTAACAAGACGTCCAGTGCCTATAGGTGACTGCAGGCCTAACAACCGCAGTGTACAGCCACCAGATCATCCCAGGCCCCAGCCCCCATGTCTTCCATCGAGCCTTATTAGCCTTCGAACGGTCAACGTCCCAAAAACCAGCCTGTAGATCAGCGCAGTCTCCTGCTTCTTGACTGCCCTACATGCAAAAGACGAGACCGGAAATGTGGAATTTGTCCTCTTCAGTCAGCTCTCGACTGGTTTCACTTACGTCACGTCGTAAGTAATCATTTCTGTGGCCACCAACGCCAGCCCTGACGTGCAGCCTTACTTTTCTTATTAAACGTCGAACGCGGTCACGTGCTGGTAGCATTGGAACCTCCGAGGCTCACAATTGATTCACATTCTGTTGCCCTTCGAACTCCTTCAGCCTTGACCGTCGTCGCTCTAAGTCCTCAAGAAGTATTCGTGACCCAGTGAGTTGCGGTTACAACGAAATTAATTAGCTAAAATGTTCAGGGATGAGTCACGAAAATATCAATCGAGCCGCGCGGCTCATCTACTGAGCTTGACCGTCGCGTTTCGCAGCACGAACTAAATTATTACTTTCCTTATTACGAGAGAAACCATTAGCGGTTCACCGCGTCATGCCGACGTGAAGAACTGAATTCGTACCTTTTCGGTTTGAACTCAAATAAACTGTACTGCCCGTAGACAAATTAAATAGGGTTCGAACTGCGTCGATTTATTAAAAGGTACTGAGAACTTCTGAGGTCGCATTCAAACTCTCAACCGCCACATGTTCCCATTCTAAACAGTGGCGGAGCTAGGTAACCAAGGGCCCTGGGACAAAGTAAAACATGGGGCCCCAATGCTATAATTGACCAGATGGTTCCGTGGCCGTAACTATGTGACTCCATTCTTTTTACTCTCCTTGGCTCTACGAAGTAGAAAGGAAAGTTATGTAATCGGCTGAAAAAAAAATTTTGAGTTTTCTTCAGATCTTTACGTTTCAGACCCTCCTGAGTCCGAAAAACACTATTTGGGAAAATGGTCTGTGGGTCTGTGTGTATGTGTGTATGTGTGTCTGTGAACGATTTTTAGAGAAAACCACCGTACCAAATCAGCTCAAACTTCATATCTCGCCCGCAGGTTACCATGGGACGCCAAAATAAGGGTATGAACAAAATCTATCGAAATTTAACTATAGTTATCATAGTGATCAAAACACCAAATTTTTTTTTTCTCAAAAACGGCTCTAACGATTTTGATTAAATTTTTTATATTGGTAGCTCCTAATATGTCAACTATGCCATAAAATTCCCGTATACGGGAAAATGACGAGAGCAGCACAATAAATTACCAAAACTTTCGACGAAATCGATTTTAGCGCGGTTTTTAGAGATAACAACCGTACCAAATCAGCTGTAAAATGATGTCTAGCCTACACGTTACCATGAGACGCATAAATAATGGTATGGACAAAATCCACCGAAATTTAACTATAGTTATTATAGTGATCAAAATACCAAATTCTTTTTGTCAAAAAGGGCTCTAACGATTTTGATTAAATTTTTTATATAGATAGCTCTCAATAAGACAATTATATCATGAAATTTCCATTCGTATGAAAGTGACGAGAGCAGCACAATAAATTATCAAAATTGTCGATGAAAAGCGTTTTTAGCGCAGTTTTTACTTTCCTTGGCTCTACGAAGTAGAAAGGAAAGTTATGTAATCGGCTGAAAAAAAAAGTTGAGTTTTTTCAGATCCTTACGTTTCAGACCCTCCTGAGTCCGAAAAACACTATTTGGGAAAATGGTCTGTGGGTCTGTGTGTATGTGTATATGTGTGTCTGTGAACGTTTTTAGAGAAAACCATAGAACCAAATCAGCTCAAACTTCATATCTCGCCTGCAGGTCACCATGGGAGGCCAAAATAAGGGTATGAGCAAAATCCATCGAAAGTTAACTATAGTTATCATAGTGATCAAAACACCAAATATTTTTTTTCTCAAAAACGGCTCTAACGATTTTGATTAAATTGTTTATATTGATAGCTCTCAATATGGAAACTATACCATAAAATTCCCATTAGTGGGAAAATGACGAGAGCAGCACAATAAATTACCAAAACTTTCGACGAAATCGATGTTAGCGCAGTTTTTAGAGAACACCACCGTACCAAATCAGCTGAAACTTGATGTCTAGCCTACAGGTTACCATGGGACGCAATAATGAGGGTAAGGGCAAAATCTACCGAAAGTTAACTATAGTCATCATAGTGATCAAACACCAAATTTTTTTTCTCAAAAATGGCTCTAACGATTTTAATTACATTTTTTATATAGATAGCTCTCAATAAGTCAATGATACTATAAAATTCTCATTCGTGGGAAAATGACGAGAGCAGCACAATAAATTATCAAAATTTTTGACGAAAAGCGTTTTTCGCGCAGTTTTTTCCTTATAAACCCCGCTGGAATTCTTGTAGAATGTTAAAAAAAAATTGGTATTGTAGTCCAATCCAATAACTAAAGGGTGAGTGTTTAAAAACGCTCATGAGATACATGGGGGTCACTTCAGAAATTCAAGAATTTCAACTACTGCCGTTTCGCTTACTACCAGTTCTAAAAGTTTTTACCCAATAACTCTGCAAAAGTAATTACTATCCTTCTTAAAAAAATTTGTGTTTACAGCCTCATCAATTATCTGTGTACCAATTGCTCAATAATGGTCCTGCAATGAGTACGAGCAGCACAATAAAATCTGGAACTGTAAGCGCTACCGCTTGCTGCTGCCGTAAAGCGTTGTTTGACCAAGTTCAAATTAACTGAGTGATAAATGAATTGATTAAATAGAATTAGCCATGTACAAAGTGAATTGTTGTAGAGCTAAGGAAAATTGTGTGTTGCAACGCTCCAGATATTTAAGTCATAGTTTGGCGTCTGGTAGCCTGCGGACATGTTATCAATTTTGAGTTGATTTGGCTAATCTGTTTCTCTCCCAATCGCGTTCACAGACACGCAGAGCATTTTACCAAATGGTTTTTCTCGGACTCAGTGGGTCGTAGAGAACTCAAAATTTATTTTTCAGCCGATGGCATAACTTTCTTTCTCACTAGGTAGCGCCAAGGGAAGTAAAAGTATTATGGGGAAAACTAACCTAAAATCGATTATTTTTCGACGTTGTTGCCGAAGCGGATGCGGATGCTAGACCTAAAGACAACCAAGTTCAGCATGAGGTCCAGCATCGGGGTAGAAGATATTATTCGGAAACTGACGGCTAATCTTGCGCTTGTCTCGGAAGTGTTCTCACTGAACTGCATACACTCCCCGCCACCGCCTTTCCAAAACCCCACGCACCAAATATTATATCAACTGTCGACCTACAACGCGCCTAGTTCGCAGACGTTCCCCCGTCTCTCTTCCGTCTGGCGGCGAAAGAATGAGAAGAAATAATAGGCGGTAACTAACATAAATGCTCTTGGGCAAACAAGGTGCCCGTGAAATAATCAACGCGTTTGAAAACGGCCGCCGACAAGCGACGGAAAATAACCGTCGATTCTAATTGACGATGGCTAAATGATAAACGACGAGAAAATACGAGGGAACGCGCGACGGTTGCATCTGACGGCTAACGAACGACTCGTCGGTCAATGAAAACAACGTCCAACAATTCGTAACGAGAGGCGACGACGTCGTTTTTAGGCGAGAACAAACTTTAGTTCATTGTCTTGAAAATTTGGAGAAACTGGCAATTTACTAACTCAACTGGCACAACAAGACGTCTTATGAGCTCTACGTGTATTGATGCGCTATTTGAAGAGAAATTCGTCAAAAGAGCGACCTTTAGAGTAATCTCTTCAGAAGAGCTCTTTACCAATCAATGTATGTGTAACAAGTGAAGTATACCATATTTGACAGCACCAGTGCTAGGTGTAGATGTGGAAGAACATCCTGACAATTCACGCGTTTTTAGCGGATTCTTCGATTTGCTTAGTTGGGTTGTACAAGTATTGTTTTTAGCAATTTATTATAATTTTATTTTCGGTACATTTTAGTCTCCCACCTCCGCTCGTGACCTCGTTTTGGCATCTTCGAAACATAGCGAACCAAATAAAAAACCCTGCAAATTATTACACAATGGTTTATTATTCTCATGAACAGCTTGACCTAGTATTACTGCTCCCCCATCCCATTCGATTCAGCATCGAATACTAGTAAACCATGCGAAACTTGTCTTGGCTACAATGGAACTACAGAACCAAAACGTCTGATGATTTTGCCCTGTCGGGTCGAGGAAATTGGAACGGGGGCGCTTCGAGCGAACCTGTTGCGAGGCGAAAGGGGAGTTGAGCAGTTGAGTGCGAGGCCAGGACGAGGCGGGTTGTTTTTTATTGAGACGGGCGGGAGGGAGGGACTTCAAACAGATGTAGATTGATCCAAAAGACGATAAGTCAAGTGGAACAGAATAAATTTAGATTCGTTTTCGACGTTCAAAAGTTCAAACGATGCGATATGGTCACAGACATTGGTTATGAATGACTTCAACGAGTCTGGAGAAGGTTTACCTTGAATTGGGGTAAAGTTAAGAACCCGATTCTGGTACGCAGTAGCAAGTAGCCGCCGCTTATCGTAAGTCTCCACCAACGAGTTCCAAGCCAATTGATAATTGGCGTCTGTAATTTGAAGAGTAGTTACTAATGAGAGTGCTGGGCCGCTTAATGGAGTGATTAAGTAATGGAACTTTTTCGTGTTGGACAAGAGTTTATCATCGTGTACTATGGAGACAAAGGTATCACGGAATTTTGGCCAATTAAGTATATCCCCGTCAAATGGGATAAGCTTTATTTCTGGCAAATGTGAACCTGTAGATTCATGAACTACCGTTGTTTCGTGGAGAGCAGAACCGATTATAGCGATTATTTTATAATAGATCGAGCGGACAGATTCATACTCGGATTTTTCCTTTTCAGTAGGAAAAGATACGCTCTTTTCTTCGTCACTAATAACGCTAAGATTAATTTAATGTATCTTCATATTTCGAGAAATATTTTTCGAGACAGGGATACATTCCCTTCAATTGTAGGAAAAAAGTCCTATCTGTTTTCGCGTTTCTAGCTATCTCCTGAATTGCTTCGATTTCCCCTTTAGCAGTTAGAAGAATTCGCTTGGATTTTGCAATAGTGCGAGACAAGCTTTCCGTCATTGTGATAGACGAAGGGACAAAGAGAACAAAAAATAAAATAAAATAAAATAAAAATGAAGATTCGGAAATTAAGAAGGATTGGAGGAATACCGGACGAAACAAGGTAAGGATTTCGGGAGGTGCACGGATTTAAGTTCAGTTTAAAAAGAAGCCTAAGGTTTGAGGTCGGTGTCCGCGCGCAAGTTAAAACAGATCGAAAAGTGTTGCCAACCTAATTTCCGTTCGGCCAAAAACGCAGATATAAAATAGACAATCGAAATAAAATTACAAGTTACATAGAAAATTACGTTTAACGATGTGAAGTTTATACAACCACGCTCTGCTACCAAAATGTTTGTAGACACAGAGGCGGGGTTTTCAATAATAAAAACCCTGCAAATTATTACACAATGGTTTATTATTCACATGAACAGCTTGACCAAGTATTACTGCTCCCCCATCCCATTTGATTCAGCATCGAATACTAGTAGACCATACGAAACATGACCTGACTACAATGGAACTACGGAAACGAAACGTCTGATGATTTTGCCCCATCGGGTCGGAGAAATTGGAACGGGGGCACTCCCGTTGTGAGTCGAAAGGGGAGTTGAGTGGCAGCGTCGTTGGGAGGTGAGCGAGCGCGGGTGGTTTTTTAATGAGACGGGCGGGGAGGGATGGAGTACAAACGACGGAACGTTGACTTCCGCTGTAGTTCCCGCGTTGTACTGCGTTTCGTTAATTTTTTTAACCATTTTTTGCCCATTAGAACCACGGGCTTTGTCCGATCGGATTGCCGAGATGGCGGGCACAACTAGATACCAAATCGGATTTTTGTGCGAAAGAACGAATTTGTTAGACCACGTTAAAGGCACAAAACAGCCTGGACGGCGGACGGACATTGCAAATTTGGAATCTCCAAGTCTTGAAACGTAAAGTATCAAATTTTGAGGGGGGGTTGTAAAAAATGTTTCGTGACCGAAAACATAGGGTTATTATTCAGAATGAATAATAAACCAAAGCGAGCTCAATCTGTCGAACCGTTCTCCGGCAAATGAGACAATCATAAGTCTGGCCATGCACAGTGTTTAGGTAGTTACATTCCGTGGTTCTACGGAGTACGCCTCTTTCGGACGTACTTGCTCTCAAAGCTGACATACTGTTAGTGAGAGGTTGACTGTTCGAAGGATTGAGGGAAGGAAAAGGAAAGCCCTCATCGACAAGTTAGTTATCGATGAGTGGCAGCAGAGATGGGAGAATAGCGAGAAAGGTAGATGGACGTACACTTGGTTGCCACAGGTAAGGGAAAGCATAGGAGCGGGATGGTTAAGATTTGGGTTTTACACCACACAGTTCGTCACCGGCCACGGCTGTGTGAGTGCGGAGAGCTGGATACAGTGGCACGTGGTGTTCCAAAAGGGATATAGCCAAGAATGAGGTAATAGGAATGGAGGGGCAGTGGGATACGACAATGGTTAGGGAGCAAGCAGGTTTTGTATGGTGGAAATGGTTCGGTGAAAGGGTTCTAAAGGATAGGGAAGAGGTTAGGTTAGGAAATGTGCGCAGGGCCTCAGGATTAGGTGTTTAGGTTATGTGTTTGTGTGTGTTCTGTGTTAGTGTGTGGTCTTGAGTGGGCGGTGCCAGAGATGGTCGAATATCAAGTAGCGTGAATCATCAAGTGAATGTATTTAAGGGCTGAATGTATATATAAGTGAAGGTGTGTGAATGTATATGTTGTGTATGTGTGTTAGAGTCCTGTAGGAATAGGTAGTGTAGCGAAGGATCCAGGGGGGATGAATATCGAGTAGTCCGCCCCTGGACCTTTGGGAAAGAGTGTGAATGTATTTAAGGGTTGAAAGTATTTATTGTATGAGTGTGTATGTAGGTTAGTAGTGTTAGGTTAGAGTGAGATGGGTGGATCGCGGTCGAGGGTGGCCGAATATCAAGTAGTCACACCGGAAAGGGGATCACAGTTCAGGCCGTAGAAGACAGCCTGACACCCTTCTCCATGGCAGGTGTGGGTACAAGTCCAATTCCCGTGCCCCCATGGAGATAAAGCGTAGGAGCCGGTAGAACGCCTCTCGGCAATTCTGGCACCGGGGCCTGCCACCCATTCAGGTCCTTAGGCTGCTCAAGGTGCAGCCACATAGAATGGGTACCTCTGGGGCTTTAGGGCATGGCACGGTCGGCCGTGAAGCCATGGGATTGGCCTCGTGGGGACCGTGGTTTCGCAGGAAATCCTCCCAAGAGAGATGATTGGTGCTGGCTAGAGAGGGGCAAAGGCTGCGAAGCTAGGTACCCTCTCCAATGCCACGGGCAATGCCCAAAGCACACCTACCATTGTTCGAAGGATAATCTCCTAAATATCCACGGAGATAAAGCGTAGGTGCCGGTAGAACGCCTCTCGGCAATTCTGGAACCAGGGCCTGCTACTCATTCAGGCCCTTAGGCTGCTTAAGTCGTAGCCAAATTAAAAGGATACCACGGGGGCTTCTACCCACGGTCGGTAGCATGGAGCCTTTTAGGCGTGGCGCTGCCAGCCGTGAAGCCAAGGGTTTGGCTTCGTGGGGACCGGGTATCGCTGGGAGTTTCCCCAGAGTTCTGTGTGAAGTGTGGCAGGGGAGAGGTAGAGGCCCCAGGACTAGGTACACTCCCCAGCCGCCATTTGAACACTCGATTACACTTGTTCAAAGGATAATAAGTTTCTATATAATGGTATGATCCGTTTTGCACACTCTGGTTCGATCTGGGGGTCTCAGCGTTCCATGTCTCTCCACCACCGTAAGCGCCTTTTTCCATTGCAGGCACAGCGTTGGGTGTCACACGCGCTTTGCCTGGTTTTGAATTCGTTCAGGATCAGATGCAGGGGTGTGGCACGGCAACTCCATCTCCCTTTAAGCCTCGGGATTGTAACGTTGTGGAAGGTCACCACTGTGCTGTGAGTCACTGAATCATTTAGCGCAGATGTGTTTGCGTACTCATCGGAGCCTTGTCAAGCATCCATGACGCAGTCTGTAAACAGGTTCCTGGTACATCGTCATCTGATGGATACAAAGTGGGGAGTGGCACTACCGGGTTGTCTCTGGAAAGGGACTGAGACCTCACATCGTCGCCGTTGGCTATGACCAGTCTGCAGTGATCCTGGATGTCCAGGCAGTATCTACTCTAACGAGTTTAATTAAATTTTCCGAATGGACAGCTCCAAATAACGCAACCGTACCGTAAAAAAACTTTCGTCCCTGGGAAATTAAGACCAGCACAATTTCATATTTTTCCTTATTTCTTATACACTCCGCTCAAATGTTAATAAACACTTCAGAAACATTGACATAGTGACCCAGTTAATGCTAGTACGACGAGCGTTTAATAATGCTCATATGATTCATAGGTATGCCGAAATTTCGACCACCGATTTACAACCAGTTTTTACCTGATAATTCTTGAACAGTCATTATCCTCAAAAGAATCGTGTTTACAGCCTCATTCATTCTCTGTGCACTAATTGTTGAATAACGGTCGAGGCGTGAGCAGCAGCAGCAGCACAATGAACAGTAAGCGTACCATTATCTCCCACGGTGGTACACCGATAAATAAATCGAATTAGTAGCCAAGGAAAGTCCTGCGATGGGTCATACTAGATATTTTTCGATTCCGCAGGCCTCAATGCGTAATGATCCAAAGGAAACTCAACTTTTTGCCCGGTTGTAATAGTTTTCTCACACTTTTGAGTAGCAAAAGTCAAAATATCAAGCACGACGCACCACAATTTTGCTACTAATTCAATAAATAAAACAACACTTAACGGCGGCAGAGAACGTTAGAGCTTAAAGTTCCGAAATGTATTGCGCTGCTTCCACTCATGCTCTGACCATTATTGAGCAATCGGTGCAGAGAGAATAATGAGGTTGTAAGCTCGACATTTAAAAAAAAAGGATAATAATCACTTTTCTAGAGTTATCTAGTAAAAACGTTCAGAAATGGTAATAAGTGAAACAGCGATGGAGTCCCCTCTTGTATATTTTATGAGCGTTACTAAATACTCATCGTGTAAGTAATTGGTTGGAATTCCACCTGAATTTTTCTGAAGAACCAAGTAACATTCGAGGGAAGAAAACAAAATCCTTTTTCGGAGAAATTTTCGGCACTTTATTGTGCTACTCGCGTCATTTCCCCACCCATGAACATTTTATGGTAAATACACGTTATTAGAAGTTGTCTATACAGGAATTTTAATCAAAATTGCTAAGACCGTTTTCGAGAAAAAAAATTTAGTGCTTTGATAACTATAGTTAGTTTTGGAAAGAGTTTGCTCGTGTCCTTATTTTGGCGTCCCAAAACCCGCGGGATAAATACCAACTTTGAGCTGATTCGGTTCGGCCGTTTTTACTCAATCGCGTTGACTATCACACACACACAGACCACTTTCCCAAATAGTGTTTTTCGGACTTTTGTAGGGTCTGAGACGAAAAGATCTCAAGAGAACACGAAACATTTTTTTTCAGTCGATTATATAACTTTCCTTTCTACTTCGTTAAGTTCCGTGAATATAAAATAAATGTGTTTATTATTTGTTTTTAACCGGAGGCTATTATTGGGATTTTTAGGGCAGTCTACGCTACAATCACTTAGGAGTGCGTTTAGTCCAATAAAATTAGAGTTAATTATTACACTTTGAATAAAATCCGGAAAATGGCAAGTACTAGTTAGCTTACAGCGAAACTTGACTCTCGTTATTGTTAATTTTTGGTAAAATGTCCAATCACTTATCAATTCCAATGTGCGAAGACGTTGGTTCATTGTCGAAAATAATAAACGAGAATGAGCGTGGAATCGACAGGAAATAGGTCAAAGTTGCAAAGTTGCTCGCACTAAGGTCAAAATAAATCCGTAATTCGCGCGCTGTAAATTCGTAATTTTCTCGACTTCATGTTGAGTTGAATGGAAAAAAAGGAACCGGTTTCTCAGTAAATTTAATGCCGAACGATTGCCGCCACGCGCTCGAAAGTAGTTTTTATTACGACAATAAAACGAACGGTATACTCGCCCTCCGACGATGACATTACCTACGCGTTAAATTCGCTAACGCTTTTCGTAAATTAATCTTAACGCAAAAATATGAACTGAAATCACCTGTAAATTGGCGCGGACGAGGACCATCGCTCAGGATTGCTTGGCACGATCTCAGGATCAAACACAATACTGAGCGAATTGCGGGTTTGTCAGCTTCGCAAAGAGAACAGAACACCTTGAGAGGTCGCCCCCTCCAGAGCTACTGACAAAATAGCCGCCGCCGCCGCCGCTTCGAACGACCGAACCGACAATTGGTTCGAATTTTCAGTTTATTTGTTATTAATTTGACGCGTGAGTTGTGCGTACGAAAGAGTCGAAGTCGACATAACGGAAGGGGAACGGCCCATAGCGTAGAACGGGCTGAAATATACGGAGTAGTGTATCAGTTACAGTATAGTGTAGGAAGGGATTCTGATCAATTGATGATCCCCGATAGCTACCACTCACCTTCATGAACCTCTTCACCGTCAACATTCACTCCTACCTGCTGACTCTACTGTGACCGCCATTATATTAAATATTATCTGTTTATAAAATGTTACATATCAAAAGTCGCGGCAACCAGTGGGCAGTCGACCTCTACCTGTGTCAAATAGTTAGTGTACAACTTTATAATAAATAAAGTTTAATAAAAATATCTGGTGCGTTGCAACACCCAACTTTCCTTACCTCTACGTCAATTCACTTGTGTACATGGCTTTTTTTCTACTTACTCAATTCATTTATCACTCAGTTCATTTGAACTTGGCCAAACAACACTTCACGGCAGCAGAAAACGGTAGCGCATATAGTTCCGTATTTTATTGTGCTCGACCTCATTCCTGGACCATTATTGAGCAATCGGTACACTGAGATTGAAAGAGGCTGTAAACACGATTTCTTTTTTAGAGAACCAGGACGGGGGGCCAAGGAAAGTTGTGTGACGCGCCGCATATTTTGTTAATGGAGAACTACATTAATCTTGAATTCTTTACAGTATAATATGGAACTCGAAGTAATATTCATTATTCTCAATGATTATTTATATTATGATGTATTGACTAAGGAAGTATTAATAGTATAAAGAATTATTTTATATATTCTATAATAATATTTTTTAAATATCTGGTGCGTTACAACACACAACTTTCCATAGCTCTACAACAATTCACTTTGTACATGGCTAATTCTATTTAATCAATTCATTTATCACTCAGTTCATTTGAACTTGGTCAAACAACACCTCACAGCAGCAGGAAGCGGTAGCGCTTACAGTTCCGGAATTTATTGCGCTGCTTGTACTGATTCCAGGACCATTATTGAGCAATCGGTACACAGATAATTAATGAGGCTGTAAACACGGATTTTTTGAAGAAGGATAGTAATTACTTTTGCAGAGTTATTGGGTAAAAACTTTTAGAACTGGTATTAAGCAAGACGGCGGTAGTTGAAATTCAGGAATTCCTGGAGTGAGCCCCATGTATCTCATGAGCGTTTTTAAACACTCACCCTTTAGGTATTGGATTGGACTACAATACCAATTTTTACATTCTACAAGAATTGCAGCGGAGTTTATAAGGAAAAAACTGCGCCAAAAACGCTTTTGGTCGAAAATTTTGATAGTTTATTGGGCTGCTCTCGTTATTTTCCCACGAATGAGAATTTTATAGTATCATTGCCTTATTGAGAGCTATCAATATAAAAAATGTAATATAAAATCGTTAGAGCCGTTTTTGAGAAAAAAAATTTGGTGTTTTGATCACTATGATGACTATAGTTAACTTTCGGTGGATTTTGCCCATACCCTCATTATTGCGTCCCATGGTAACCTGTAGGCTAGACATCAAGTTTCAGCTGATTTGGTACGGTGGTTTTCTCTAAAAACTGCGCTAAAATCGATTTCGTCTAGAGATTTGGTAATTTATTGTGCTGCTCTCGTCATTTTCCCACGAATGGGAATTTTATGGTATAATTGCCTTATTGAGAGCTATCAATATAAAAAATTTAATCAAAATCGTTAGAGCCATTTTTGAGAAACAAAATTTGGTGTTTTGATCACTATGATAACTATAGTTAACTTTCGGTGGATTTTGTTCAAACCCTTATTTTGGCGTTCCATGGTGACCTGCGGGCGAGATATCAAGTTTGAGCTGATTTGGTACGGTGGTTTTCTCTAAAAATCGTTCACAGACACACACACACACACACACACACAGACCATTTTCCCAAATAGTGTTTTTCGGACTCAGGGGGGTCTGAAACGTAAAGATCTGAAGAGAACTCAAAAAGTTTTTTTTCTGCCGATTACATAACTTTCCTTTCTACTTCGTAGAGCAAGGAAAGTAAAAACCGCGCTAAAAACGCTTTTCGTCGACAATTTTGATAATTTATTGTGCTGCTCTCGTCATTTTCCCACAAATGGGAATTTTATGGTATAATTGCCTTATTGATGAGAGCTATCAATATAAAAAACGTAATCAAAATCGTTAGAGCTGTTTTTGAGGAAAAAATTTGGTGTTTTGATTACTGTGATAACTATAGTTAACTTTCGGTGGATGTCGCCCATACCCTTATTTTTGCGTCCCATGGTAACCTGTAGGCTAGACATCAAGTTTCAGCTGATTTGGTACGGTTGTTTTCTCTAAAAACCGCGCTAAAATCGATTTCGTCGAAAGATTTTGTAATTTATTGTGCTGCTCTCGTAATTTTCCCACAAATGGAAATGTTATGGTATAGTTGCCATATTGGGAGCTATCAATATAAAAAATTTAATCAAACTCATTAGAGCCGTTCTTGAGAAAAAAAATATTGTGTTTTGATCACTATGATTACTGTAGTTAGCTTTCGGTGGATTTTGTTCATACCCTTATTTTGGCGTCCCATGGTAACCTTTGGGCTAGATATCAAGTTTGAGATGTGGTACGGTGGTCTTCTCTAAAAATCGTTCACAGACACACACACACACAGACCATTTTACTAAATGTAACACTCCTGACTGTGCAGTTTAACTTAACTCTTAAAAGAGCTACATCAGCCGAACATTAAGGAGGTCGCAGTTTTGCTAGTGTCCGCCGAACTCAGACCTAAGGAGGTAAGGCAGGTTGTCGTTTGCCAGTCGCCCGGTAGGGAGCTATTGTCCATGTGTTACCACCTCGAGGTATGTCCCTGGAGAATCCTCACTATCGAGGTCTTAATCTGGTTATTCGCCTCATCTAATTATTTACCTGGGTGGCAAGTTTCAAAAAGAGAGCCCAACTGATCGTAAACTGGAGAAAGCTGTTATTAGCACGCTTAGCAGCAACCTAACAGCGTTGGCTGCTCATCCACGATCGTGTTGTTGTTAGAAACTACAGTGTAGCAGCACTTGTTTACACCGCACTGGAGGCGCAAGATGTAAAACGAAGTGAATCTGAGCGTTGAAGTCGTTATATACAGTTATGAACGAGCTCGTCCAGTGGTCAGGCTCAACCCACATTCTCCTAAAGGGTTCACAGATGTTGGTTAAAAACTCATACAAGTCACGTCCATAACACACAGTGCGTAATGTTAAAGGATGAAGATCTTGGTTACCACTCATACTTAATCCCACACACGAGGGAGATAAAACTTTGATACACATATCCTCCTGGAGGTGCAAGGTTTGCAGGACGGAAAGTGTTTGAGAGAAAAGAAGAGGAACCCTCAACTCACTTCTCTTAAGACGTTCACGGATGTTCGGAAAAAACCCATGTTTTCGTTCAGTAGATAAGTCTATACAAAGTTCGGCCCACGGTGGGGGAAGTTTCCTTTTCACTCTCCCCTCGTCCAACATGCACTCAACAGCCAAGTCGACAGGTAACTGTCAAGCGAACACTCATAGTGCTTCAAGGATGCTGTCTCGAAGGCCTTGGTGACTCATAGGAGCTTAGCACTCTATCTCCTTTCATTGACTGTAGGTAATTAGGCCTTAGTAAGTGGCCTTGTACATTAGGATAGTGTGACAATAACGCGAGGACAGTGTAACATTGAATGGTGAGAATAGTGAATAGTTGTGTGGGACAGTTGAGAGTTTGTGTTGTGTTCAGTTAGGCTTCGTGAGCCCAAGCATATTTGACCCTTCTCTTGGCTAACTGAAAGCAACACAAGGTTTCAACCATGCTGAATCATACGGACCAATAGTGTGATCACACAACAATTCACTATTCTCATATCATTTCGAATTTTGCTCTTTATAAGCAAAAAATGAAGTACTATTAAAAGTTGACTAACTTTATTGCGCAATTCATTCTAATAAACGTGAGAGTTCGAAACAGGCTCTGAAGAGGTGAATGCTGTATCCAATCAATCCTGGAATCAAAATCGTGGCGAGTGAGTAAACGTCGTGATCAAACAAATTATACCACTACACAAAAAACATGACAGATGCGACTTGGCCGATTGGGTAATGAGTGAGAACTATAAGCTAATTTCAAAATGAAGTAGCAACATTTTGTGTGGAATTTGTCATCCTTAGTTTGTTACTTACTCCTGAATGTCTCCCACAACTACTCACCAGCTCAATTTATACAGTGGAAGTATCATAGTCAGTTAGCTAGACAGGTTGAGTATAACGATTCGTCAAATGAATTATAATGAAATTCTGTGTTCATAAATTGGCTTTATTCACCAGGCCTGTGGAGACGTTCATGGCTCATGGCTCTGCATGTAGAACGGCATCAAGGGGGTTCCATGCATCAGGGGGGGGGGGGGTCCATAGGCTTGAGTGACACCTGTGGTGGGAGGGAGAATCACTCAGACACCATGCCTCAAGGCCCCATCTACGGTTGGCCCATGCTTGCGCAAACGCCTTGCTTGGGAGGAGGCGGCACTTTTCTTAAAAATATTATTTTACTGACTTAGACCATTACGACATCATGAAATATACATTATGAAAAAATATATATATTCACCGTTTGACTACGCTGATGTAGTTATGTTCAGCAATGTGAGCAACACATCATTCATTCAGCCACATTTCTTCACAGATCTTTTAGACGAGACTGGGTTACTATTCAGTGGCTTAAATTTTGCGTCATGGTGTCTTACATCGCTTTTTTGAAGTCATTAGGCCGTTTCTTCCTCCACAAATGAAGGGAAACAGTTAAGCGCTTGCGTTGGAAGCCAAGTTGCTCAGAAGTTCATTGCGCTCAAAATCAATTGGACTTCTCGAGTCCTGGAACCATCTGGCTGAGCTCAGTTACTTTACGACGCCACGATTAAGATGTACGTACTGGAGGTTGAAAGTGCATTGGCAGGTCCGCAGTGTCTATTTTACGTCACTCTCTAAATCTTTTTTTCTGGGGGGGTTTGCAAGCTGCTCACCGAGTAATGCACATCCAGAGGCGGCCAGATTGGTCAAAGTAAGAAATGACGAGCGGCTGATAGTGAGTTCCGTGTAAAGTGAATTTGAACTGAACCGTGTCACAAAAACAGGACAGCGTAGGCGTGGGCTGAAGAGCGTTGGCTTCTAGAAGACATATCCTTTTCAGTCTACTTCTAGTCCTGTACATTTTGTTGAAACATAAGCGGTGAAGGTGAATATTCGTTAACCACGACCTGCAAGTATAGTTATTAACCACCTCAACACCTTCCAACACTTTCCACACAAAACACAAGCTGGAAGAAGAGTGGGCTAGTTGCTCTGCTGCGAAACGAGACAAGTAAAAAGGTGCATGGAAAGACTGAAAAATCTATCAGAGCAGCGGATGCAAACACTGCAAGCTAAAAAAAGAGGGAGCAGATCACCAGTGCTGCCAGCTGATAGTCATTTGATCCTTGACACATGTAGAGGTGCACAGAGTGACTGAATATTCTATCAGAGCAGCGAATGCAACCAGCGCGGGATATAGCTGCAGCGCTCACGGTTAATGGCGATTTGCTGCACGATACAAAAGAGAAGCATAGTGTGATTGAGATGGGTATCTATCAAAGGTGAACTCGAAAATCCCAAGGTAAAAAAAGAGCTGGCAAAGTAGCTGCGCTGCCAAGCGATAGCAATTTGAACGAAGGCGAGTAAGGAGGTTATTGGAGCGACTGGACAGGCTTACAGAGCTGCAAATGTAAACACCCCAAACAAGAAGAAAAGGGGGCACTGCAACTACGCTGCCAAACAAGGGGCATGGAGTGACTGGAAAGGCGATCGGAGCTGAGAAAGTAGAAGAAGACCAGGCATAGCTGCTGTTCTGACAACTGTTAGCAATCTAGTGGCAGCGCTCCAAGGTGTTGAAGTTCACTCTTAAAGTGACACAACCTTTCACTGTAAATATTCTACCAGCTTTTGCAAACCAGAGCTCTAACAACGCGTAGTACATTAAATACCATTCAACGTTCACAGCTACTCACCCAAAACCATCCATACGCAGAATGCTGTAATTCTCTCAAATGGAAGCACCTCAAACATGGCACCGTACATCATTATCCCCAACATCGGAATAAAGGGAACGCCGATAAACTGAAAAAAAAAACAGTATGAGAAAATGTGCGATCATCATACCCAATGAGCATGTACACGTTCAAATGGCTTTTAAGAACGAAAAGCGCAGTTTGATAATATCTAGTGCGACGCATTGCACAACTTTCCTCAGTCCCACGTTCACACAGGGATTTTCATAACTCTGGCTGTTAACAGGTCGTGCTGGAGGTTTCAAAATTGATTTGATTCCCCCTGCTCTAGAGATAGACTATAGGTATTGTCAATGTACTGTGACAGTTTGAAGTAGTTGAAGTTTAAGAATAAGCGAAACGGAACTGTTTTGGATTACAGAATTTCGAGGGTTGTTCCTAATTATCATATCTTTATTAAACTGCCCTTAAGAGGTTATGTAGTTTTACTACCAACGCGAAGCTTTTTAGAACGTATGCGCAGTTAGTGGGGGAAAAGCTGTACTAAAATCGCTTTTCGTCGAAATGCTCGATTATTGAGCTACTTTCGTTATATTCTCACTGACGAAAACGTCGAATTATCGTTTCGACGTTTGGAATGCCCCACAGAACAAATTTAATTAGAATCGTTACGGCCATTTTTGAGGAAACAAATATTGAGTGTTTTGATCATCATAACTATAGTTAGTTTTGGGCCATTTTGGTTCGTACCCTTATTTTGAGGGTATGAACTGTTTGAACTGAGTTGTGAAAGGGGGGCCATTGAGGAAAGCTGTGGGAGGCGTCGCACTGGATATTTTTTGTTTCTTAAACGCGAACCTAGTCAACCCCAAAAAGCTCACGTATGAAAACCATAAAAGGCCTTGTTCAAAAGTGTACAAGAAGGACAAGTCTGGTTGCTTATCAAAACGACTGTTTTTCAACACACATTCATGCAAGAGGCACTCACTCAGCATCCACCGAAACCGGTGGTCTATGGCCAGTCCGGCCGTAGAGAGCTGTTGCTCATGTGTTACGTCGTGGAGGTATGACCATGGGGAATCCTGAAGCGTCTGGGAGGAGTTCTTACTCTGATTCCTCACCTCATCCAGCTACTTGTTTGGGTGGCACTCTCAAAGGGAAAGATCAACCATGGCAACAGTTTTTTTTCTTTATATCCTTCTTCGTAAATTGTGTGAAAAGGCTATAAGTTTGTGAAAGGTTAGGGCTGCTTTGCTAACAACCGTCGCTCACTGTTATAGGAATATTGTGGACCAGCTCAAGGTTTCCTGTTTCCTCCGCACTGAAGGCTCAAAATATGTAAGAACCACGTACTGTAGTCACCATGTCCCATATGGAACTGGCTCATGCAGTGCTCTGAGTCAACCCACTTCATTTTTAAGAATTTATCTAAAGCCTATTCTTCTTGGAGGGTAAGTTTTCATTCAGTGGGGACATCTACATGGAGTGTGGGTTGAGTGGGGGAAGCTCCTTTTTCACTCAATGGCCAGATCAAAGGGTGATCACTTGGAACGCTTTGGTCGAAGGCATCGATGATCACCAGTTCTCTAGGATTGGGCGAGTACTCTCCTTCGATTGATTGTGTGATTGCTACCACAGACAGTGAAGTGGTAGCCAATCCCCCATAAGTAAATGGCCTTGTAAAATGCACCCCCAGTGCCCTTGCTAATTGCCCGTAATGAAGCAGACCTTGTAAGGGTGGTCTTTGAGGGACTGAAGGTGTTGACTGAAACCCCACCTCTCACCTGTATTCACTCCTCAGCACTTGACTTGCCACAAAAAACAGGCTGTGGCCGCCAAAACGTAATGTCGGTTGGCTATTTAATTTTCCTTTCAAGAGGATTAGCTAGGTTTGTGTCTCAGCCCCCTTCAGTTTGACAAGTTTGCACAATTGGATTCAAGTGTGGTATGCTGATGCTGAAGCGACATGGCGAGTTTCCCCCTCATGCCCTGACCAGCAGATAGCACTCACCATGCAATGGGACACGCTTCTCACTGTCCTGCTGGTGTACTACGCTACCTCTTACCTCAGCTGAGTGAGTCCTGATAGGGACCCAACCCCCCTCCCGCGATTGGATATCATCCTCGAGCTTGTCCAGGCTCTAGTTCCCACACTCCTGTGAAGGGAGTCAGCTAAGCACAAAATCACATGCTCATTGATCAGTGGCAGGCACGATGGGGCGCAGGTTCCACAGCACGGCACCTCTACAACATCCTCCCCTCACGGTGCAGCTGCTCTCAGGCCATAGCGCCTTCAGGAGGAACTGGAGAATACGTCCTACGTTCTCTTCACCTGCCACCTCCACAAGCATGGGTGAACCAGGGGAGGGGACTAGAGGCGTGGTGACCCCCCCACCCCCCAACTTGCGGACTAGCAGGAGGCAATACTCCTCACATTCACAATAGAGGCACCACATCATGCCCCCCTTGCTGGGGATGATTTGAACTCTCAGCATCGACCAATGAGCTTATAGCCCTAATAAGACCTGGTCTGCGTCCTCATTAGGTTTGGGGCACTTGATGGGGTTTTGCCTCCATTTGGTTGATCCACACTGCAGCAGTTGTGCCACCCACATAGGCGTACAACTCTCCATGAGGCTTCTCAGAAGGCCTTTGAAGAAGCCCCTCATTATCCCTTCTGGTAGCAGTCCTATTTGTCAGGTTACGTCCGACGAGCAAGGAATTCCCTGACCTCTTAGCTCATTGAAGAGCCCTGGCCACCATTGTCAAACGCTGATGTCAATAAGAATTGCTACAACGTGCTTAATCAGCGCCCCCAGGGAAACGTTTCCTTTAGAGCACCCATATTGCCTGCCAGTGAGTTTGCGGCCAGAGACTCCTTCGTGTGACGTTTTGCCTAATATGGAACCGAGTGACCCATGAGCAACGATCTGACTGGTTGCGGTCGCCTCCCTTTTGCACAGCCACGACGCACACAGATTTTCACTAAATGGGAAACTGTCTGATCTACAAACAGTTCACTTACTAATACCATCGAAATAAACAAAACCACCTTCACTACACAGTTCTTTCAATAGAAAACATGGTCGTTCAAGCTAGATTTATTAACTCAATCGAAAGCTCTCCAGGACAAAGGAGCCCTGTCGTTAATTTACGATCCTACTGGTCATCTTATTACGATGAAAGTAATTATTATATTCAGCATCATCGTTACAAGATTTGAATCATCCTACTAAAAACGCATTTTACAAAACAAAACGAAGTTATCCCTTCGTCAACTAATTTAAGCTATTTAGTTGGACTTATCTCAAATCGTTCGTGTTTAATTACTACATTTACGTATAATTCGCGTATTAGTCCGTCACAGTTGGAAGCGTTTTTAAATCTTTTTGTTTGCGCGGGCTCCTAAATGTGTAAACGCCGAGTAATTACGATGTGTGCCGTTCGCGTCTCGGTTTACCCTAAGAGATAACCTTTTGAAGCAACAAAACCAACTCAGGTTTTCTCATCGGGAAGAGAATCGTCGAAAGTTTGTATAGACAGATTCTTGATGAAGCCTTTTTTTGGCCGAGCAGCTGGATCTAATTTGTTGGTTGACAAATATCTGGTGCGTTGCAACACACAACTTTCCTTAGCTCTACAACAATTCACTTTGTACATGGCTAATTCTATTAAATCAATCCATTTATCACTCAGTTCATTTGAACTTGGTCAAACAACACGTCACAGCAGCAGGAAGCGGTAGCGCTTACAGTTCCGGAATTTATTGCGCTGCTTGTACTGATTCCAGGACCATTATTGAGCAATTGGTACACAGATAATTAATGAGGCTGTAAACAGAAATTTTTTGAAGAAGGATAGTATTTACTTTTGCAGAGTTATTGGGTAAAAATGTTTAGAACTGGTAGTAAGCGAAACGGCAGTAGTTGAAATTCAGGAGTTTCTGGAGTGAGCCCCATGTATCTCATGAGCGTTTTTAAACACTACCCGTTAGGTATTGGATTGGACTACAATACGAATTTTTTTTTACATTCTACAAGAATTCCAGCGGAGTTTATAAGGAAAAAACTGCGCTAAAAACGGTTTCGTTTATTGTGCTGCTCTCGTCATTTTCACACGAATGGAAATTTTATGGTGTGATTGCCATATTGGGAGCTATCAATATAAAAAATTTAATCAAAATCGTTAGAGCCGTTTTTGAGAAAAAAATTTTGTGTTTTGATCACTATGATGACTATAGTTAACTTTCGGTGGATGTTGCTCATACCCTTATTTTGGCGTCCCATAGTAACCTGCGTGCTAGATATCAAGTTTGAGGGGATTTGGTACGGTTGTTTTCTCTAAAAACCACTCTAAAATCGATTACGTCGAAAGTTTTGGCAATTTATTGTGCTGCTCTCGTCATTTTCCCATAAATGGGAATTTTATGGTATAGTTGCCATATTGAGAGCTATCAATATAACAATCAAAATCGTTAGACCCGTTTTTGAGAAAAAAAATATTTTGTGTTTTGATCACTATGATAACTATAGTTAAATTTCGGTGGATTTTGTTCATACCCTTATTTTGGCGTCCCATGAGGACCTACGGGCGAGATATGAAGTTTGAACTGATTTGGTTCTATGGTTTTCTCTAAAAACGTTCACAGACACACATATACACAGACCATTTTCCCAAATAGTGTTATTCGGACTCAGGAGGGTCTGAAACGTAAAGATCTGAAAAAACTCAACTTTTTTTTTCAGCCGATTACATAACTTTCCTTTCTACTTTGTAGAGCCAAGGAAAGTAATAACTGCAGTTATACATTTCACAATGTCCTACAAAAAACGCTCTTAGTGCAGTATTTCCTTCCTCCGTCATAAAAAAGAATCAGGATGGTAGTATAATGAGCCTAGACTTACCACAATATACGTGTACGTTTAAAAAAATATTGTTATTCGCGGAATAATGACAGATTCGGATGAATAAAGGGTTCAGTACAGTACTTTTTACAACGCCTGTAGTGAGCTAACTAGCTTCAAATTGTTTATTATTTATTTAATAGTCAAAACAACATAATTCGCTCGTAAACTTCAAAATTGCTCGTCAGTTTATTCTATTATCGAGATCAACCCTCTCCTTCGCCCTCGTGTTCACGTAACATCACGCGATGGATCACTCAAAAAAGCGCAACTGCCTAAAGACGACGTAATTTACATCATCACAAATCCAAGTTTAAACGAAAGAAAAGTTACCTTGTACTTCGACTTGGGATAGTTTTGAGGCTGGAAGTATAAAAAGCCAACAATCAACGTCGATATTCCTCCATAAATACCAATTCTGATCAAATCGTTTACTCGTGCAACGCCGAATGGATGGAAGACGTGAACCGCCAATACCTCGTAGACCACATTGCCAAACGTGAAAAATGCGATTGCTGGAAATAAATCGCCATATTTTGAACGTTACTGTGCAAATCGAATGGAACGCTGTATTTGCGTGTAATTTGAGGGCAAGACGTGTCTCACGCACGTAAACATTTAGTTTTACCGGGGAAGTTATTGCCATTTTGAAAAATATGAACGAATGACGGGTTCAAACGTGCGTAGAGAACACGGATATATGGACAGAATGGCCGACTTTGGCAGTCGGTTGATTTTGACTTTCCTCAGCCCCTGTTTAATATTGGGGCGAAAATGTCGCTCTCATTACGGGCCCCACTGCTCCTTCGGCTAACAACAGAAAGGACCAACAAGCAAACGTGGCGTTTAAAACTTTGTCCGCCTAATACTCATCAAGATACACAAAAACAGGCATCAACTCCACCGACTTTCCTCCGCCTGCTGAGCTGCTCATGCGATCAGTGCGGTTCTACATCTGCAATTTAACTAGGTTCGATCCAACGCGATCCATCAATCATTGTTTCATGTTTTCCCTCTATCATCTTCTAAACATCACGTCGCCACATTCACCGTATTTTTCATCGACACCTCATCAAGGGCCCCAACGAAAATCAAATTCATTCATTTGTTTCTTTGCTCGAGCCTTCTTTGTATATACATTTTCTCAGCAGAATTCCTTATTTTAATATAAAGCCCTTTAATTTCGAATTATTTTCCTTATCGTTCTTTTCTCATCGAGCTTTCCCTTCTTTCACCCATTTTTTTAAAAATGTTACTGTGGTCCTCCAAACCAGCCCTATGTGTTGGGTGTTACTAGGAATCACGAAATTTTCATTGTGGCACCTTAATAGCTCCACCAGGTAGGAAGGAAAGTTATCTCAAGAATTGTCATTAAATTCATTCTAAGTCTACCCATTGGCTGTTGCTCCAACCAACCTTCACTCGTTACAGTCCACTTATCCAGAGGTTCAGGAAACCAGTTCGATTCGCAATAGTCATTTTGACAAGGAAACAGACCCGTGTTGACGAATTTCCAGACTTCGTGGCATCGTGGTCATTTGTTGACGTAGGTATGTGTGGTGGGAAGTGTTTGTGGAACGACTGGAACAGGGAAGAAGGAAAAGATGGGAGGTTCGATTATGGGTGGTGTTTGGCGTAGGTCGAATTAGTTGGGCTCTTGAGCTCGGATCTTCGGAACTTCTGCACTTGCCCCGCTTCGGGCCTTCCCAGAACATCGAGTCCGCCTATTTCTGACTCTCAAGCCCTTTGCCCACAGGTGCTCTTTCTCTCACGGCAGATGGTTCAATGGTTTGCCTCATACCTCTCTGATCGCTCACACAAGGTTAAGAGCCCTGACGGCAGCCTGTCCCACAGGGGTCGGTATTATCGACTACACTCTTTGTCCTTGCAATTGATTCTGCAACTTCAGTCTTCCACCAGTGCAGATTTATGGTCTATGCTGATGACCTTCAGATATATATGTTATGTTTTGAACGTGTGAATTCGGGATTTCTCCTTCTTTGTAGTCTTAAGACGTGGTGAGGCACTTAGAACACGCGTATTCCGAACGGACCTAGTTTTAATGATCACGTCTGAGGTACAACTGTCTAGGAAGCTCAAACTAAGCCAACTCTCCTCTCGACGGCACAATAGCAGTAGGTTTCAAAACTGAATAACTGCAGATATGGAAACTAAATACGAGAGCATTGACAATAACGCATGTAACAGACGGACAGAACGTTGACAACTGATACCTGAAGGTGAGGAGCCCTTTGCCTGGCACTCCCTTTTCCTTTCATTAGTTAACAAGAAGGCTGTGAGGGGTTTACTGAGCAGCTAATGCCGACACAAAAGTGTAGTTTGAGCACGTTAAATAAAATTAACAATTAGATGCAGTTGTTGTAGATGGCAGATTTGGTGTTGACCAGAATCATCATCCCATCATATTTCAGTAGATAGTGGAGTTGGTGACCAGAAACATCATTCCATCACATATATAAGTTAGCAGATTGACCAGGTTAAGGACGCGATACAGAAATTAAATGCAGAGATGGCTGGCCATCTATCGTGGTGTTCATCGCGTGGCATGGAGGTAAACTCTTCAAAGTGCAAGGCCATGGCAATGGGGTACTCAGGACTACTTTCAGGGCTGAATATTGAAAGGCTTCCACAGATAGAATTGGGTGGTGTTTCACGACACTGAACATAAATAGTCCGCGAGTGCGAGTTTAGTGAAGCGAAGCAAGAAGCGCAACACTCCTGATCCAACGCCCACAGTTCTCGAGCTTGTCTGCGACCATTTCACCGCAGCCTCTCTACTACGCCAAGACCTAACTTCGGTCTTCCCTTTTTAATTACGCTGAGTTCCTTCATCGCCTTTCGATCTACATCCAAGTTCTCTGCCTTAGCCCCGCTTCGAATTCTTTTCGCTCATTCCTTTCCAATTTTTTTCTATTTCTCCAGGCCTTACACTCGATTGCAAGAGAGAAAGAGAGAGCAAAAGAGGGGAAAAAGGCTGACAATTCGGGACATCTTAATCGACTCTACTACGTTGTAGCCCGGATTTCAAGTCATTCTGCTATTGATGTGTACTCAGTGATTTTCATCCTCGTACGACTGCTTCTTCGTTGGACCGGCGTTCATCAAATCCCGGTCAGACGTTCAGTTTATTGAGAATAACTTATTAATTTTTAGGGACTATATCTTTCCCTTTTCTTTATTATATCTATGATTTTGTTTGGATTGAGAAACAAGGCTCAATTAATATCCCATGAACCCCTTTTCATTCCGTACAGTGGTATGACGCTCAGATATGGGGCGTTGTTAAGGAACGTGGACGTGTTAATGAGCGCGTTACCCCATACTTCTTCAAGCTTGGATGGCTGAAGATCGAAGAGCAGCTGCAACTACATATTGCAACAATGCTGTTTGGGGCTCTTCAAGTCTGGGTCACCTTGCTGAGAAGTGTACGTACCTGGAGGACTGTCACCAGCATCACACTCAAAAGTGATATGAGGGAGGGGGTGGGGTGGAAATGTTTGGAGAGCCGCTGACTCAGACAAAAATTACAGCGATCGCGAGCTCCTCCGATCCATTGCCCAACTTTCATCAGGATTACGAACCATCATTTTTAACCATTAGACTACGATCGCCCGGGGCCTATTAATGGGAGTCAGTCGGTACAAAGGCATCTCATACAAATCCCCCTCCACCAAAGTCAAAGCCATCCGCATTAACAACAATCCTGATTCTTTCAAACTAGATCAAAGCGTTAGAACATTTACAAATACATTCTCAAATTTTCTGATGCAGAAGTACAGTTTAAGTGCCTAGTGAATAAGTATAAGATGTGGAAAACTACAGGATATAACGAGCGTGTATCGAGAAGTTCTTGATTTTTTGTTCTTTTTCATGGTTTTACATGTTTACGTTATGTTTGTTTTTTATTCATATGGAGTTTCAATAATTTTATGTGTACACCTGCCAGAAGTGTATAAATCAGTGAATGTTTCGAGAGACAGTGGAAGAGAAGGCCCTATGGCCCTAACTGCCCCTAGTTAATTAAATAAACCAATTAATTAACCAATCAATCTCTCTCTCTCTCTCTCTCTCTCTCTCTCTCTCTCTCTCACTCTCTCTCCCTCCACATTTAGAACCCCCTTGTTTGCATTTAAATACTATCACTCAAACGTATATAGTTATTATGTCAAGTGTAACACAGTCCTCACTCCCGCACACCACGTTCATTTATTTCTAAATTCAAGCTCCTTCATTCATGCGCGCAATAACTGATGGTCAGAACACATATACGTAAGAGAAGTTCTCAAGCGGATCTATATATTCTCAGACAGCCAGGCCGCCTTAAAGGCTATTGCAGCCTACACCTTCAGGTCCAGGCTGGTATGGGAGTGCATTCCAGCGCTCAAGCGACTCAGTGCCCATAATAGGCTCTCTCTTATCTGAGTGCTGGTGCATGAGAACAACGAAAAGGCTGACCACCTTGCAAAAATGGGTACGGGCCCATTAGGCCTGAACCCAATGTAGGAGTGACCTTAAGTGACCTCAATTGTCTGGTGGTCCGATGGAAGACACAGAAAAGCAGGGCCCATTGGCATCGCCAGCCAACACATGCGTAAAGGCTTGTTGCGCGAAGGCAATGCTGACACTCTCCAGACAGGATCTGAGAGTTCTGATTAGCTTCCTCACCGGACACTGTCCACTTAGGTATCCCCTCAACAAGATGGGCGGTGAAGAGCAGATTGTGCAGTGAGGAGAACAAGACGGCAGAGTGACCCTACATGACTGCCTTGCCTTGGCAGCCAAACGCTTTGAATACTTCTCTCGGGGGCTCATTAACACATTGACTGCCCATGACGCAAACACGTGTGCGTCAAATATATTCGAATTTCAATGAATGTTTACAACGAAAGGCACGGTAAGTTTTCCGGTTGAATGCATCGTGTTTGGGATAACCTATGGTACGGAGAAGTAGCAATGGTTCAGAGTTCACTCATTTCTTGCCCCCTCCTTTGGAGTTCTTGCTGCCCGACTGTCGAATCAGTCGTTCGCAGTTTTTCGAGTGCTAGTCATTGTTTTTGTGGTGAATTCTTCTCGGATCGGTGTTTGGTCATGGCTAAAAAAAAGTACTGAGCGATGAGGAACATTTACGACGCTTGGAAGAGGACTCGGAAGACGATGTAGAGTATGAAAAAGAGAATGAAAGCAGACGATGAAGGCCCTACCCTTGATCAGAAAGTGCAGGTGAGTGATCGAGTATTATTTCTCCCTTCCAATGTTGATCTATGTGAGCCACCTCAAAAAGATCATGAGATAACCGATGAATTTGACATTACATCCCTTCCCATTGGTACGACTTCAGAATGACAATTTGCGAAGCTCTTCTTCCTTACAAGCCATCACCCGAAAAGCCTTTGAGTTGTAACATGCACGTTCCTGATGAAGTGTAGGAAGTTGACGCAGGAAAACGCAAAGTAACTAAACGCAAACGTTGTAAACAGTGTTACAAAAATAGAATTCACAAAGATACTACTTACTTCCGTCCAGACTGCCTATATAAACCAGGACTGTGCCTGAAGCCCTGCTTCAGACTATTTCACCAGGATTTACCATAAAAAATGTTTAAATTTCATATTTTCTGTATTTTGAAACTGTTCTGTAAATGTCAATAAATATCAAAATTTATATGGAATTTAGTACTTTTTCTACGTATTTCTAAAATGTCTCACACTGTGATACCTGAAAAACTGAAAACTGGTCTAGGGACGCCTATGACGCACAGTGTGCGTCACTGTCCTGTTGAGGTTAGAAACCAATGGGAAATCCCACGATTGGGCATGGGCAGCCAATGTGTTAAACCCGAAATCGTTGCGTAGTCTACTTCCTGGTGAGGGGGGGGGGTGTACGACGGCGAAGGGATAGTGCCACAATAAGCCCATGCGCGGCCCCGATAACAAAGGGACCCGTAGGCCCTCGATGAAGAAAAAAAAGTACTAGAAAAGGTAACGTTACCTCCAACGTAAACGGCTACACCACAATAGATGCTAGGCCTTCGTTTCCTTATTATCTGGTCTTCTATGTGAACTACAGTGCTCAAATACCTGTGAAATAAAATAGTCGAACATGTAGTTAACGAAAATGGTGTTAAGTGAGATCACGGTATTAATGATTGATGTAGATAACCTTTTTGACAAATATATAGCTAATTTAAACTTTTTCCCCTACATCGCCAAACGAGATTCGATCAATTCAACTTGGGCAGCCACTTCATCGCGATGCGGACCTAGACTCATGCTGCAGTCTGTACAGTCGTTTCAGCCACGGAAGGAAACTGGTTTTGCAACATATTTCTTTGTGCTCCGTGCTTTACTTCATTTTAATCTGCAATTTAAGTTAGGAAACTTCAGTGGTTCCCTAGGGGAATCTAGTATTACCTAATTCTTGAGGAAATTTTTGGTTTAGGTTATGGAGGCTACCTTATTGTTGAAACGAATTTGACTAACCAGGGAGAAAGTGAAACGTGAGTGTTTTTGGAGGGAATGGAGAATCCAAGAGGTGGGAAGGTGAGTGAAGACTGAACGAATGCCCGGGATATGTGTACAAGTACCCACTCCTCCTCTGGTGAATGGGGGCTGACTATTGCTTTGTCGCATTTATCAGTGATTAGTCATCCTAATGGCTTCCTCTAACGGAATCAACATTTCTAACGTTGCCTCAAAGCAAGCGGACTGAGGCCACCTAAAATTGTCGACGAATATCACACATTGACTCACCACTACGACTAATTGTCAAATTTCAATCCATAAAACGCACCAAACCACGAAAGCATAGCAGACTGTTCAGCCTTTGATAACGTACAACTCTTCTTACATACAATCGACTCCCCTCTAGACGTACTTGAACGAAAACTAGAAAGACGAACACATCCAAATGCCCCACGACAGGAACAAACGCGAATTGGAATTACTCATAAAAATTTATCACCGGAAATTTAGACACAAAAGGCGAGAACAGATGCAATTCAATACTAACTCAGGTACAAACGAAATAAAAAGACTTTCAGACACAAATAGAAGCCTTCGTGTAGCCGCACGAAGAAATGTCAACTGAACAGTAAAAACCGTTGCTCAGAACAACAGGGAGCTTAGAGAAGAGTTAAACTTCTTAAGGCACCACAAGTATTTCACCGTAGTCCTCGGTTACTGAACACGGTGCAGGACATAAAAATCTCTCTAACAGCTGGCAAGACCACACTTATTACTTTCGAACTCACCGAAATAGCCCGACACTATTGAAATAAAGCCCTAGACTTCCACGGCAAAAACCTGTACGAAATACGGACGCACGTTAAAGTTAGATACCATGTTGTAAACTTCATAACATAATCTTTTTTTATGACCTACTAGCATTCTTTTTTATGGAGTTTGGAATACACCACGTGAAAATCTCGAGCTGTCAAGATTGAGGGCGCCCTTGTAAAGCTAACGCCAGATCGATCACACTCAAAACGTGTGATTGGTGTCTCATATCAACACAAAAGCGCGTAAGTGATTTATTACAGTACCATTTTGTGGTTTATTTTCTGTAGTTTTCGATCCGCCTCCGTAATTTTTATTATTTTATTCGCATTTCTTCGCACTTCCAAGTTCAAACAGAGAAATTGTACGAGTTATTCGGAGGAAAATACCTTTGCTTCATGAGAAGAACGGGCGCCGCAACTAGAAGGCACATGTGGAAAGTATTGGCCAAATTACCAAGGAAGGAATTTTTGAAAAGGGTTCCTAAAAGCCCTGCAAAAAATAAGTTGGAACTGGAGTTAAATAAATGTGTTATTCCTTCCACCGAATCAAATTGTACATCAAATGGGCTACACAGGGGTAATAATCTTTGCGCAAGATCGCCAATTTAAAACTGAACGGATGAGATGAGTCAGCGTGAATATGGGCACAAGCTATTGGTTGAAAAAACGTTTAGTCATAGCTGCCCTTAGACAGCGACTAAGAACATTGTACAACAGCGCAATTTGTTTAGCGCTTGGCGCAGTGCAGTTCTCACTAATGTATTACTCCTCACAGCCTGCTTCATCTCGAGATGCCTGTCGATGTGATGTTGTTGACGTGGCAGCAGTGATAATTGACCACACGCTAGACTCAGTCAACAAGCTAGAGTAATGCGACGGGTGCGAGAGTCGATGGAAGCTCATGAGTGGTCCCTCGCCCAGCAGAAAACGATGCTAGTTCAGGTGACGATGCGGAGAAAGGAGGCCGCCCTCCTCATTCGTGCGAAGACCACAGAGCTGCAAACAAGGGGAGCAGTTCGATATTTTGGCGCGATGGTGGATATTGACTCGTCGCAGTAGATATGGTTGCCATAGCGGCAACGGCTCTTTCCTGACTGATGGAGATATAAGATGACTGCAGGGAAGCACAAGGCAGGTGCTTATGAGCATTGTACACTCCATTCTCTTACATGAGGCTGAGGTATGGGCTGATACACAGTGCATTGCCTACCACAGGAGGTGCCACATTGCTTGCTTGTATCCCACAGTTTCTCAGTAAGCAGTTTTGGTGGTAGCGGATGTTACAGTTACAACCCACAGACCGGAGACTCACTCTCGCCCAGGAGGCGCTCATAGACAGGTGGCAAGCACAGTGGGACCAGGGTCCCACAGCGCGGCACCTCCACGGCATCCTCCCCTCCATTGAGGGTAGGCTGCGAATGAGCTGGTGGCAGCCGTCCATCGCTGAGGTGTAGCTGCTCTCTGGCCACGATGTCTTCAATGACATGTCTGCACTTCTTCAGGCGCCACCCTTTCAGCAACTGCCCATGTGGAGAGGCCACGAAGAGTGCAGCACATGCACTCTTCACATGCCACCTGTACATCGACACCAGGGAGCGTGCTTGGCTTCCTGCGGTGGGAGGAGTCTCCTGGCTCCTCTCCAGCAAGGCGGAGGTCCGCCAGTTTCGCATCTTTGCCCAGGCATAGGCAAACCAGTGAAAGGGCTGGAGTCGTGGTGCCCCCAGGTTGAGGCTGAGGAGGAGTAGGGGGACGACTCCCTCATGATCCCCACGCACTTGCCACAAAGCGCCTCCTCCACGGGGACTAGTCAGTGCCCCAATGTAGAGGTGCTCGCTTGCAGCGGACCAACGAACCAGTAGGCCAAGCTAGGCCTGGCTCATTACCCCCATTAGGTAGCGAGTGTTATCTCAAGCCACCTTCTGGCAGCCAAACAGAGAGAGAGAGAGAGACCCGTCAATGGGGCAACCAGACTGCAGCCACCAGAAGAAGAGGAGGACTGTGACCCTTGGGAGGTGGCAAACCATGTGGTACACAGCTCAGAAGGGGCCATGGCTCGGACGGCGCCACAGCAAGGAGGATTTCTGCCTAACCCAGTTCTACCCAGACCAACAAGCCCAAGCTGCCTGCACTCCAGGGCACTAGTGAATGATGCTTCCCACGCCATCTTCTTGTGCCAAAGGGAAGTTCAACAACTGGCAACCGCTGCTCACTAATGGCATCAACCCTTTCACTTCTGAGAGCTCGCTCTCAACTTATTAACTGCAAAAGCAGCACCGATCGCAATTTTAGTGCAGTTTTTTCGCATAAAATCCCGTACGACGCTAGCGTTCTCAACAAATCGGTGTGTGGTAGTCCAATGAGCACAGTAGGGGTTTAACAATGGTCATAAGATAGTCAATAACAAACTCAACAATTCCAGACTTCCCCCAAAAAAATTAGTTTGACAGCCCTAAGCGCTGGATGTTTAATGAGGTAGTGGCATAAGTAAGCAGCAGCGCACTGAATTCTGGATCTTGACCTGCAGTTTCAACATAGAACGTTGCTGTTTTAGTAGCTAGAATGTACGTGGGGCTGAGGAAAGTTGTACGACGCGTCGCACTAGCTATTTATCCAGCGCGAATTTATTTACTCGTGATGTATTGAGTCTGGGATGACATCCTGACAACACAGTTGAAAAACAAAACGCTCTGAGCTGTGTGTTTCTATTTATTTTATCGCTAGTACCTGCCCTAATATAATGGCCAGCAGCACACAATGGAAGACACAGTCGACTGGCTCCCACCAGAAGCATTCGTCCTCACTATGTTGAATACCAATGAAAACCGAAGGCGGTCTGCTCAATTTGCCCAAGCAGTGCTCACCCAGGTCAGGATGGAGCTTGGGATCTCGCAGGGATGAAGAAGCAAGAGACATAGAGGAACGACCAACTTGAACACCAGTAGTGTGGGAGTATGTGAGGGAATGGCAGTTTGCTGCAAGATTCTCCTGATAGCGAGCCTGATGAGAGCTGCAACTGCAGACAGGCGTGAGGGCTGACCTGATGCAACGTGCTAAAAGGTTCCATGCTGGTTCTCAGTAAGCGGAAGTAAATTTGGGGGGAGCACTAGAAGCAGACCCTCCTTCCTTTACAAACCTCAGCCTAATTTGATAAGAGCACGCAAAAATAATTAAATTCGACAATTCTGATTGCACTTGAAGGCGAATTTAAGACCACCCCGTTTTACCAACTTGCTGTCACGAGGCTTCAATATCTACAGTCAGGCTTTTCTGTGTATGATGCAAAGCGTTCCCTCGATAATGTTACCGAGCCCGAGCGATTTATCGACATTAATTAACACTTAATGAATTGGCAAACGATCCTTACCTACAATCACGCCAGTCGAAAACGTCGGCTTGACGGGCAATCGATGAATGTGTTCAAGTTTCGAAAACGCTTTGGGTATGAGACCGTCTCTACTCATCGCTATGAACAGCTTCACAGTGGAATATAATTCGACGAAACAACTGCAACAGTATGAAAATTAAAGTCTGTAGCGTAGCAAATTCGACGATCTGCTACATAACGGCCGTTACATCTTCGTTCAACGCGTTTATACAGGAACGTTTATGGAGAACAAAGTGTAGGTACTAGTTCGTTGAGAGGACTCCGTAAGTTTGATTGAAATCGACAAATCCGTTTTAAGGAAAACTAGAAAACTGATAAATTAGTTTTTGACAAATCTCGTTGTCCGAGCTATCACGGAATTTTTTTTTTTTTTTCAGTCGATTAAATAACTTTCCTTTCTTCTTTGTAGAGCCAAAGAAAGTAAAAAGACTTGCAGGAAATACCAGGCATTTCTTAGGAAGCTAGACACGGACCTGTAAGATATTAGGACTGCCCCAATAGGACTTAAAGACCCAGTGCTCATCTCAAATAGGGGAGAGTCAGAGCTATTTGTAAAAAAAAAAAAAAAACGCGAGTTCGGCAGTTCTCTCGCTCGTACACTACACAAAACATACCCCTCACACCGAAATTACAATTTTTTCGAATAGGAGATCTCAAAATGAAGACCTGATTAAAACTCAAACGTTTTCCAGAGATTTTTACTTTCCGCTACCCCAAAGGGAAAGGAAAGCATAGTAATCGTGTAAAAAAGAAACTTGGCTTTTCTTCAGATCTTTACGTTTTGAGGCCTACTGAGTCTAAAAAACCTAATTTCGGCGCGTGGTCCGTGTGTGTGTGTTTGTCCGTAGACAGCCCTCTACCAGGAGACTGGCTAACGACCAAATACCTGACGTACCTCCGCAGGTCTGAGTTCGGTGGATGCTGCAGAGATCGGCCACTTGCACATTAGCGAAACCGCAACTTCCATGACTGATATAACCCAGGGTTTCGAGGGTTTAGGAATAGTCATCAAATAAGGAAACAGACCTGTGTTTGTCTGTAGTTCGATTTGCGGGAGAACGGCTGATCTGATTGAGCTGGTTCTTTTTTCGTTTTGTTTGTTATTTTTTGCAGACACCAGAATAAGTTTATGGGCGATTTCCGCCGATGGGAAGGGAGGGTGGGGGACGAAAAAGTACCAAAAACTAGGGTTTTTCGCATTTTCCTCGAAAACAGCTGTAACGATTTTGATTAAACTTTCAAATTATCTTCCTCTAATCAATACCTAACTTTTCTTCTCCATACATATTTCCATGAAAACACGGTGAACGGAGATATAGGCCTATAAAGCGAAAATAGGTTTTTTACGCTTTTTGGCAAAATGGCTACAACGATTTTCACCAAACTCTCAGAATGTTTTCGAATAGTTAATGCCTACATATTGTTCTCAATAAATGTTCCTCTGAAAGTCCATTGATCAGAGATAAAAATTAAAATGTATCGAAAATAACGTTTTTTCGAACATTACCGTAAATTCCAGGGTAACTGCTTCACCAGACGTGATCAATATTACAGAGTGTCTTTTAGTCATCCATACCCACATTTCGTTCTCTATAATTATTTCTGTATATATGCGTTGAAAGATGATATAGCGCCCGCATATGTAGCTGGTGTACGCACCGCTTGTTATACTTTCCCGACTCTCTTGATCGGAAAAACGTAATCATTTCAACGGATGTCCTTGGTCCACCACCAGAAATTTATTTTTATAGATGTTGCCAAGTCTTTTGCAAATATTCACAACTAAATGCCACAAACTAGACTCGGTCAAAATTCAAAGTAGCGTCATATATCACATTGGAGCTTCCCAAGAGTATAAACTTGATATTGTTGAGTTTTTTTGTTGTTCGAAAGACGACGAAGATGACTCGCCCATTGCTCAAGAAGCCAAACGGCTAGAGTTGGAGGGAGTCCAAGCTGTGGAAAATGGGCAATTGTAGCGAGCTGAACAATTATTTTCCGAGGTAATCAACTTGGCGAACATGTTACGTTTAACGATTTACGTCGTTGAGTTATGTGGATGAGAGGGGGAGGGGTGGTACGCAGAGTGAAGCTGTATATAATACCTCACACGCAATGACCAATGGTTTAGGAACACTTACCTGCAGAAGACGGCACATATTATTCCAAGTTGTGAGGCGAACTTAAGGCCGCTAAAGTTGCTGGCGCTAAGGATTTCCCATAGAATCGTCGGTGAGTCCTGAAATGAAATGGATCGATTTAGCGTGTGACAATGTCTAGGCTCAGATAAGAATACGCGTACGACATACTTAATAAATTCGCAAAAGAGGAAAAGTTGTCGAAAAGCAGAAAGTTGTGTGTGGGTGTGGATCACGAGCGCGCTAGTTGTGAGAATCACACTCAAGAAGCACGTATTCGCCAACTCTGAGCGCGTAAGGTATTCGCCAACTCTACTTCAAGTAAGGTATACCCACCAATACCTTGAAGATTCATTTGTTAACACGTTTGTTGCTTCAACTGAATTCATTGTACGGTGTTTGTGCCAATAGCTCTCATTTAAACATCTTATCGCTGACAAAAATAAACTTCCAGCCCCAACTGGCTTCGCTGATGATTCACCTTCTTCAGCTCGCCTTTGCGGTTAATTACGTAAAGTCACCAGCATCCCGACGTCGTGTTTTGCCGGGTCGTCAACATCCCAACTATACTAACTTCTTCATCTACCAACCGACCGCAGTACGTGGTAAATGGGGTTTGAAACGGGGTTTGAGAGTTTTGACCCAATTGGAGTGGGGGAAGAAAACCACGCCCCCTGGCCAATTGTACTGTAGTACGAGGCTTTGGCCATGCCCCCTGACCAATTACGGCCTTTTCTATCCTCTCTGCACCCCCCCCCCCTTTACTCTTTCCACCACAATTGTCAACCAATCGTACTGAAGTACGACCTTTTTTACCCACACCCCCTGCCCCAGTTTCCAGAAATTGACCACCTCTCCTTCCAATTGTTCCAATAACGTAATAGTACTACTTTTTTACCCCCTCTCTTCATACTAATATGTACTATTATAAACCCCCCCAACTACTTACCTTTTCCCTCCTCCATCCAGCCTTCACCCACGACTCTCCTGGTGATTGTGTTGCAGTAGGACTACTCCCCCTCCCCCTCGACCAGCTGAAAGTTTGACGTCATATTTTTAAAAAAGTTCCTTCCCTGGGATTGAACACAGCACCTCATGTGCTATAGTTGAGCACTATATCCAATGAGCTATAAATGAATCGTTGTAAAATAACAAAAACTTGTGGTATAAGAGGGACAGACGTGACATTATCCTTGTGGGACGCTATAGTGTTCACACGATCGTTCAAGGACATGACGTAATAGCAGCTGCCTCAGGCTACTGCGTAGTATTCTCGAAAATATTTAATAGCTGAGATGTTTCAAAATATGAAGCAATAACATGACGTGTTCACGTGATTGTATTGCCCCAGGCGTTCTATTCTCAGAATTTAATAATGACGCACAAATTATCTCAAAACGACGTAAGAAATAACTGCTACCAGGTTCGTTTTCAACGTTCCAGGTTCGGAACTAAAACGGCAACAATCTATTTTACAGCAAATTATAGTTTTTTACTTTCCTTGGCTCCACAAAGTAGAAAGGAAAGTTATGTAATTGGCTGGAAGAAATATTTGAGTATCCTTTAGAACTATATAGTATACTTTAGTTTATCGCTAATGATTTTGATTAAATTTTTTATATTGATAGCTCCCAATATGGCAACAATTCCATAAAATTCCCAGTTGTGGGAAAACGACGAAAGGAGCACAACAAATTACCAAAGTTTTCGACGAAAATGGATTTTAGCGTGATTTTTTTCTTATAAACTCTCCTGAAATTTCACTAGAATGTTAAAACAAATTGGTGAAGTAGCTCAATCCAATACCTATATGGAACCAAGATATAAGGGTCACTCAAGAAATTCCGGAAATTCAACTACCGCCGTTTCGCTTACTACCAGCTTTAAATGTTTTTACCCAATAACTCTGCAAAAAATATTACTATCCTCTTCAAAAAAAGAGTGTTTACAGCCTCATTCATTCTCAATGTACCGATTGCTCAATAATGATCCGGGAATGAGTACGAGCAGCAAAATTAATTCCGGAACTGTATGCAGTTACGTTTTCTGCTGCTGTGAAGTGTTGTTCGGCCAAGTTCAAATGAATTGAGTAAGTATAAAGAGCCATGTACACAAGTGAATTGACGTAGAGCTAAGGAAAGTTGCGTGTTGTTTTGCTTAATTTTTGTATAGTACTAAAGTAGTTTTAGACGTTCGCCGCTAGGGTCAGAATGGAAAGTTGAGTCTCGCTCGGATTTTAACAATCTGAACTCGGAAATTTACGATTCGGACAATCCCTCGCGATCTATCGGAATTGAGCGAAGTAAAATAGCTGCGAGTTCCTCATTGTTTATGATTTCCTATTCAAATATCTTCCCAAACTGATGCTTTAGTCCGAATCGGGGAAATTTCGAAGTGCAGATCGCTCAAATTGGAGCGCGTAAACTACCGTTGCGACTCTAGCGGTGAGCATTCAAACTACTTTAGTTCCCTTCATGTTTGCTAAATCGCGAATTGATTCGAGCAAAGACACGTAGCGACAATGGTTTCAGTTCGGAGGAAGATATTTGAGCAGGAGATCATAAAAAAGTTCATTCAAAATTCGACAGATCGTGAGGGGTTGTCCGAATCAAACATTTCGCGACTCAACTTTCTGTTGCGACCCTAGCGGCGAACGCTCAAACTACTTTAGTTCACCAAACGTAGTGTAGGTCGCGCGGCAGAGGCCAACACACATTTCCCTACAGAACCTCTCAAGAGTCAAGCATGTAAAATCCGTTTCTGAACTGTCACTGTCAACTTTTGGTGAATCGATGGGACTATTCGCCTTTCGAATCTTAAAAATTGTATTGATAACGTTGTACATGAATGGTAGGCAATCACACGCTCTCTTCCCTCGTTTTCTAACAATCTCAGCTCTTCCACGTCAGTTGTGCTGTATCGTCAAACACCTTCTACTTTATATATGTCCAGGGGATTATGGCATGGCAGAACATTGTGAGATCTGTTAGAAGTACTGTAATCACAGTTTCCTCAAAAACCCATCTCAAATGTCATTAGAGTCTTAGAAAATCTCACAACTTTCCTCATTTCAGAGCTACACGGGGTATGTAGCTCTAGCTACTAATCTAATTAGCTTTCCACTCTGTTTATGCATATTTGGCAATATTTAACATTCGTAGGTTCCACTGTGCTACACATTCGGTTTTCCCCTATACGATGAGTCTCCTCGTACTTCGTAAACGTTGTAATCACCTCTGACAGTTTCCTCAAAAACATCTCAAATCTTACGAATTCTTAGGGAATCTTAGGAAATATCTAGTGGTAGTCCAATAAAATGCCAATGAAACGAAGTGTGAGTCTTCAATAACGCTCATACGACATACAAGGGCTATTCCAGAAATTCTGAACCATTTCAGAAAAATTATGCTGACTACACGTCGATTTTTAAACTAAAATTACAACTACATGACCTTCGCTAACGCGAAAAAGTTGAAAATGAGCTACCCACCAGTGACGTTCCTTTTCCATTGAGTATCAAGACGGCCGTGAATAACGATAAACCTGCCCACGTGAAAGCGAATGACCAAATCATCGCGGCTGGAATGTCTTGTTTGGGGCGCACGGCGTCGTCACCTGAATGAAAACACAGTAAGTACGGCGCAACTAATTGTTGATTATGACGAACGTCGTTGTCGCTTACCGAAAAAAGTTAAAAAATAAACGCCAGACAAGCAGGCGTTGACATCTTTGAATGAAGCTACGATCGCCCCCGCGTTATCGCTAATTATTCGAGTGGTGAAGTCAGAATTTCCGATCAATACGACTAAAAGACTTGACAGAATGCAAGAGGCGAGAAAAAATACCGCGATGTTAATTATTTTGGAGTTATTAGGCTCCGCAGCGGCAATACCTGAAAAATAGGGAATGCCCCAAATAAATATTTTGTAAATACAACGTTAGTTTTTTGTTGAGAGGAGAGCATTTGTAATATTCGTGTAAATCAACACTTAGGATAGATCAAACATTGTGGCTGTCCATATTGCAGTAGATGTTTGAATTGATATATAACTGAAAGTAAGGCGGTGTGCTGGAAACGAGCTTAACTAGAGAACATAAATTTCCATTGGAATAGGACACGTGTGAGTTCAACGTGGTACATCGTTGACGTTTTATTCATAGTATGTTTTTAAACGCTCTTCCTATAGGTATTGGATTGGACTACTACACCAATTTTTTTAAGATTCTAGTTACATTTCAGTTAGTTTAGAGTTTACAAGGAAAAACCTAATGTAGGGACTATTTAGCTGAGAGTACTTCGTAAGATTGATCGAAATCGTTAGAGCAGTTCTTGAGAAAATTGGAATACCGAAAAAATAATATTCGACAAATCTCCTTTTCTGAGTTAACCTGGCTGATATCTCCGTTCAACTAATATATACAGAAATCATTATAGAGAACGAAATGTGGGTATGGGTGACTAAAAGACACTTCGTAAGATTGATCACATCTGGTGAAACAGTTACTCTGGAATTTACGGAAATGTTCGAAAAAACGTTATTTTCGACACATTTTGATTTTTATCTCTGTTCAATGGACGGTCAGAGGAACATTTATTGAGTACAATATGTAGGTATTAACTATTTGAAAACATCCTGTGAGTTTGGTGAAAATAGCTGAAGCCGTTTTGCCAAAAAGCGATAAAAACCTACTTTTGCTTTAAATGCCTATTTCTCCATTCACCGTATTTTCATGGAGATATGTATACAGAAGAAAAGTTTTGTACTAACTAGTAGAAGATAAATTGAAATTTTGAGCAAAATCGTTAGAGCCGTTTTCGAGAAAAATGCGAAAAACCCTAGTTTTTGGTACGTTTTGCCCCCCCCCCCTTCCCATCGACCGAAATCTCCCATAACCTTATTTTGGTGTCTACTAAAAATAACGATCAAAACAAAAAAAGAACCAGCTCAATCGGTCCAGCGGGTTTTCAGCAAATCGAACTACAGACACACACACACACACAGACCACGCGCTGAAATTAGGTTTTTTAGACTCAGTAGGCCTCAAAACTTAAAGATCTGAAGAAAACCTTCTTTTTTTTTTGACACGATAACTATACTTTCCTTTCCCTTTGGGTAGTGGAAAGAAAAACTGCGCGAAATTCATTGTTTGTCGACAGTTTCGGTAATTTACTGTGCTGCTCTCGTCATTTTCTCACAAATGGAAATTTTATTGTATAGTTATCTAATTGAGAGACGTTCGTATAAAAAATTTCATCAGAATCATTGAAGCCATTTTTGAGAAAAAAAATATTTGTTGTTTTGATCACTATGATAATTATAGTTAGATCTGAGCGGATTTTGTTCATTTGGCGTCCCATGGTAACTTGCGGGCTAGATATTAAGTTTGAGCTGATTTGGTTCAGTCGTTTTTTCTCAATCGCGTTTAAAGAGACACTTACATACACACAGCCGATTACATAACTTTCCTTCCTACTTCGAAGAGCCAAGGAAAAACAAAAAATTGTCCTTTGACCTCCGAAATATCCGCACTCCCACTCAACGAACCGGCCTTACAGAAACTCATTGTTTCCCCAATCACCTTTGTCTTTTGTCCTTTGACCTTTTGTCTTTTGTTCGTACCCTGTGGAAGACCTACTTCTCAGTTATTTCCATGTGACAACAGATTTTCCCCTTTCCTGGACTTTCCCAACTACTTTTTCCCACCCCTCAATTTTAGATTTATCTTCTCAACGGGCAGCTCCTTCCAAGTCAGTCATCCATCAGCACTCGCGAACAATAGTCATTCCCCAGTTCTCCCAATTCTTTCATTTCTCAAGTCTTGCGCTACTCACAACTCTCTCTCTCTCTCTCTCTCTCTCTCTCTCTCTCTCTTTCTCTCTCTCTCCCTCTCTCTCTCTCCCTCCCTCCCTCTCTCTCTCTCTCTCTCTCTCTCTCTCTCTCTCTCTCACTCTCTCTCTCTCTTTCTTTCTCCCTCCATGTAAAGTTCTACAACCAGTTCACGTGTTTTGAGAGTCCTCTTGTTACACACTCAAAATGATATCGCTATTCTGTCAAGTGTAATACAGTCCTCACTCCTGCTCACCACGTCCATTTATTTCTCAGTTTCAACCTCCCCCATTTGTGCGCCCACCAACCAGTACACATTAAAATAGTATTACAAAAAAGCTACGTGGTTGCAGTTGTTCTCTCCCTTTGAAATTCATCACTCCAGCGAATAGAAGGATGGGAAAACAGATTAAAATACCTTGTAGATGATAAGTATTCCCCACAGTCGTGAGGGAACATCTGTCTACCGTTAGATTGACTAAATGACAACCTGTCACACCTCCACAGGTTTGAGTTCGGTGGATGCTGAGCTAGCGGTGCTCGATGACGTTCGTGATGAGCTCTTTTCAATGATGAGGAAACAGATCTGTCGTGCGTTGAATTTTTACGAGATCGACCTCCTACATTTTTCTGGGAAGCTCGCACCAACGTGCAAATATATCTTTTCGTTTTTTAAGTAACAATCAGTTATCTATTTTCTTCCTCTTGAAACCCAAGGTTTATAAAGTGAACGAGAACCCATCGAACCGCTGCGCACCTCGTGAAACACATAACTACTGTCCAACTGGCGGATGGAGATGGACATCTAATCGAATGAATCGATACCCTCGTCTATATATTTATTTGGTTTCGTTCTGCACCGCGCTTAAAAGCGTTAAAACGCCGGATTGTAGAGCGAAAATTGGCCGAAAACTACCACGTACACTTTTAACAACTTGTAACAGTTTGGTTTTAAACGATGTTGGCTAAACTTGCCTTTTACTACCATAAAAGCATGAAATACTTTCGAAAAACAGTTTACTCACCAGAAAACGAAATGCAGAGAAGGAGAGGGAAAATATCGAAATACGGTCGGAAGAGGGAATAGAGAAAAAACGCTTCATTTTCGCTTAGTTCAAAACGAATTTGTTCGGACTGTCCGACGATTCCACCGAAAAAAGTTTGATCTATCAAAAAACTTCCAAACTGAAAAGTTCTCGCTGTGGCTGAAAAGAGGATAAAGAACGTTAGAGTAATATTGCTAAGTGGCAATATTCAACGATTCTCATCGCTCTAGCAACTAATCGAACATGTTTATCGTCCAGTTAATACGAATACGTAGTTCGTCGTTCGACACGGACACTGATGGCGCTCAAGGTCCCGTAATTTATTGAGTTGCTCCTACCTATCAGTGCATAGGTCACAAATGAGCCTACCACTTAAGTGGGTACTGCTTAGTAAATTATCAGGTAAAAACTGTGAGAAATGGTAGTGAAACGGCAGTGGTTTGAATTCCGGAATTTCTTGAGTTGCTCTTGATTATTTTTATAAACGCTATTAAGCGGTCATCGTATTCTTAGTATATTGGACTACCAGCATGATTTTTCTGAGCATTATAGTATCGTTTGTGAGGAATTTATTAGGAAAAAACTGCGCTAAAATGGCTTGTCATAGAAAGGTTTTGATAACTTATTGTGCTGCTGTCGTGTATGTACAGTAAATCATAGCGTGTCACTCCAAAAATAATCGATTTAAAAGGATACTCAAGGGGATAAGAAGGTAAGAAAACTCCGTATTTAATACACTGCTGCTGTATGGTGCAATGCAATAAGCTGTCATCGAGGTCGAGGAAAGCTCCAGAAACTACGGGACAATCACAAGGGCCATAAACACTTGCCTCGCGGCTGCAACAGAAGTCGTATTGAATATTTCACCTCTCCACGCATATTAAAGGGTCCTCATACCTGGAAGTGGTACGACTTTCGCAGAGCATAGGCGAAGGCAAGCCTCCAAGGTACTTTGAAACAGTTCACAATAAAAGAGGCAGCAGTCCTTGCTAAGGCGTTATGCCAGAGAGGAAGAATCATCAGCAGCCATTTAGCGTTGTGACGAGGAAAAAAATAAATTACTATTTTACAGCTAAGTGCAATAGACTTACCGGAAATTAAGTAGCCTATCATTAACCAGCCAACTAGGAATGCAACCAACTCTCCACAGCTGTTATAAGCGTAATGGAAAGCGCCTCCTGAACAAGGCTGCATTGACGTCAGCTCCAGATAGCTTCCAACTGAAATGTCAAAAGCACACTTTTCGATGAGGTGAATAATTCAGTTTAAAAAATGACTGTCTCGAAAGGTATATTTTAACCTACTGCGCTGTAATAAATCAAAAAACTTTAAGAACTCATTTGTACAGTGAGGAAGTTACCTTTCGAGTGATTCATGCCCCTGTGACAGTGTTCAAAAGGCTGATTATAGTGGATCATGTTGAAGCTTATGATTGACTAACTCATCCCACTCTTAAGAAAGGCGTTACTTTACTGAACGAGGGCGGTAGACGAAATTGAATGTAATATTGACGGTAAGCAACCAGCTCGTTGGTAGATTTTAAAGGTTTCATCATTTACGAGTTGCTTTGCTAGCATGGTTTGGCTGGTGCTAGTGTGCTGACTGACTCCTGTTAAAGGCAACCGGTTGATCGTGGTCTAGTGGAAAAGACAGTCGATTCATAATTCTCGACGTAAGTTGCCGTAAAGTTCTCCGGCGCGATTGCCGTAATTTTTGCCTGAGTCAGCAGCTCTTCAAAAGCATCTCCAAACTTCCTCAGTACAATGGCGCCCAACTAGTGGTCGAATTTCTTCTTTCCAAGAAAAAGAAGAGGCCCCGAGAGAAAAATTAAAAAATTAAGAGAGAAAATAATGAGACGAGTTCTCGGGTCCGGGATTCGCTGACGCTGTGAAAGTTCCAGCACGAAGGTAAAATGGGCGACGCCCACTACAATGCGAAAGAAAAAAGACTTTCCTTGTAGCCCTCTCGTTTCTCGAATCAAAGATCGGATTTTCCGGGGATTCGCTCAACTCTCGTAAATTCTTTCCTTGAAAGAGTCCGCTCCAGGAGCAGCGGTTAAAAGACGAGGGGGGAGATGTGCTGACTGACTCCTGTTAAAGGCAACCGGTTGATCGTGGTCTAGTGGAAAAGACAGTCGATTCATAATTCTCGACGTAAGTTGAGGATTGTGGATCGAATCTCCGGCGCGATTGCCGTAATTTTTGCCTGAGTCAGCAGCTCTTCAAAGCATCTCCAAACTACTTCGTAATACTAGTGATACGCTACTCAATCAATGAAGAAAAGGACCCTGGACAACTATTATGGCTTGAGCATCGCTGGAACTGTGCCTAGTGGTACCCCCCCCAAGTCTGGATTCACTGCATGGGCAACATGGGCACGTGCCCTGGGTGGTAAATTTTCGGAGGCCTGTTTTGGTTTATTATTCATTCTGAATAATAACCCTATGTTTTCGGTCACGAAAAATTGTTTACCACCCCCCCCGCCCTCAAAATTTGATACTTTACGTTTCAAGACATGGGGATTCCAAATCTGCAATGTGCGTCCACTGTCCCCCGTCCGGGCCATTTTGTGCCTTTAACGTGGTCTAACAAATTCGTTCTTTCGCACAAAAATCCCATTTGGTATCTAGTTGTGCCCGCCATCTCGGCAATCTGAGCGGGCGAAGCCCATGGTTGTTATGGGCAAAAAATTGTTAATAAATTAACGAAACGCAGTATAATCGCAAATAAGCAGTGTTTCGTATCGTTTTCAAGGCCCACTCGACTCGCAACGTCCTGCCAATTGCCGAGCGAGGGTTCGCTGGAAGCCCCCGTCCCAATTTCCCTGACGGAGCGGAGGAAGGTCAAGGCCACTTCCTCCGCACCCCCGTCCATCGGATCGCCTGGCGCCGGGGGAGTATTTAGTTTCCGTAGTTCCATTGTAGTCAGGTCATGTTTCGTATGGTTTACTAGTATTCGATGCTGGTCTCAGAGCAGTAATACTAGGTCAAGCTGTTCATGAGAATAATAAACCATAGTGTAATAATTTGCAGGGTTTTAAATTGTAAACGTAAACCCCGGCAAGTTGACATTGAGAAATCGCCATTTTTGATTGAATGCATTCTTTTTAAAAGGTTTGCTGCTTCAAGAGAAGTTTGATGAAGCTTTGACATTGTCCAGTCAAAAGTCTGCTAGATTTATATCCGAATGTAAATATTGCCTCGCTAATATATCTGCCCGCCCCTGCTTTAAACTGTTCGGCAGAGAGATCATTCTCTACTCTCACTCTCTCTCGGGTTGAAAACTATTTACTACAACGTTCAACTACAACACAAAAGCGGCTGAATTATCTCGCAGTTTTAGCTATTGAAAAAGATTTAACGACTAGATTCGATTTTAAAGACGTAATTTCCGAGTTTTCACACGAAGAAGCCAGACGTGTAAAGTATCTGTAGTCAGCCAATGTAAACAAATATTCATACAGCCCAGTAGAGCCTCGTTATTAACTTAGACATGTTTCATTAAATTGTACTTTTTATATTCACGAATAAAACTCAAGTTTTCGGTAAATTGTAGTCTTGTTTCATTAAAAATGCCCAAGCGCCCAGACAGTTACATTAACGCTAATAATTCATTATAGTTCTGGCACTTGAATGTAAATTATACCTAATTAACGAAACGTGTGTCGTTTTACATTATGCTCATTTTAAAAACACGCGAAGAAACAAATCAACACTTTTGTATTTTCAATTAGCTTCGTTATTAGCTGGGACAAGTTGTGCTATTAGTCATCTCATGCATATGGGCGGCGCAAACGTAAATCCGGGGCTGGGGATACCTGAGGCCAAAAGCTAAAAACAACTGTGTGTATCAAACAGGGGCCGTAGTGTAACCTAGATGTATATATATATGCACTGCATGACTGCAGCATGAATGGTAGCACCCATCTTTTCCCACCATGCAGCTGTTCTCGGGGCACAGGGCGTTTAACGCCAAACTCCAGTTTTTCAGGCAACAACATTTCAAAGCCTGTGCAACGCCTGGGCTATGAAGGATGTGGCCAACATTCTCATTGACTGTCCTCAATACGACACAAGCTCACTACCTAGAAGGAATACAGCCACCCACCATTTCACCTTTATGGCCTAGGTATGGGGCTAAGGCTGAGCCAAGGGCTAGGCGGACTTCCCACTGCAGGTGCAGCTGTGTGGAGACACCCTCAGACCTGCAGGGGAGAGACCAAGCAGCACTTGTAGTTGACAAAGTAGGGGGAAACAGGAGAGGACCAATAACCTTGGAAGATCTCTCCCCGATTATTGTTCATTGAGCCTCCACCAAATCCAAAAAATTGTTAATTTCAGAGCGTGGCCGATGTGTGTGTCTGAGATGTATAAGAGGCCAGGATTGTAACGTTGTAGATGCTTGCTGTCGTGCCTGTGGAAACCGGTTTGAGTCGCTGAATGATGTAGCGTAATTGTGTCCGTGTACTCAAGAGGTTGCTGGTGTACCAACTCATTCCCATTAAAGGCACCCTCGCGATCGTAGTGTAGCGGTTAAAGACCATGGTTCATAATCCCGACAAAAGTTGGGCAATGGATCGGAGCTCGCGATCGCTGTAATGTCTCTCAACCCACCCACCCTCCACCCCCCTCCTCGTAACACTGGAGCATTGTAATCTGAGGGTTGTGGAGAGAGAGCGACACAACCGGGTGGTCTCAAGAGAAGGGCTGAGGCCTGACAAGGTCCCGGCCAGTCTGCAGTGGTCCTGAATGCTCAGGTAATATCTGTAAGCCAAGAAGCCCAAATATGACAAGACGAATCTTCATACGGTGGTGTTGGAAGCTCGTGGAGTTGAGGTAGGTAATATCGTGGTTTTAGCTCCCGATAAAAGTGCTGAGAAGATTTGTAGACTGGGTGCATATGCAGGCGTTCTCTAAGGTAACCATGAGGAGTCCCTTAAACAGTGATCACTACCAAAATGTGTATCAAATAATGTTTTATTGAATATTTTCATCATTTCTGGAGAAACTTCTTCACTGACTTTGTGAACGTAGCCCATTTGATTCAGCACCAAAAATACCAGTAAACGATACAAAACATGACATGTCACAACGGAAGGCTGACGAGCGGTTTGAGTGAGACGGGAAGCAGTGCAGATGATGGCCATGCTTCGCCCATATCGGATTGTCTAGCATCTTACGTAATTATGTCGATTTTTGAAAAAAACGTGTCTACAGGCTCAGCAATTCCCTGTGCACCAGTTGCCCAATAATGGCCAGAGCATGAGCACGAGCAGCACAATAAATTGGGGAACTGTAAGCGCTACAGCTTTCTGCCTCCGTGAAGTGACGTTTTACCAAGTACGAATGAATTACGGAAAATAAATTGAGTTAGTAGCAACAGCCAGGGAGACAAGGGGAAGATCGTAGAGCGTAGGAACCTTTTTTTTACTTTCCTTGCTCTACGAAGTAGAAAGGAAAGTTATGTAATCGGCTGAAAAAATAAAATTTGAGTTATCTTCAGATCTTTACGTTTCAGACCCCCCTGAGTCCGAAAAACACTATTTGGGAAAATGGTCTGTGAGTCTGTGGGTGTGTGTGTGTGTGTGTCACTAAAGTTTGTCTGTGAACGATTTTTAGAGAAAACCACCGTACCAAATCAGCTCAAACTTGATATCTAGCCCGAAAGTCACTATGGGACGCCAAAATAAGGGTATGAACAAAATCCATCGAAAGTTAACTATAGTTATCATAGTGATCAAAACACCAAATATTTTTTTTCTCAAAAACGGCTCTAACGATTTTGATTAAATTGTTTATATTGATAGCTCTCAATAAGGCAATTATACCATAAAATTCCCATCTGTGGGAAAATGACGAGAGCAGCACAATAAATTACCAAAACTTTCGACGAAATCGATTTTAGCGCAGTTTGTAGAGAAAACCACCGTACCAAATCAGCTGAAACTTGATGTCTAGCCTACAGGTTACCATGGGACGCCAAAATAAGGATATCAGCAAAATCCACCGAAAGTTAACTATAGTCATCATAGTGATCAAAACACCAAATTTTTTTTCTCAAAAACGGCTCTAACGATTTTAATTACATTTTTTATATTGATAGCTCTCAATAAGGCAATGATACTATAAAATTCTCATTCGTGGGAAAATGACGAGAGCAGCACAATAAATTATCAAAATTTTCGACGAAAAGCGTTTTTAGCGCGGTTTTTTCCTTATAAACTCCGCTGCAATATTAGAAAGTGAATTGACGTAGAGCTAAGGAAAGTTGTGTGTTGCAACGCACCAGATATTTTTGTATAAAATGAACTTTTTTGTACACAACCTCCACAGTATTAATTTCTACGAAACCGCGCTAAAATACACATTAGAGACCGGTTTCTTTCAAATGTACACATCGGTAGCATAGTGACGCACTCTTTAACATTTTTAAGATAATGACAAAAAAAAAAAAAAACTTACGAGACACCAATTGAAGAAAACCGCAAGCTGCGTAACAGTAAATTGCAGACGCTCCGTACATTGCGACTGCAGACGGCGATTGCCATAAATTCAAGCCCAAAGTGCAACTGACGCAAAATATTACCAAGTCACTTCTGCTGTAAACAGGGCGCTCTTGCATCAATTCCCTGGTAATCACTAGCTTCCTGCGACAGAGTCTACTCTACAAAAGGTATTGATTTGATAAAATACGAACAATTGGAATATTTTAGCTACAAAAAATACGAGTTGTGGAAACCTATTGTTCGCGTTTTTTCTACAGTTCGAAATAACACAACTGTACTATGAAATTTTCCTCAGTAATAAAATTACGAGAGCAGTACAATTAATTACAACAAAAATATATTTGGTACAATTCTTTCTCCTGTAAGTCCCTTGTTATGTAAGGCAATCGTTCTCACAAAAATCGTGCAGGGAGTCTAATGAATCCGCGACGAAAGGTTTGTTTATCGTAAAATCCACCGTCTAAACTTCAGTCGTCTCTTTGGAAAAATTTTTTCAAAGCGGAATAACTTCACGTATATACTGGTTACTGAATTTCGGTTTAACTAAAGGCAACCTAAATAAATTGGGGAGACCTTGGGGGAGGCCAGTAGCCGCGGCTGATGGTGGCTCACATCCTCCAGGGCTACGTCCACCAGAGCACAATGACGCAGGATCTTCTCTAGCAGTTTCAGTGGGATGAGGTCGATCTGCTGATCTTGAGCAAGCAGCACCACTGGCTGAAGGACGAGCTGAGCACTGCTGGTATATAGATGGCTGGGCCAAGTCAGGTTTACCTGGGTAAGCATGGGTTTGGCGATGCTATGCATTTGTGAAAGGCGATGGCCAGACGTGTTTTAGCGTCTATCTTACTCCTGGAGAACCGTTTGGAGAATTGGAGGAACTAATGGACGCCAATGCAATGGGGGAGAACACTGGTCCTTGACACGAGGGTGGAGCTTGCTGATCCAAAGTCAGTATCTCTCAGGGATGAAGAAGACATGGAGGTAAGATTGTTCCTGAACTTCCCAGACTGCTGGGCAGAGGGAGGAGGCATGGGAATGACGGCAGGCTGCAAGATTCTCGTGAGGGTGAAAAGAGGACAAGAACTGCCATATCGCGTGGAGGCTTGAGTGCCAAGCTGATTGGTTCTAAATACGCAGGAGTAAATTCATTCGGCGGGGGATGGTAGAGGTCAGGGTTAATGCAGGGGGTTTGAGTGCCAGACTAGATTAGTTCGCGGAAAAATAAAAATAGCATAATGTACGCGGGGCTGAGGAAAGTTGTGTGAGATGCGAACTGTCCACTTACCATGAAATAATTTAGTTTTTCCGCAAACGTAATTCGATCTGTTCCAAGCGACATCTTCTTCTATTCACTCTCTCAGTTAGCAGAAGACACTCAGGAACCAATATGGTTTATTTTCGCCCGACTACGAATTCCTGGCAACGTGGGTTGTTCACATCTTTCGGAGAACGCCTGCTGCAAAATATTTTGTTGCCTGATGTTGACCTAAAATATTAAAGCGGAAATCACCACACATGAGCGTTGCTATTTTTGGAGGATGAAGCATGTACAATCACACCCCTGTAGTGGTTAAGTAGTACTCGTTTAAAACTCCTTGAGCAAGCAGCACCGCTGGCACTGGCACCAAACAGTACTTTGCATCATAAAGGGAAAGCTCTAGAGAAGCAGGTACAACCACAATTCTATGCTGCATATTGGGGAGGTTGGACTGTCAGTCCCATTGCCTGTGGCTTAAGCATTTGAGGACGTTGAGAAAATATTGCCCTGCCGCATGGACCATATAAGAAATATTGCTGCTGGAGCTACACCGGTTGGGTTGGTGCGAGGACTAACACTTTGGAATGTGGAATAACTCTGCCTGTTGTATCTTACATGCTGCCAGACGTTAGGATATTAAATGTTCCAGAAATTTATTGAGTTGCTTCAATTCATGTTGCAGCCTTCAGTTTGTGACTATCGCATAGGCAATTCATGACGCTGTCAAGATAATGTTGCTGGTAGTTTTAGAATTATAGGGGGGAAAAGTCAATATTTGTAATTTGTGGAATTTCGCGAGATGACCCTAATTACTACATAATCTCCAAATTAACATAATTTAAACAGCTTAGTGGACTAATAACACGTTTTTTTAAAGAACGCTAGTATCATTTGAGCGGAATTTTTAAAGAAAAAAACCGCACTAAAATCGAATTTAGTAATAACGATAATTTATTATGCTGCTCTAGTCAAGTTCTCACATGCTTTATCGTGTCATTCTTGGGCTGTTTACACTAAAAATTTAAAAATCGTAGGCCAGTGATGAGAATTTAGTGTTTTGACCACGATAACTATAGTTAGTTTTAAACCAATTTTGCTCATATTCTTGTCTTGGCTTCCCACAGTGATCAAATCTGAGTCGATTTGGTCAAGCTGTTTCTCTCAATCATGTTCACACTCACAGACACAAATTTCTTTTCTTTTTTTTCAGACCTCATCTTGAATGGAACAGTGGCAGCCAATAAAGGAAACTAAAAAATATTTGAGGAAATGGGGAAAGCGCCCAGGCTACTCTATGCTCTAGCGATAGATGGAATGGGAAGGGGAAGGAAAGACGGATGAAGGATGTAGTGGACGATATAACGACCACCAGTTTAACCCATTCAATAAGGCGGCCATATTGAGATCCCTATGCAGTATACTGCTTAGTTTTTCATAAACGGCACAACTTTTTCTACGTATATAGCTTCGTTAATTTTTGAATGGGCTTGAAAAAATTGTTTCAAAATTCTAATGTGTCTAATTAGTGTATAAATTGACGAGCGCCTCGGGGCGCTCGCAGTCATAGCTAATGTGTAGGTAGGCTATCATGCAAAACACAAACAGCTATGACTGCAAGCGCCTCGAGGCGCTCGTCATTTTATACACGAATTGGGCCATTGGAATTTCGAAACAATTATTTCAAGCAAAAATAATAAACTAATCCATAATGTACTTTCAGAAGGTAAGTTGTATTGAATAAGGTGTAATTATAAAGAGAGGAAAACAATTTTTTGCCAATTTTTTCAATAAAATTACAAGTATTTATTACAAAAAAGTATTTATACAGTAAATAACATAGAAATCGTTCGTAAATTTTTACATAGGTAGTAAATATTACTAGTAAACATTAAGCAATTATTTCCATGAACGGTCATATTTTTGTGGAAATTTACAAAACAATTTTCGATACATAAAGCAGGTGTATCAGGACAAGCTGGACAGGATAAGAAGAAGTTCCTCGTCAGTCATCACTTTTCTTTGCATTGGCTCACCAACTTTGGGTTGTTTGATGCTGAAAAAATCATTATTACAATGATTATCATTATTAAAAAATCAATACAAATGCATCATCGTAATTTTAATGTTAGTGAAACGTAAAAAAGTTGAAGTTGAGGGTTGTGGCTCCTCACTCGCCCTCTTTTTTCCTCCTCGAGTACGAACCATCTGCTAAAAAATAGGTATATATTAGCTTATTATTAAGTAATAAGTTTAAATTATACGTCCAAATGTAAAATTTACTTACCCTAATTTGGGAACTATGCAGTTTCTTAAGGAAACGTCAGATTCAGAAACGGCAAACTGCAGAATGTTCAGAATGTTGTTAGGAGTGACTGCCAGTAAATAACGGGCTACCACAAGTGAGTGGAACGGTCTGAAGCACATTTGAAACTAAAGAAAACCAAGCGTCTCGGGCCGCTCGCCGTCATTGGGTAAGGGTCGGAAGAGCGCCTCGAGGCCAGGTATAACATTGGAGAGCGCCCCTGGGTCCGTATTGAATGGGTTAAATTACCCGTGCCAACGCATTTCCTCAGCACTTTTCTGGCCAAACATGGTGCATAAGGACATGGTCAATGCTGCAACTTCGATGTTAGCTGCTTCCAGTCCATGAGCTTCCAACACCACTGTATGAAGATCCCTCGTGTGATAATTGCGCTTCTTGGTTTGCCAAGTTAGCAAAGCGTCCCGGCTGCCAGACATTGCATTGATCTATGATCCTTCATAGATGCTCTCTCAAGAGGCTCCAACCATGCTGAATGATAACGGGAGTTGACCTGCCTGAGTTTCCGTCCTTCAACTGAAAAATGCAGCGTAGCCACAGTCTGAAGGCTTACCGGGCGCATGTAGTTGCCACGTCACACTAAGGAAGCTGGTCCTGAATGAATCCAAGACTAGCCACAGTGCGCAAGACATCCCAGGCAGAGCCCTGCAAAGCTTACAGCTCAAGAACGGAACAGTGGTAGAGAGAGTTAGAACGCAAGAGATAGATCGAACCAGAGAATGAATGTACATACATGGGTCGCTATGTTTGAGGCCTATCTAAGCATGCACAGGAGAGTGCGCCATTCTATCGAATCAACCTCCCAAAAACCTGAGCTCAGCTCTACACTGGCTTCAGTGAACTTCCGCAGGATAAGCACTAAGGTTCGAGTTGCTTCCAATCGAAGAGGTTGCACCGAGGAACTCGATCCCAAGATACAGCTGTTAACACGAAAAAGGAAGACGTATTTTATTGCTCCCCTCCTCGGCGTTGTCTGAAAACCCCCGCTCCTCAAGTTCACCGTTTCTCGGTGACTGCCCCGCTCCTTATTGGACACAATGTGTTCAGCTGCTCAATTATCGTTTCATGCTGCCACCTTCATCGCTTTGTTTTCCTGGGTTATCAGCATCCCTTAAAGATATACTGGGTCATCAGCATCCCACCTGACATCTACTCTCACACGAGCATCATTTGCTGACTCCTCGCTGCAAGAATCGCCAACTTCTCGCTTTACACGACAATTGCCGACTTCACTTAAACGGTCAGACGTTTTTATTCTAATTCCTAGTGCTTAAACATTTTCCACCTTTCTATTGTTCACTTTTCGTTGTTTACCTTTATTTAATAGGAGCTCCTAGTTTACGATTTTTTCTCATTTTTTTATATTATACTTTTGTCACTAGGGGTAATTGGTTTTTTATTATTGAAAACCCCGCCTCTGTGTCAACAAACAACAGCCACATCTCGAGTATGCCTCTAGCCAGGACCCAGGATTCTCCAGCGATGAAACCTGCATACATGACCTCGATAGGACAGCACCAAGGAGACTGAGCGACATGCCTTACAAATGTGTTTAGGGCGACACGCACACTTTTCGCAAGCGGCATTTTTGGACTCAGAAGCCTTTATCTTTAGAAAAATAAATTTGTTTTAATCCTTTACATAACTTTCCTTCCTACTTTACTGAAGTAAAAATAAGTAAATTGATCAATTTCATTACAGTTACAATACAATTAAAAAGAGGTCTCTAAACGCTTTTTTTTCTTTTTTCCACTTCCTCTTTATCAAGCTTTCACTAGTTTCGCGATTGGGTACCTTGCTATAAACTATATTACGGTGCTTTCGTAGTAGGGGCTGAAAATTAGGATATGTACTTTGGATAATGTAGACAGAACGATACAGTCAGGTGCATTCAAAACATCTCCCTCTACAAACACGCTAAGTTCTGTTAATGTTTGTTGGTAATTAGAATAACCAACGGAAGAAATGGAATCACCTTTTGCTACGCAACAGATCTCTCAGTTATTAAACGGACATTCAGTAACGGTTCATTAGCCCAAAAGACACTCGAGACATTGCCACCCAACTCCTGAAATAACAAGTTACTGGAAGGACAAAACCGATTTATTTTGAATGTAGCAATTTTTGAGGTCACCGTGGAGCTTCCATTTGATCAGCTCAGTAGCTTGCACTGTTTGGAAAGTGATCTCAATATACGATTCCTAAAAGAGATTCGACACAAATCATAAGCTTCTTTACGCCTGATGTCTTTCGTAGAGCCACCTGAAAATTGTAAGGTGTTCATCATAAGCGCTGAGATACAGCCTCAATATCGTTGGAAATTTTATTGAAATGCATTCCTGTGCAATACGTACCCAACGTACATTGATAGATGTACTCAATTGGAAATGATTGACATCAAAAATCTTCTTTAGAATTGACGATTGAATATAAAAAGTAAACGACCAGACCTGAAACACCAAAACGTACGAATAAAATGTGTAGACGAGAGAAACTATGAAAATGGCAGCATTTCATTGATGAGTGGCTAACTGCGTTCTTTGTATGTTGAACCTTTCAAATCTCATTCCAGAATTTATTTAATGAGATGGGAATCTGTGGGCGTCGTCGCTGTTCTAAAAGGAGGCACCCCCAATCAGCGAGACCCGCGATCATGGAGACCGCTATCTTACCATAGTAGGCAAAACGTTAGAAATCTTGGAGTGTTTGGTCACAACCTCAGAGGCACACAATATGGGCGTACTAAAGGAAAGTCCACGCAGGGGAACCCCTCAACGTTCCCCTGGGGCTTTGGCCAAGTAGTAGCAGTTCTCATTGACATCACAGAAGCGTTTGACAACCTATGGAGCCCAGCCTGAAGGTCAGGCCCACTCAGGGCTCAGCACTTTTGGAGCGTCCACTTTGAAGGTCTCTTCAGTAGCCTCATGAAGACTAACTGCAAGCTGTAGGCTGCTGATTCGTGCACAGTCGATCCACCAAATTGAGCCATCAAGCACTTCAAATCGTCAACCAATGGCGCGAGTAGATCAAGCAGCAGGTGGCTAAGAAAAAAATTCAGCTCGTCAATACGTTTTGGCGGCTACAGTCTCCTTCTTGAAAAGCAAATCAAGTGCTTGGGAGTCAACGCAGGTTTCAGCGTCCCCCAAGGCACCACCCTCACAAGGTTTCCTTCATTACGAGCAATTCGCAAGGCCACTTGGGGTGTGTGTTACCTTGACACAATCTTCATGCACAGGGCCTCTCCAAGGAGTCTGAAGAAGCTTAATACATGAAACTGTTCCACACATCGTAAGATTGAGTTGGGTGGGTTGAGTCCACCTGTCTTATATTGTGCATGTAACCCGAGCTCTCCATAGAATAAGAAGCAGTAGAAGCTGGCCAAACTAGTAGCCCACAAGTTCTAGCAATTGAGTGAGTATTGCTTCTGTGTCAAAGACTTTCCTCATTCCCACTAATAAACTTTAGTAGTGTCGATAACCCGCCCTCTGAACTAGATCCCTCTCTCATGCTGGTGACTAGTGTTCCTTGGACAAGGCTTACGTTTATTCTCTCACAATTACATGCCATCATGTACTCAATTCGTTTACCACGCCTGACATGTCCCCACCCTCATTTTCCTTCCCTCTGGCACAGATCAATCTTGATAGCTTCTGTAACAAAAAATAATCTTCTACCCAAAATTGAATTATAAAATAAAGTGTCTTTCACCTATAAGTGTCCATCCGAGTAAAATGTAATACACCTCAGTATAAATCAGAGAAGCTGAGAATGAAAGCAGGAATAAGCTGGCAGCTTGTAAAAAAGGCGAACCCCAAACCTGAAACAGGAAAAAAATGTGTTGTGGGAAAGGGTCTGCTGGGCAAAAAGGTTGATATTGCGGATTTATGTGTGTAATGTGAGATATATAGGTGTGAGGCAATAAGTAGGCCGCTTCCTATGTAATAGGTCTATTAGGCAACACAAGATCCATACAGGTGTTAAATAAGGGCAAGTTGCCCCTCTCGAGCCACAGTTGGATGGTAAGGGAATAGGAAATCAGAATCAGAATTGTGACCGAACCGATTCATGGGTCCTGGTTGCCCCACCCCTGTTGTTTTCACTCTTCTGGTTCTTGACGTCCAGTAACCAGGAACTAAACCTCGTTACATTCCTTTGTCACCGCTGCTTTCAATTGTGCCCATAACATCACTTCCCCTTGTAGAAAGATCATGTCCTCATAATCACGCAGCTTCGGGATGGCTGCGCGTTTTCACGAGGGAGATCTTCTTAGACCCAGAAGAAGATATCAGGGCACCAGCCAAGGCCGAGGGAACAATGACCGAAGCCGTGGCCATTCAGGGCCCATTTCCCATCTTCCCAGAGTTATTGGGAGTCGGCTTCTTTAAAAGGGGTTTCGGAATCTACCAGTCCCCTCTACGAATTTTAGGATCTTTTTCCATTCCGTTTCTCTCAGGCTAGTATTATTTAGTATTCTCTCCCCTAGTGTATTGAGTCTAGTACCAAACCATAATGAGCATTCCCGAAGAAAGTGTTCTACCGTTTCTATTGCTCCATAAGGGCACCTAGCGTTGATATTGGGATTGATCCTGTTGAGAGTCTTTCCCACCGCATAGTGCCCAGATAACATCCCAGTGATTCTTCGTAGTCTTACTTTACTTAAGCTCAGTACCCAATTGGTTCGTTGCAGGTCGTTACTAGTTATGCCCATAATTTTGGAATGTTGGTACCCTTCATGGTTGTTTATTTCGTCACTGACGTTACTCCACCTTTTCTCATTTATTTTCGCTTTCAATTGTTGCATTGTGATAGGCGTGAACGGTTCTGGTCCACAAATGTGTCCCCTGGCTCCCACCTTGGCTAGTTCGTTCGCTCTCTCATTCCCCGCATATCCCTAATGTTCGGGTATATATTTTAGCGTGATTGTGTTCCCTAGTTGTTGGAGTTTCCCAACTTTGTGCTTTGTTTCTTCTATGAGGTAGCTCCTGACTATTGGGTTGCCCAGTGTTTTTACCACAGATTGTTTGTCAGTATATATATAGCTACATTCGTATTCCTAATGTTCCTTGTTACAAGTGTGCTGATACATGAGTTTATCGTGATGAGTTCATTTGGTACACTGAGGTATCTACTGAAAGTGATTCTTCCCATTCTAATGCAGGAATATATATTCCCATTCCTGCGTTACCATCTAAATGTTTGAAGCCGTCTGTGTAGCAGATGATTTCAGATTCATCCACCACCGATGGCCTCGTCTCCCACACTTGTCTTGAGTCTATTCTAGTGTTGAGGTTTCCCTGGAAGTGATATATCGTCGTCCTGTCATCCATTGGCATACTTGCCTCTGGTATGCTGCTTATAATTCCTGTGCAAATGAACCTGTGGCTGTGATTGTATGAGTGGTTCCAGTCGTTATTTTTTCTGAGTCATAGTGTCCCTCTCATTGCCTCTTGTGTGGTCTCCCATTTCATTGGTAACACTCCTGTCAGTCCGGCCATTATGACATTGGGTGTGAAATGCCCCTGTAATTGACATAGTTATGACTCTAACTAGTACAGGGCACTGTTTTTAGTGACTCCTGTCCACCATACCAGTGCTCCATACACAACTCTAGGTCTCACTATCGTTTGATATATCCATTTCGCATATTTTGGTTTTTAAGCCCCATTGGTGAGTATGGATAAGGTGACTCGTCCGACAGCTGCACGGGTAGAAGATGATGGTGGATATAGTGTGCGGGTAGTTAAAGGATTTGAAAACGAGAGGCATTAGGCTCACACAGCTGGACATCTTGATCTTTTACCCCTGATAGATAGCTACTATAAACTGAAACAATTTATGGTTTCTGGCGTATATGCTTGTAAACACTTACTTTATTCCTAATCAGGCTTAATGCACGGTTAATACCTATCAGCCATTGGTCTAATAATATACCTTTTCCAGTGAGGGTATTAGGCAGTAATAACTTTTGTCAATTTCATCAAAATGGACGAGTTAGTTGAGCCGCAGGAAGTAATACTACTTTCTCCAATAGCTGGCTCAACCTTCCCTTGATTTATTCATTATTTACGTCAACATAAAAGCATTATTTATAGCTCACCCTATTTCTGTAGTTAAGCATGTTGCTCGGTACGAACGTCAGGCAGCCAAAAGACAGAACGATCAACACTCCACAAATTGACAGCACGACCAAGTGAGAAGTCGTTAATTGAAATTCGGCTAAATCCCTGAATGATTTGATGGTCCAGATCAAACGGCAAGTCATGTGGCCCATTCCAAATATTGCCGTCACTGCAAATTTTCGAAACAAGTGAAAATGTTCTTAATTATACGTACATCGTCGACTAAGAAGCAGCTTAGCGCGCCTGACATTTTGAAGAAAATAAGCTGGGCCTGATCGAATGACAGAAATCAAGACTGATGACTAGAGTTCTACAACTCCAGAACTCTGTAACACGGTTTTGACACCTTTGGTATAAAATTTGACCCTCGATCTGAACGAATCATTTTTGGAATCCCAAATCGAGACATTGTTGACAATGTGACAGGCTCACGTCACCATTGTTGCCTGTGAAATGCGTTGGGCCACTTGGTAAATGTTATATCTTTGAATGTTATATCAGGTCTGAGCAGTTCACCACCACCACCCTTCTTCACTACTATTACAATGGACAATCGGCATCCTCCTCCATCCCATTCTGATACGAGGAACAACGCTTCTCATCCCAGCAGTCAAACTCCATTCTTCAGAACCAGTGCTACAACTCGCAAGAGTGAGAGCCCTAGTCGAAAAAGGCGTAGTATTGTTCAAGGAGCTCAAAGTCACTCACAGCATGGTTTTCCTCTCCCGGCTCAACATGAGAGCCCCTGGGAACCTCGAAGGAATCAAAGGCAACCTCTCAGGCCCAGTGGTTGTAGTAGTAGTAGCAGCGCTCTGAGGCGACCTCGTTATTGACGAGAGTGGGCTGCAGAGCTAACACGATTGACACCTCTCCCGACTCCTCCACCACCTCCATTTGCTCACTCCACCTCCTCACACCCCCCCCATTAATTATGGATCCCTTTCCACAGGTATCACTTACACTTACACCTCTACTGCTCTCCACACGCTGTACTGTAGTGCTCCATCAGGCTGTTTCCCACCTACTCCTCCTTCATGAGCTCCTCCACCACCACCGACGGTTTCTGCACAACCTCCCCCCACGCCCCACATTCATCACCACCATCACCACCATCCAACTGCTGCACCTTCCGCTCTCGCATCAGTCATCCATGGACTTTCTCCTAGAATCCCACTTATCACTAATGGTTCTTGCACATCCTCAAATTCGATCCCATCCTCGTCGGGGAGTCACTTCGTAGACATTTGATTGATTATATATTCGGAACTAATATTTGTACTGGAGAGGTATAGGCGGTCGCATGCATGAAACTTGAAAAGGTAACTTCTGATTAATCGATATATCAGTAAAATTGTTGACAACAACTACGATTTACTTATTGGGTTCTTTCTCCATTAGGGAAACAGCTATCCCCCCCATGGAGTAGTTTTGAAGTGGGGCTTTTATTGTCAACAGCCCACTCCCCGGCCACAGCCCATCGGAATGTCTAAAAAGTTCCCCTCCACATATACTGTGGAGGCACATTGTTTTTCTGCGACGCGAAAGAAGCGCGGGAAGCGGAGAGGCGTCCCCACCGAGCTCCAGCAACTGAGAAGAGTGGGAACTACCGAGCCCGCAGAGCTAGCATTGAGGAGGAGGACGTCGGATGGTGGCCACAGCCGTAGAAGCTGGAGCTAAGTCTATCAATTCATCTCCATTCAAGTCTATCAAGTTTTCGCCATTTCGAGCCTCGGAAGAAGTAGAGGACTTTCTGCTCCGGAAACAAACTAATAATTACCAGTGTGCACTAAATTACCGTCTCGCTCTAAGCCAGAGCGAGCACAAGGTAGGGTTCCGCCACATATTTTCTCTCATTTGTTTTGTTCTGTAATCAAGCTCTATATCATCAATTTCGTGACACCAACGAGTGAGAAGTCTGCTTATTAATTTATTTTAAATTTTTTGTAAGCCGTATTCAGTAAAAGAAAAAAGAAAAAATAGTGGTTTCATGCCTCCGTGCCTTTTCTGTTTAAGCCGGCATACCTCCTAAATTGAGCTGTTTAGCCCCGCCTGAGTGAGAGAAGATCTTTTGTGTTTTTCGAGCATTTTATTTAGTACGAAATCTTGTGTCCCGAACGTGCTCTTCACAATACATTCAAATGACGGCACTCCTGGGAGCAGTAAGGCTTTTGCAGACCAGTACTATTTCTAGCAGGGCAAAGGAAAATCTCTGTGAACCATTTCGAAATAGAAGAGGCGGCAGTCCTTGCCAGAGCATAAGCATTTTCGGCTGTCATTCAGCACCATCTGCAATCCACTAATGGGAACAGCCATTCCCAACAGAGGTAGGTGCGTTGTTACGGTACACTGATGGTTCTGTGATACGCGACAAGACTGTGGGTGTTGCTAGAAAAAAGTTCAGTCTTGCAAAGCCGCTGGGAAAGAACTCCACGATATAATAAGCAGAAATTTCAGCCATAAATATCTGCGTACAAGAGATCCTAGCGAAAGAACTCAATGGTAAGTGGATCTCTGCATTCTCAGGCAGGCTCCCTTAAAGGGGGTCATATTGGCCTACATTTACATATCCAAGATGACGAGGGAACATATTGAGTGCCCTCGTTAGGACACTGGCTCATAGAAGGCACTAGGGCAACAAAAGGCCCTTGCCAAAAGGGATGCACAATCCCTACCGATTGATCTTACATAGGAGCGACGAAAAGGCACCTAAAACACTATCCACACCACTAACAGGCGGCTAGAGACAAAATGGCGGTTGTTTGTGGCATTTTGCGAGGATTACAGGTTTGAAAGAGATATGTTTTGATGTCACCACTGACCTAATACAGTGAGAATGATGTACTGACTCTTTCCTGGCTCCGGTTTCAACCCCTTGTTGTATTGCAACTGAAAATCGACGGACCAAAGGTATCTGAAATAGAGATTTTGAACATTTTAACGATGAATCATTCAACCTCACTCATTTAAAGGCAATGTATGATTCTTTAGGAGATATCCACGCTTCGGGGTGTGATTGAGTAACAATTAGATTTGAATTTTCAGGCGAATTTCAAGAAAGGAGTTTCTACACCCTCGAAGTGAATTGTGCTTCAAACATCAGGTGATACGCATCACAAAACATTCCTCGGACTCTAGTTGACTCTAGCAACTAATCAAATCTCTTTTCATTCTGACAATGCACCAGCAACCTGCTTGTAGACTGCGTCATGACGCTTGATGCAGCCCCCATGACTTCAGTCACACCCAAACCACAGATAGCACAAATGCGCTTCAACAGATAAACGTGTAAGGAGATGCAGGCTGGGTGGCGTCAGAAACAAGACTGTCGTTTTTACTGTTTTCTCAAGAAGACGACACCAGCACGCATGTGTACATCAGAAGAACTAGATAGGGTTTCTCTGAGGGAGCTGAAGAGGGAGCTCCACAATGGCAACCTGCGTAAAAGGGATTGCAGTAGGCTACAGAAGACGTAGATACGGGAAAGGATGAGGGGCAGCGTATAACAACTACGCGAGTTTGTTTGCTGGGCTACTGTACCAAGCTACGCCAACGGACAGGCCATTGAAATGACCAATGTAAGCCACAAGTGGCCCATAGCTACCGGCAGTGACCAAACACAGCGGACCACTGCCGTAATCAACAGTAACCCCAGCAACATGCAGAGCTCGTAGATGTGTTAAATTCTCGATTCGCGTCCTTTTTCCTCCTCATCGTGCCACATAAACTCCAACAGATCAATAACCGCGTTAAGGAGACCCAAGCTGTGTCGTGTCCACTGTGACGCATCCTTGCAGGCACCACGGGAACTAGGTAGAGTTCCTATGAGAGACCTGAGGGAAGCTCCATCCCAAAATATATTTGCACTCTCCTGCTCTAGTCTGTAAAGGGATTATTGGCCCACAAGAGGAGTAGGTGTTTTCAATTGGCTAGTAAAGTCCTTGTTAGGATTGAGAGAGCGTTCTTCCCCACTCATCCATCTCTTAGTTCCTTGGAGTATTTTTAACTCTACAACGCTTCAAAACGCGACTCTTTTGTTAACACATCGTTCATGTATTTCCAAACTGAGTTGGAACTCAAGATGCACACGCAAGAACTGAAATCAACGAATCGATAACGTTACCTTAAATTGAGAATGAAAATGGGGCCAAGCAGCGAAGTTATCATAGCTGAGGCTTCAAAGACGTGCAGAAGAATCTTAGAATCAAGCAGCATTGAAAATAGTCCTGCGTTAAAACAAAAAACGTGAAAACAGAACGATGGTAGAATTACAAAATCAGACACCAAACTATTTCACTTTCTTCTACCCCGAAGATTTGGAGAAGTTTCTTCGTGTCTTAACCTGCACTGTCTTTTAGGTCACCAGATCTCATTTTTAACACGTGCTTAAGAGCCCTCGCCTGTGTCTTTACTGGGCACTACTCTCTTAATTAGCACCTAAATAAGATAGGCAAGTACAAGGTCCCAAAGTACATCCTGTGCAAATGCTTCATTAAAGCAGCAGAGCACCGTCGCCACTTAATGGTTCACCAAACCGCTAACTATGGTGGAGTGTACGTCGTATTTTATTATATCTGGGACGTCGTCACAAAAGGTCAGAGTCAAAAAGGCCCTGCCATGTGTACACTCAGGTTGAAAAAAGAAAAACTCAGAAGGGACACAAAAATAGGTATGTAAGGTGTCCCCCTAAAGGACTGATGAAGATAGCAGACGTGCTTTCACTGGTGGAGGCTACGTAGGGGGCGTTACTACACTTCCCCTGCCACTTGCCCTGTAGTGGATGGAGTTGAGTAGTGGATTGCCACATTGGAGCAGAACCCCGACTGCAGGTGCATGCTCTACAGTAGGGCATCCTGATAGCTGTGCTGTCAGCTTACCAAAACCTTTTATAAAAAAGGTGCCACTTACTGAGTATGCATGCCTAATGTGCTCTCTTGTCCCGTAACTTCTCCAGTCATTGGTTGTGGAGCAGACATTCAGTTAACCCTGTGACTGGGTTGTGGGCGAGTGGCAGAAGCGGTAGGATGCGGGTCACCTTTACTCAGACTTGAATTTAGTTGAACCAAACCACCTTCCCAGTGATCAGGTTACTGTCAGGCCAAGTGGGGTGTTCAACCCTCACCTCCTGTTTCGAACGCCGCACTTTCCGTATGTGCCCATGTGGGGGTATCTGAGCGACGGAGAACCCCCCCCCCCCCCCGCAAGTAATTTTCGACAAAGAGGTGGGGAGCGTGCTGGTCACAAACAGGAAACTGCAGGGCGCCCTGCCGGTCCATGATTTCTCAGGTGTGAGTGAACCGCTGCCACAGGCTCGAGATGTGTGAGCCTCTTTTGGCAGCCACAGGAAACCAGGTTCCCCTCCTTTTAACATGGATTCCAGGCAGGTTGATGAACTAATACCAATAGCTGATGAGATCCTGAGATGGATGCTCTGTATGTAACACACCCTTTAATATATTAGATCAGGTGTATTAATCTAGCTTGAAAATACAAATTTTTGTACTATATATTCCTCACGTACTTCTTTCAAAAAGTAAACTACAGTTTTAAAAAAATGAAATCGAAAGAGGCGTATGAAACGACTCAAAAATCCAGGCAGGACAACAGGTTTCCCAAGTTGGAATAGTCGACTGTATATCTTAGGCTGCGTGGACAACACAACGTGCCAATCAGATATATCATTTTTTAAACTTTTTGGACAGATTTCAATTCCTTTTTTTTCTCCCATATTCGTCTCCTTTCCTGTCCTCGTCCAACGCAGATCTAATTATCGCTTTGTACATCCCCAGGACCATCCTCAGCTTCAGTCCTCGTGTCTTTCCAACCATCTTACGGATTGTTTCCGCCTAACACCCACGAATTTTCCTCTTGCTAAATTATTCAGCACCACGTGCCTCTTTGTTTCGTAGAAACTGAATATATTTATTTTCGTATCTTATTTACCTTTTGTCTTTCAAATATAATTTAATTGTAAATAAATTGTATACGAAAGAATTACCTGCCTGTAAGGAGTCCGATAGTGAAGGAAGGAGCGATGTAAGCGTCGTTAGAATGTGCCGCTTTAATAAATAATTGGAAGAGAAGACCATCTCGCGACATCGCTACGATCAGCCGTTCCAGACACATCATGAGCATGAACACGCTGTCAATGAAATAAATGAGGCCTTTCATTTCTTCATCTTCCAACACACAAATATCAACTAAGTGCTAACGATTGCGCGTTAGAAAACCTACAACTCAACGAAATTGGCAGCAGCTACACTGCGGGGCATTGCTGCAGCTTGGAGTTCCACCTACAATTTAAATATTATTTCCCGTTTCACCAGTGCGATTGATCATTTTCAAAATTGTTATTGCCAACAGATAGCGTAGTGACGGGAAAGGGTTGTCATCTCACCAGTTCATACTGACGCCTCAATTCATCTAATTCGTGTGAGTCGGGAGCAATGTCAGTTCCAAATCAACCATTTCGTTTTGTAAGTTCTTTTTATTTTTCAACTTGCCTGAGAGGTAGTTTTAGGGACCAATGAAACGACTGGCTCAACACAGTGGTTAGGTGTTGTCTTGCAGGCACCACATGCTATCGCACAACTCTTCCATTGATTTTCACGGAGCTTCTTGATATTAATTGCTTGATCAATTGTCGTCCTGCCTGGGAACTGGGTCGGTAATACGGCTACACTCGGGCGACTCTGCACACACACGAACCACTGCCAGTTTCCTACAAAGGCACTAAAAACTATGCGGTAGCCATCGCCTTTTGAGCGAATAAATATGCAGAAGAGAGCTGCAGTTTTTATTGTTTAATTGTAAACCTGCAACACAGAAATGGCGTATCAGGACGCTCACTGCTACAGCCAGTGATAGAGCTTGAACTCTGAAATGTAACTTGAACTGTAACCACCAATTGCGCATAGTGGCGCCTCTGATGTTTCCTGGTGGACATTCATCTAAAAGCGGCAGACTGAGACAGGAGGCTGCCACAGGTGTCTTAGTCTCTTCTGCATCACCTGTGGATAGATACTGAGACCACTACCATGACTACGATCCATTCAGTATGGTAGTCTGTTGATGAAGTTAGTTGTGTAATTGTGTTGACTGTCATTCATTTACACTGTAATCGACAGCTAAATAGAATTACTATTGCAGAAAGAAGAAGACGATGATTTCTTCTTATATTCTTATTGCCTATTAACGAATCATATTCCAATAGCATACTGCCTGATCTATTCAATCAGCTTTTTGTAGTCTTCGTCGGCAAATGCAGTAATTTTTTAATAATAAACAGGTGTGATTTTCAAGCGCGACGCCACATTGATCTCTGTCTATCACACGCTCTCGCTAATGATACAAACTCTAATGATAAGTGAAGCTAGAGGACTCCAGTCTCTGTCTATGGTCTCAGCCACCTGCAGACATGCTCACGCATGACAGATTTTGGCCTCAACTTGACTGAGCCACGGTACATTGTAGAAGACCGAGCACTGCGGGCACCCCTTCTCCATGGTTCTCTGGACTGAGACATGCCTGCATTCGATCACAGCAGTTTTATTTGTCAGGTAGCATCTGAAGAGCAAGTATAGGTCACTGGGGATTCCCCGACCTTTAAATACATCGAAGGTTGTCAAACACTCCTCTGATGTCAATGAAAACTGTTACTTACTCAGCCAACACCCTACGAAGACATTGCAAATTTCAACAATGACGTCCTGCCTGGACTTCCCTATAGGTTACGAACAAAGTAATCGAACATCAAGATCTCTAATGTTCTGCCTAGTATGGAAAGAAAGCTGAGCAGTCTCCACAATCGCGGGTCTGGCCTCCCTTTGGATGAGCAACCACATGTGCAAATTTCCACTAGCTGAAGTTGGTCCTCCTCTACACACAAACGCAGTCATCCCACATTTATAGTGCAGAACGTGGGAAGTTTTCACTAGGAAAGATTCATCCTATTTTATCATTCATAACTCATTCAAACGCTACGTTAAAAAGCCTCACCTGCACATACTGCCAGCTATGACTCCGACCAAAAACAGTACTCGCACTTTTTCCAAGTTGATTTCTCTGAGAAATTGAGCAGCTAAATCCTTCACGCCCTGTAATACAAAGAAGGTGTTGATTAACAGTGAACGGCGACAGGGTAAACAGACCTTGGAGACGTTTAAAATCACGAAACTCACATACTCCTCATTAACGTTGAGTTGGATGAGTAGAGGGTAAAGAGTGAACCATATCCAAAGGCAAAAGAAAAGCCACGAGATTGATGCGTGCAGGGAGGATGCTGGGTCGATAATTTCTTCCCCTAACAAACAAATTTATAGAAAATAAACACAAATTTACAATAATGAACATGCTACCCATCCCACCTCACAATCTTACGATGCTAATGTGAGAAGAAGTCATCCCCTATTACTCTATGACATTTACAAATCTAAGTTTCGATCGATAGCAGCCACCAACAGAGCTGTTTCTCACCACCGGTCACTGGCCCTCAACACCCAACTGTCACTCATCACATTAATCATGGATACACGACATGTCGTAAAGATTTTTGCAGTCAACTACGCTGAATATGAACGAAACTGTGGGCAGTAATTAGCAGGGTGGGCAGGCTCAAAACCAAAAATCCGCATTGGTTGTGCCCACAACCAATAACAAAGTATGATAAATGAAGAGGAACTGACCTTCGAGAAGTTGCAGAATTGGTTTTCCGTAGACAGGGTCTCGTATTTCAGAAGGAGAAGGCGCCCTTTCTGTTGAAGGGCTCCTGGATGCCGAAATGCATCGGCTGGAGGAGAAAATGGGCCAAACAAAGATGCCAGAGACATTCAAAAGGAAGTGACAATATTCGCATCGCATTAGTTGAACTGAATGAAATCGAAGGAGGGTGGGGGTCTTGAGAGGAGAAGTTGGAAGGGAAAAGAGAGGGGAGTCCAATAAGACAGAGATCAGGATCGAACAAACTGTAAAGCTGAAGGCCTCACTGAGCTACTTCATGTGCCAGATTTGATTACGCATTACCTCTTATCCGAGTCTCTTTAGGAGCACAACACCATGAGGTGAGGCACCTGGGGATTCCATAGTGTACCAAATTGTTCAAAAATTACAGCGATCACGAGCTCCGATTCATCAGCCTAACTTTTGTCGGATTATGATCCTTCGTCTTACCACTAGACTACAATCGCTAGGTGCCTACAATGGGAGTCAGGCGGTACAATAGCATTCTTCGCAAATTGGGTGGCAGATCGAATTCTTATTCAATAACCGTCGATCCCAACTTGCAGTGTGGAGAGCATTTTGGAAATTAGAAGTGTAGACACACACTGAAGTCATGTATAATCAATGGGGAATTGGCTCAACTCACTTTCTCCCAAAATGATCTCGGACAATGGGGAAAACTTCTCATACAAGATACGAAACATATATCTTGTGTGATGCATCACACAACTTTCCATAGCCCTACGCCCATTCAAAAATTTAGTCTCTATTTTTTCTTGCAATTTATAACAACTTTCCACAAAGAAATTGGCAATGCTTGAAGTTCTGGAAGTTATTGAGTCGCTCCTCCTTTACCAACTGCCATCAGCGCATAGGTGATTCATGAGAATGTAGTTAGTGTCATGAAGCGTCATGTGACCAACACCTCCATAATTGTATAATATATTGGGTAAAAACGTTTAGAACTGGTATTAAGCGAAACGGCAGTAGTTGAAATTCAGGAATTTCTGTAGTGACCCCCATGTATCTCATGAGCGTTTTTAAGCACTCACCCTTTAGACTTCGTAGAGCCAAGGAAAGTAAAAACGCATACGGCTGGGCTGGCACGAAGGATTATATTTAATTTATTTATCAGAAAATATGACAAACGGCTTGAGCCAGAACAATAAATTAGGCGGAGGACCTTTTAAAATCAATATGGTGAAAATAAAATAAACTTCCTACCAGTTCGTCGTTGTTACATAAATCGAATGGCGGTGAGGGGAGAAAATACAGGAGAATCGTAGAAAGGCAACCGGCGTTGGGCTCAGAAGCAGACTGAAAAGGCCACGTCGCATCATAGTCATGTGGCAAAAGGTTGGAAGTTGGCTCCTGGCTGTGTCTCTCAACAGGCTTTAACAATTGGCGCCAACAATGTCAACTCGATTTCCAATCTGTGCTCCTATGAAACCTTGTCATGGAATGTCTCCTTGGGAGATTGAGTGCAGTAGGGTTCTACACCCACAGATACGCTGATGATTTTGCTGTACTCGCTTGGGGCAGGATGCAAAGTGTCCTATCCGACCTAACGAGGGCAGATCTGCAGACATGCTCCATCAACCCAGGTAAAACAGTCATAGTGGGTTTCAAAAGACAATGACGACTGTCAGAACTATGACCACACAGGAAGTAATGGGCTCAGTAATTCAGCTCAGTGAGCAGGTTCAACTATCTGGGAGTGATTCTGGATCGTAAACTAACCTGGAAATAGCGAGACGCTGTAGATCATGGGGCCCAAAGCCTATAATGGCCAGCTGGCTTTGTGGTACAGTTGCATTTTTCAGAACTGCCCATACGAAAAAGCTAAGCAAAATCCTCCGGAGCCGTTTCCCGAGAAAAAAAAACTGGTGTTCTATAGTAAGTCATTTTGGCGTTCCACAGTGACCTGCAGGAACAACGAATTTGTGTCGAATTGGTTCACTTAATCCCGTTCACGAGCATACAGACAAATGGCGTTTTACTGATACCTGAAGACAATATCCTTTTTTCAGGTGATTACATAGCGCGCCTTTTAACTCCATAGGGCTGAGGAAAGCAAAAAGCTTACGGCTCCATACATGGGTAGAACTACTAACTTATTGACTACCATAGCAAGTCTTATTCGAACTCATATTAAGGTCTACTTTTAAGAATGTTATGTAACATGAGCGCGGTTGTTATGCCTTCAAGTAAATCCCATGAACAGAATCGAAACTAGAAACCACTCACCAAGGAAAGTCATTAAGTAGACGTACACGAAGTGGTGAGAACAAAGAGAGCAACTGCTGAGAATGAGATCAAGTCTGTTGACGTGAATGGCCCACAACAAATGAAAGTCGCTGAACCCAATGCCGAGTTGAATCAAAACAATTAGAAAAGCGAGGCAAACTATGAAAAACATTTCAATGCACAATTTGCTCTCGGCAGCACTCAGCGAGAGCATCCCTGAAAATAGATGAACATTTTTCGTCAAATTCTTTTCGTTGTTTTATATAAACAGCAAAATCGTCACTGCAACATCAGTTACTCAAGCACTCATGTTGCGGTCCGATTCATACAGTAAATACCAGCTGAAATTAATGCGACGACGAAGGAAATTACGTCTAGATGTTCCGAAAATAGGTTTCCTAGTGTTGGGCGAATATGAATGCCACCGCTTGCTGTGGATAGAGCTCCATTGAAGAATATCATATCAATCGCTCTGCTAATGTACCGCAGCCTGTAAGACACCCCTGAAACAAATGTCAAGATTTAGGAAGGACCACTAAATAGGAGATAAAAATATCAAGTAAAAGTAGCAGAAACCAGGTTGAGGGTGGGCTTCCAGTAAAATAACTCGTTGGCGTGGCTAAGAAACCCCAGAAAGTACTGAGTGTGAAAGCCACTTTAGAGGTGGCTCAGGATTTTTTTTACGGAGTAGACTAGTGGCCCTGTGAATTCACTCTTGCTTATTGCGAACAAACCCAGGGCTGTTTAACACATTGCATCAGGCACTCGCGCCTCTCCGCAACAGCAGTTCTTCTTTCTTGACTTCTTCACACTCACAAGAATCTTGCAGCATGCCGTCATTCTCATACATCCTCCCATACTGCCCAGACGATGGGTGGTTTTTCTTCCAGTCTTCATTCTTCATCCCTGCGTAATACTGGCCAAGGTCAGCAAGCTCAATCCTAACCAATCAGCAAGCCCTGGCATATTGAGCAAGCCTCAAGTTTTCAACAGAATTAACATGGTGCAGATGAATGTCACTGGTGTTTTCCAGGGTGGCATGAAAAGATGGTATATGAAGCATCGTCCATACATTGTCCTGCACTGCAGGCAGTTTGGGCTTGCAGCCTTACAAATCAAGTGAAGGGACGCCATAAATGCTCCGTGTCTTGTGAGAAACTAGGTAGGGCCGCCTGAGCCGTAGACCAAGTGCCAAAGCAATCAGATGCATGGTCCACAACCTCTTCTGGGCTGAGTTCCACTCGTTTTGCCACCTCCTTAGGGTCAGAGTGCTCCTTCTTTTCTTCTGACGGCCATGCCTTAGCTGCTGCCTTGATGCGTACAGTTCTTTCCACTCGGCTGCTAGAAGGTGGATTGAGGTAACACCTGCTACCACCAATGCTGCCTCCTCCAGGAAGCAGGTGCGCAAAGGGGAGGGCGTATCTGCTCTGCACCACTGTAACTGGGACTTGCTCTGTGTGCGCAGGGCGAAGGCTCTCAACCACTTCCTCACCCATTGCATTACTGGCGTGAGCTTTATTAGAAATGAGTCCATCGAGCGACCACCAATAACTGCCGCCAAGTCATCTATGTACCCCACTAGCATCTTACACGAAGCTGGCCGTTATACGTCAAATTCCATAGTCTCTGGGTACCTTCATGGACATCCCACCTCTCCATCCCTGGACAGTCTCTTACAAAAGTGTGTGATCCAAAATAGATAGCTCCTCATTACCCACAGTATGCATTCAGGTAATCTAAAGGTGCCCTCCAGGGCCTCCAATACATGAAATTAAACGCGTTTTGAACTGGATGACCAACAACCCTACACTGTGGCGGGAGTGGTTACCCCATTGTGTCGTCAAAGCAGCCTCCACCACTCCTCAAATTGCTCAGTGGTGGCTCAGGACGCAGAGGTTATCCTTCACCCCCACCCTTAAGGAGGCGACACAATCAAAGGCAAACATCTAGCACTAAAATAAAGCTCAAAGTTTTAGCAGAGGGAAGCTCTGGTGTTGCAGACAAGTAATCATGAGCAATGGCTACTTAGGGCTAGTACCAGAGCTTTCCAAAGCATACAAATCTCGCATACATCGCAATTACTTGTGAGAGAACGGAATACTTAACAGGTTAGCTATCACTTAACGTCCGCTAGAATCGTAAGAGATGTTATAGATCTTTCGTTTGCATATACTCCCACTGGCTGCAAACTGGAATGGCAAAATCGATCGATTAAAATTATATTAGGCCACTGTTCTCCACATTTACACATAGGGCTGCAGAGATTGCCCATAATAAACAGCATTCTCTTGAAGGCCAACAACTACGCCCATGATTTTTCTAATGCTGCATCTGTTTGGTGCTAGAAGCCAAGAATAATCTTCCTGTGTGTCACTATGAGATTCCAGACTGTCCTTTTTTGTGGCCATTATTTTGGATTGCACTTCTTGTTGACACCAACGGATATCGCCAGAGCTGTTCAACTGTTTGGCGACCAAAACTGAGCTCCTCAAGGTCTCGAATCCCCAATAACAAACAACTCCTACGAACTCGTTGGCCACATCACCACAGCCCCAGCCTCATTGCCGGATTTCATTGCGCCTACGATCGGCAACGTGAGCTGTGCCTCAACCGTTCTCATTCCTTTTAATTCCCAGTCCCTGGATCCGAAGGCTTCTCAGGATTACTACTCAGCCAAAATTACTGACATTTTGGACAAGGAACACCCGAAAGCGAGGAGAAGACAAACAGGATCTCCCTCAGCTTCATTTGTCTCCTACCAGAAGTCCTGGTCAGAAGTCTTTATTTTCTTTAGTTCCTGAATAATTTAATTTACCCCGTATTCGACATTTAACGAGAGCATTATTCCTTTTTTTCTTTACGCTTGTCTGTGCAGAGCTCTTAGCTACATTTTATTTAGTGTCCATGATACCACCACGCATTTGTATCAATACAGTCCACTTTTACCTGTAATTTTGCCGTTCATTTTTTCTCCATTCATTTCTCACATTTTTCAGGTTCAGTTTTCTTTCTCTTTCCTTGTTTTTAAACAGGCGTCAGATTGAGCGTGGCCCAGATACAGGCTACACAATTTACGCCACACTTCTGATTTTACTAAAGTTAACGTACCTGTTAGTGAGTCCGTCTCCTCTGGCTTGTGAGTTACTGTGGGCAAGCGCTTTCGATGTAAAGACATCATCGTCTGGCCGTTAAGTCAGTACTGGAGTCAGTCAGTTGGTCGTGGTCTTTATATACAAAGAGTCCGGCTAAGGTACTACTAACAAGACTGACCAACAAGACCTCTCCCCGCCCCTTCCCCGACGCTCCATCACCCCTTTCACCTTTCTCTTTGTATATAAAGACCACGACCAAAAGACTGACTCCAGTACTGACTTAACGGCCAGACGATGATGTCTTTACATCGAAAGCGCTTGCCCACAGTAACTCACAAGCCAGAGGAGACGGACTCACTAACAGGTACGTTAACTTTAGTAATTTGCCTACTGGCGGACATAACCCAATTTCTTCTGATTTTTGTACCAATGATTAATATTACCGTATTTTTGGAAACCAAAGGTTTAGGTTTGTGATGGCCTGTTTCTTATTCTTTCAGTTACAGGTTTTTCCTGCTTTTCTGGGCATTCACTTAATACCCTGGATAGCCCTTGAGACTCGATCTTATGCATGCAGGATACATGGTAAAAGAATCTAGTTTATTAGGTATGAATTGAATGCCCTTGGGATCGTGATAACCAACTAGGGCTCTTAATTATTAATAATACTCATTTGAGTTAATTATACTACATCATCGTACTCACCAGCCATTATGCAAAGTATCAGAGCCCATCCAACAATGAAGGCGGCTATTTCAGAAAGAAGATAATACGCATAGTGGTAAGGACCCCCCATGCACGGCTTCATGAAGGCAATTTCGCTGTAGCTCATTGCTGAAAAATAAAGCGCTTTCATGAACTGTGTTCGTCAACTGTTCACTTCAACGTGAATTTAGGATAATATAAACGAGATATAAACTTTTTAGTTACTGCCAGGTTCTGAGTGCACCTCGAAGGCGCAACACACAAGTTTCTTCCCCCCGCTGCAAATTTTGTTTCGCGGTATATAAACAAGAACGCTTGTGGCGGAAACGTGGTTGCTAGTTAAATGTACCCATTGTTGAAGCTGTCGTTAGCAAAATGTGAACGTCAAACTTACAGTGTTCAGAGACTCACATTCTCTGACGTACTTTGGAGAAATGATTGTAACAATATAGTGTGGGATAGATTGGCGAAAGACACCCCATCAGTTGGATTTAAATGGACAATTTGAAGAAAAAACACGTCACAGTTATAAAATCTGTTCACTGAGTTGTCATATAACACAACACAACGTATAGATGAAGACAGGTCTGTTTCCTTATCAAAATGACTGTTCCTTGACACTCATAAGTCACGGAGGTTACAGTTTGCCTTTCTCACTAGCTCTACTGAAGTCAGACCTGTGGAGGTACAGCAGGTTGCCGTTTAGTCAGTCTCACAGAAGAGATCTGTTGCGAAGATATGATTCTGGGGAATCCATACCATGTGGGAGAAGTTCTTAACCTCGTTTCCCACCTCATCTCTTTATTTACTTGGGTGGCAACTTTCAAAAAGACATACCAACTGGGGCAATGTTTTTTATTCATAACCTTCGCAGATGGGATGAAACAGTTACAAGCTTGCTTAGCAGCAGTCATAGTTGGTTTGACTGCTCTTCCAACAACTATCGCTCACTGTTGTAGGAACTATAGTCATGTAGCACGTAGTTTCTTGTTTTCTCTACATTGGAGGTACAAGATGTGCCAGATAGAGGGTTTTCGAGAGAAAAAAAGGGAGTCACTTTCTCCCAAGACCTTCATGGATGTTGGGGATAAAACTGATAGGTGTCTCGTTCATTCGACGACTGCTTCCATCTTGTTTGGCATTTATCTAGCCCATTCATCTAGCGTGGCAAGTTTTTGTTAAGTGGAGAGGTCTATACAGTTTGGCCCATAGCAAAGAACTCCCTTTTCACACTCCACTCGTCCACAATGCATTCAGCAGCCAAGTCAACTTTTAACTAACCAGTAATCACTTGGAGTGCTTCGGAGGATGCCGTCTTGTAGGTGCCTTAGTTCTCCACAGGAGAACAGCTCTGGGATTAGGCCAGTACTTTCCTTTGGTTGACGGAGAATTCGCTACCCCAGAAAACGAGGCAGGCAGTTGTCAACCATGCCACGGTAAATTTACTTGTACATGAGGGTGAGGATTGTGTCACGGTAGCACACACCTTAAGTGGGCTTGTAAATAGCTCATAATGAGATGAACCATGAAAGGATAATGCCTTTGAGGAACTTCAAGTCCTCGCTGAAATGGTACTTGACTTGCTTCTCAAGAAGCCTGCAGCTGCCAAAACGTATTGACGATTCGCTGTTGAGTTCAGCTCTCTGGGATTGGGCCAATACCCTGGGCAATAGTTTGCTACTCCAGACCATTGAGCAGTAGCGAATCACACTGAAGTCAATAGCCTTGTACGTAAGGATTGTATCATGATAACACACTCCCCAAGTACCCTTGCTAAGTGCACGTAATGAGGCAACCCCAGCGATGGTTGTGCCATTGAAGGACTGGAGGTGTTGGCTCAAACCCTACCTCTCTCCTACATTGACTCATAGTTACACAATTTGCTTCTCAAGGAGACGATGGCCGCCAAAATGTATTGACAGTTGTCTATTTAATTTTCCCTTTAAAAGGCCGAGCTGAATTTTCCCCTCAGCCACCCCTGCAGTTCTCACACTATTAGGTGACAGTTTGAAGCATGAAGCACTCAATTTTTGCCTTGATTTGACGGATTGACTATGTACATATCAGCACAGTCAAATCATCCACATAGGAGTATGGCTCGCAGCCCGTCCCCAAGAGCCTCCTGAGAAGACCTTTGAAGAAGGCGTTCTGGAGTGCTGGTCCAGGGCCAACCCCAGTGGCACTCGTTCTATATCGTTCTACGAACTAAGACATGTTCAATCATAGTAATCGTTGGAGCGGTTAATGGAGGAACATAAAACTCCATTTGATAAAACACTCCATTAGCTAGTTCGGTTCAACACATTTTCCCAAAGAAGTCTATACAAAAAGAAGCTAAAAGGCGACTTTTTTCATCGAAATTCTGTTTTCAATGTGTTTATACAAAGAGAAGCTAAAAGGCGACTTTTTTAATCGAAATTCTGTTTTCAATGTGTTTTTACAGAGATCCTACGGGGAACAGAAAACTGGTATCAATTTGAAGAAGATGAATCGTCAGAAACATTTTCGAGAAAAGTGTCAAAAACCGTAGTTTGGGTTAAAGCGGTCCACATTTTCATATTTTTGTGATTCCTAAAATTAATGAACGAAATGGTAGATAGTCAATTAGGTCACCTGTCTTCACGCAAAGCTGACTACAGACATACAGGCCATACGCACGAAAATTGTAAAATAACTCTTACCTAGCCGTTGGTAAAAGTAAAACGTGGTAATTGTAGTAAGTGAAAATGTTCAATATAAGAACCCTAAAGTCGTAAAGCAGAACTTCTATTTCAATGTAAAACTCATATTTGAGAGTAATATTAGTTAACACGTTCACTGCGGATGTCGACACGTAGTCGACAAATGAGACCCCTTCCCCCCGGCGGACGTCGACTACCTGTCGACATCTCCCATCCCTTATTTAGATCAACCTCAACACGTCCAGCCGACTCGAAGCCAGTTCCATTTCAGCCTCAGCGTAGTGAAAGGACCCAAGTTTACTACAAAGTCTTCGCCGTCCACCAGATCGATTTTTCGTTATTTTTTTTCTCGTTTTTCTCATACGGTAAGTTTTTCACTCAATACTTCTTATTAGCTTACGCCAAATATTATTTGCATCGACAATAATGAATAAATAGCTATGAAATAACCCCTAATAAAGAGTAAAAAGAATTTAAAAAAATTAATTTGCTGTTTTTTGTTCAGATGAGCAGACGTGGAGTGAAGAGACAATTGGTATTTGGGGAAGAATTGGCTTCTGGATTATTGGAAGAAGCGATTTCACCAGATTTCAATGTATTAATTTTCTTGTACCGTTATAATATACTTAGTAGTAGTTTCAGTAATAATAATAAATATGTACAAAATACTTTTCAATTAAACGCTTGTGAACTACACTTTTGAGTGCATTTTCGCGTTGTCTCCTCGTTCTTATACCTGGATGTTGATCCTTTTACCGAAATAAGCTGATGGGGCCTTCTTTCTAATTACTTAGGTACATAATCTTTTCAGGTAGACGCTGGACACTCGTTTTCTGTTATGAAAGGTGTCCCCTTTACAGCTTTGGTCGGATTTGAGAGTATTAGAAAGTCACCTTCACAATGTCGACTACCTGTCGACCTCCCGCCGGAGGTAACAGTTTCCTATTGTCAGGCGGGCGTCGACCACCCGTCGACATGCGTTTTTCAAGGTCAAAGGTTAATGAAATTTGAACTTCAAGTCATCAGACGTTTTGTTGGTTCCAAAAAGAAAGGAATGGAGACAAAAAAAGTTGCCGCGCAGAAAATCGGTTTTGAACAATAATCGCCGCAGTGAACGTGTTAAATACGTTCCGTACCTGGTATTAGATGTAGGAGACCAACCAACGGGAACGTTATGACACAGTAGCCTCCGGTGTCCTGATAAATCTGGTACATGTCGTACATACTGCTTCCAATTCCTGCCGAAAATCCTAATACTAGAATATCTGCGCTCGTGATTCCTCGAGGTAAAACGCCGATCGATCGTGACAGCACCATTTTTCTTCGGAGCAGTAAACTCTGTAACGAGAGATCAAAGTTAGTACGGTCACTTATTCGGCTCGGTATTTCCCTTGAGGTGAGGAAAACAGTTTCATTGTCGCCACAGCTCTGAGTGCTCTCATCGATCAAGTTCCACCAAGACTCGTCAAAACTAGATAACATACATTGTTTTTGTTTGTCTCTAGTCAACTCTGCCGAGGCTGACTGGGGTTCTTTCAAACCTCAGAGAAAGTAAGTCCAAGTTGTCTGGATCTGGGTCGAGGAAAAGTCGTAAGTCCTGTCGAAAGATGGGCAGGCCAGCAACCATTCTGACGTTAAGGGTTGTTTGACCCAAATATGGTTCCACGGGGATGCACAACCCACGGCCTTGCACCAGTGCATTTTGGGTTAGGGCTACATAGGTGGCTGTCTCTACAAGGGGTGGTAGGTAGAATGGAGCAATCCAATTCCTACCCAGGGAAGGCCTGAAAAAGCTGGAAATTGCGCTTGCTCGCTGGAAGGTAGCTCATCTGAACTTGTGGGGTCTGAGGTGAGTGGGGGCCACCCAGACTCCCCCAACATCCCTTAAGCAGGATCGTAACTGTTCGTGAACACATTCAGCCCGAAGGGGCCGCCGATCGGCGTCCTCCTGGCAGGGCTTGTGGGCCAGTCAGCAGTGATGTTCCATTATATGTGTTTGCAACCTGGCTTGGGCCTATCTCTCAATCCTGATGTAAGACCTACGTCTCGTCTCGTCCCTTAGTACCCTTCCAGACATCTTCAGGAGCAGTCGCCTCTGGATTTAGCTATTAGTGCATATACAGTTAAGGTACTATTGAGTTTTCCTTGCTTCTCACTCATCTTTGGTTTTCTAATATATTTCAATTCGGAAAACCGATAAATTAATATTCGACTAATCTCCTTTTCTGAGTTAACTGGGCTTATATCTCCGTTCCACATATATATATATACAGAAATAATGGGTATGGGGGACTAAAAGACACTCTGAAAGTTTTATCAAATCTGGTGAAGCAGTTACCCCAGAATTCACAGAAATGTCCGAAAAAACGTTATTTTCGACACTTTTTCATTTTTTCTTCTGTTCAGTGGACTGTCAGAGGAACGTTTATTGAGAACAATTTATAAGTATTAACTATTCAAAAACATCTTGTGAGTTTGGTGAAAATCGTTGATGCCGTTTTCCCATAAAATCGTTAAAAAACCTATTTTCGTTTTATAGGCCTATATCTCTTATCACCGTATTTTCATGGAGATATTTGTGGAGAATAAAATTTAGGTATCAACCAGAAGAGGTAATTTGAAATGTAAATCAAAATCGTTTGAGCCGTTTTCGAGAAAAATGCGAAAAACCCTAGTTTTTGGTACATTGTCGTCCTCTACCACCCTTTCCAATCGATGTTAATCACTCATAATCTCATTCTCGCGTCCACAAAAAATAACATACAAAACAAACAAAAAATAACTAGCTCAATGGTTTCAGCTGTTCTCTCGCAAATCAAACTACTGACATACTCACCTTAAAACTTAAAGAGCTGAAGAAAACCCAAATTTTTTATGTCACCATGACAATACTTCCCTCCTTTGGGTCGCAGAAAGTAAAAATGTATAATACTCATCGGAAAAGAATTGGGCGAACGAAGTCCGTTAGGAAGGACTCCCCCCCCTCCCCCCCGGCATAGGTAATTCTTATCTCCTGGGAGTTCAATTAGCCTCCTACTAACGAAAGGATCCCAGCCTAGCTTATGCCTCGATCCATGTTTCACATTTCCATGGTTATAAATGAATCACTGATTATGCTATGCATTTATTAGAGGTTTAAGTAGTATACTCCAAATAATTGTAAAGGTATGTAGTATGCAAGCCAATGTCAGTATTTTTTCGAAGTTTACTTTTTGTGTACTTCCTAGCTTCCAATATAGCCAATCGGTGTTCAATTTAGAATTTAAATTCACAAGAATTTATGATAAATAATTTTAGCAACATGTTTTACAGAATTTCGTGGTATTAAAGCGATGAAATAGTTTTTTCACTTCTGGGTACAACAGGTAAAATTAGGCTCAGGTTGTATGTGTTACTTGTCTGTGTCCCTTTATTCTTTCCTTTTAAAAAAATAACGTTATTAACTCACGAACGAGGAGTTGATTTATTTACTTCGGTCAACTCAAGTAGTTCAGTATTTTTGCGAAATTTCAACCGCCCAGCTTTGCAAAAAATATTATTTGTTTATTTTTGGTGTAAGTTTGTGTTAATCAATCTCACCTGCATTTGTGCGTATAATTTCACTCATCCTGCTGACTAATTCAAAGGTGCTTTGTAAATAAATTTCAACTGTGAAATTTGAGGTCTCGTTACAAATTGTGACCATTTTCTGTGTCCTCACCCCATGTTTGTTAGGAGTGAATGGTGAAAACATAAATGCCCTTTCAAAACTACGGAATTAATATCTAGCCTGATATAATTTGTGACGCACCAAAATACCGATAATTTGATCCATTCCAGAAATATGACGCTGCAACTGATGTCCACAAAGTATTACACCTTTAAATCAGCGCTGGCGTTCCTTTCAAATGTTACTGAGTCCCACTACATTAAAAATTGTGTTTTCTTAATGAGTAAAATCTCCAATTTAGCGAGTTGATGAGCAATAAAATGTATACATTAAACACCAATTAGTTTCTAAGAAATAATAGAAGCAAGATTGAAGGTAGCAATCACTAGAACTAAGTGAAGCATTTTGTTTGTCAATACCCTCCACAGCCAGTTTCACTGCAACTTCCAGAAGCACTCAGACAACATGCATCACGTTGTGCATTTAGTATTTGTAGAAACAGCAAAAAACTGGTTTAAGGTCAATGATCACGAATGACACATCTCACATTCCTCATTCATGTATTGCGGATTCATAGCATATAACTGAGTACATTTATTCATATGGAGTTGAGTGTATTAGTTTTTGATACTGATTTGACGCTAGATCAAAAGAATTTCCAGCAGAGTATCTGCGGCCACTCACAGGAACAGTGGGAGTGAGGGCCTTTCCCGCCTGAAGGGCGCACTGTTATGGCACACTGATGGATCTGTATGTGGTGGGGGGGGGGGGGGGGCAAGGTAGCTGTGAGCACTGCAGGAACCAATTTCAGTTTTTCCAAGCACAAATTCAAATTTGCCTAGAGATCCTGGCAAAATTACTCTAGAGTAAGTAGATCTATGTATTCTTTAACAGCTAGTCTGCCTGAGAGGCCATCTTAGCCTCCGCCTTAGAGCTCTGATTTAACATGGGAATGTCTTCAGACGCTCAAATGGCTTTACGTCCAAAATAGGCTTTCCCTTATTTGGATACCAGCTCACAGAGACCACAAGAGAAACGAAAAGGCAGACGGCTTTGCGCAAAGGGGCGCAGAACCCCTTTCCATCAGGCCAGAGCCTCATTTAGAAGCGACGAAAGGGCAGACTACTCTGCACAAAGGGGTGCAGAATCTCTTTCCATCAGGCCTGAACCTCATATAGAAGCGACGAAAAGTCACCCAAATTGGGAAACGCAGGATAAACACCCAACTGGCATGAGCTAGCTGCTTTTAAGACAAGCAAAAAGGCTCATTATGTCTTCTTTTTCAGGGGTGAAAGCAATGTCTAAACTCACCATACAGCAAGTAAGAGTTCTTATACTAGTTTCTTCACCGGGCACTGCCCACTTTAAAACCGCCTCAATAAAATGGGCAAATCAGAGGCAGTTGAATGCCTATTGTGGAGCGAGGAGAACGAAATGTCTAGAGCACCTTCTATGTGAGTACACACTTTTGCCCTTTGAACTGCAACCCATAGCAGAGGCTGTAGCAAAAGATATACTCCGCTTGAAAGGTTGTGTTTCTTTAGGTACGACATTGTCAAGATCGGTACTACGTACCGCTGCAGTGACAAAACGGCTAAAACAACACTTTTTTACTATATACATTTATGAGTACATCCCTGAGGTCAACTAAGTATTCAAACGTGGTGCGACATCAGGTGAAAAGAAGTACTCTAAATTTTACTGCAAAAAATTCACTAATACATGGGCATGGGCAAAACTGTAGAGTAGGGGGTTCGGTTGGATCAGAAACTTAAGGTGTGTCCTGTGGTCGATAGCAGGAAAAATGTTTCATAGATTTAAAAAAATCCACTAACCCATCTGTTTATATTGTAAGTTTTGATGCTTACCTTGAGACGAAGTACGAAAATTCCCTCATTCCGGATTCGGAAGCCCAAAACTAGTTAATTCTCTTACTTTTTACGACGCTAGAAGCTTCATGTTTTGTCGCGATTCTTTGCATTCTTGGTAGCAGTTCACCGTCTCCTCAGTTATGCCATTTAACATTTTTGTGTGACTTTCTTCGTATATCATCTTCACGGACAAATGCACAACATAATTTGTCGTGTGTAATCTGAAACGCAAAATGCAGAATTTACGAGTAGTCGTGATCGGCAGAAATTAAGCGACCAATAAATCAGGAGCTGCTACTTGAGGGAGTAACGTTCCAAAGCAGTACCCGCTCGAAGAGTTGCTACTCGTCTCTTTAATCCAGTGCCTTATGTATTCATCGCTAGGCTTATATTTTGTGTTAACACTTCGTTTATATCAGTTTAATTTTGAAATGATTCTGTATTGCCCCACAGAAATGTCTGGCGGATTTTATGTGGATAATTGACACGCCGAGAATTGAATTTTCATCAAAAATTATTTTGCGCTCGATAACACAGAATCGGCGAAGCGGCGAGCGAATCAGCCGAAAACCTAACCCCAGATTTCGTGTTCCGGTGGCAGTGGTGACTTTTTCTGATAGTTCAGTGAGTGCGTGATTTACGTTAGTCGGGAAATATTTAAAGGAGAAAAAAGTGAAGTGAATTTTGCTGACTGCGTTTTGAACTTCTTGAAGCTCGACGATGAACTGGCAACCTCAAGAAGAGGGTTTGAGGCAAGTGATCACACTTCTCAAGTTATCCCAGTCCCCCGACACACAGTCGCAAAAAATCGTGCAACAGCAATTTAAAGAATTGAACGAAACTCCGGATATTTCGAATTATTACGTTTACGTTGTCTCTCGTCAAATAAATGAAGATGAAGCGACACGGTCGGTAAGCGGCCTCGTCCTTAAAAACCATTTGAAACAAAATTTTTACCGTATCAATAACGAGGTTTTGGAATACGTCAAAGAGTCATGTGTGGTCGGTCTGGCAGACCCTTCACAACTGATTCGGGCTTCTGTCGGGATCGTCATCAGCACGATTGTTGTCAAAGGAGGTCTAACCGCTTGGCCGCAACTCCTCCCTCAGCTATGTCACATGATGGACTCTCCGGAATACAGCTCTTGCGAAGGGGCCTTAAATACTTTCGAAAAGATCTGCGAAGACGCCAAAGAGCTGCACAGTATGAACGGAAACGATTCACCGTTAAACACGCTGATTCCGAAATTCATATCATTTTTTCGACATTCGAGCAGTAAGTTGCGGTGTCACGCCATCGCCTGCATTAATTCCTTAATTGAGAGTCAAAATCATGTGTTCCTCCGTCATATCGACCTTTTCATGGAAGGTTTGTTCAACTTAGCGGCCGACAAGGATAAAGAGGTTTGCAAACAAGTTTGTAGAGCATTATCTTTGTTGTTAGAAAACAAAGTTGACAGATTGATGCCTCATATGAATGGGATTGTTGAGTATATGTTGACGAGGACTCAGGACTCTGACGAGTCGTTAGCTCTAGAGGGGAGTGAATTCTGGCATTATTTGACGGACAGTCAGATCTGTAAAGATGTTCTGAAACCTCATCTTCCTAGGCTCGTTCCACTCCTTGTTAACAATATGAAGCTGTCCGATATAGAGATTGTGGTGCTGAAAGGTGATAGAGAGGACGCAATGATCCCTGACTCAGATCAGGACATTCGCCCAAGATTCTACCGTTCAAGTGATCGCAACAATTGTGGTGGGGGAGACGGTGAGACAAGTGACGATGATGATTATGACGACGAAAGTCTCCTAGATAGTTGGAATTTGCGTAAGAGCAGCGCCGCTGCTCTCGATGCCATAGCCACAGTTTTCAAAAACGACCTCCTCCCCGTCATTCTGCCTGTCCTTAATGAGACTCTCTTTCATTCAGACTGGGTCGTCAAGGAGTCTGGAATCCTGGCCCTGGGGGCGATTGCTGAAGGGTGTTTCAGTGGAATGATCCCTCACCTCAATGAGCTCATACCCTTCCTCATCAACTGTATGGCCAGTGAGAGATCATTGATTCGTGTCATCACCTGCTGGACTGTATCCCGGTACTTCAAATGGGTCCTCTCCGACCCATCTGATCTCTACTTGAAGCCTTTATTGTCTCGACTTTTAGAACGAATGCTTGACTCTAACAAGAAGGTACAGCAAAGCGCATGTTCAGCTTTGGCTAAACTGGAAGAAGAATCAGGAACTCGGTTGGTGCCATATCTTGAGATGATCTTGTCAACAATTGTTGCTGCGTTTCCTAATTATCAGCGTAAGAACTTGGCAATACTCTATGATGCTGTTGGCACTCTGGCCAGGTTCATCGGCCACCACTTGAATAAACAGCAGTACATTGATTTGTTGATGCCGCGTGTCATTGAAAAATGGAACTCCACTCAAGACGATGATCGTGACATATTTCCTCTGTTTGAGTGTGTTGCTTGCATTGCTACAGCTTTACAGGGCGGGTTCTTGCATTATTCAGGCCCTGTATTCCGCCGGTGTCTCAGCCTAATTGAGAAGACGCTTGATCAGCAGATAGTTGTGACCGATGAAAGTGAATATTACGAAGAGCCAGAAAAAGAAATTGCTATTTGCGCTTTGGATTTGATAGGAAGTGTTGTCGGAGCAATTAACGAACAAGTGGAAACTCTGGTCCTTAATTCTAATTTGATGACTTTATTGTACAAATGTATGCAAGATACACTCGCTGAAGTGCGGCAAAGCAGCTTCACGTTACTCGGGGACATTGCTCGAGCCTGCTTCCCTTCAATTCGCCCTCTAGTAGCCCAACTTATCCCAATTTTATGTCAGAATTTCAACCCCAACTACGTTTCAGTCTGTAACAACGCCATCTGGTCTCTGGGTGAGATCTGCACCAAACTTTCGGTTGATGAGATCCGAACCTATTCACCGATCATCATCCGCCATTTGATGGAAGTGATCCATACAGATAACCGGCTGCTCGTTGGCATTGCGGCCGTCACGTTGTGCCGAATGGGTTGCGTCTGCCCCGAAGAGCTTGCACCCCACCTCAACCAGTTTGCCAAACAATGGTGCATCTCCATCTCCACGACGAGAGACCGAATCGAAAAAGAGTCGTCATTCCGCGGCATGTGCCACATCATCGCTGCAAATCCCTACGGAATCTCTCAAGAGCTCTACTACTTCTGCAACGCAGTCGCCTCCCTCTGCTACCCAAACGAATCAGTTCCAGACGACCTTCGGGAGATGATTGGGAAGATACTGCAAGGCTTCAAATCTCAAAGCAGCGCTGAAGAATGGCAAGCGTTCTTCAGTCGTTTTCCCCCTCAGACGCTCGAACACCTTGTCACCAATTACCAAATCTGAACTCGAAATCCTCCCACCTTTTCATAATCTGGGGCTCGCGGGGTTTTGAACACACAAACAAAATATTTAAAAAAACATAGGAAACTCAAATCTTTTCGAACGCACTCAAAATAAAGTCAAATACCGGGCGGGGTCATCATATTGCGCGCGTTCGTGTTTTAGGGGGGGGGAAATAGGAGGGTGGTGGGGAGATGTCTTTGTTTCACTCGCGTTCAGGGAGGGGGGAAGGGCGGGCCGGGGGGCGGGGCCAAGACTAAGGGGCCGTATTCTGTTGTGTGCGCCACACCGGTCGGCGTACCATTCCGCGTTACACTCAACAATTCTCCGCGTTCATTTCATTCGACTTATTGAAACTACTCAAAACCCTTTTTTTTTTCTTTCAAAAACTTTTTTGGCGAATTAGTTATTTACAACTTGAATTTGTACGCCAAGAAAATAACATTTGGGGGTCTAGGTTTTTTTTAAGGAAGCGAATATGCAGGCGCCCTTTTGCGACACTGTTGACGATCATTTTGATATTTAAGTGCAACCCAATTTGTTACCAACCTGTTTTGATTCTTTCGTTTGTTGTCTACGTTTTTTTTTTTAATCGCAATATTCGAGAAATTTGTCACTTTTGATGAAATGGAAGTTTGAAATTCTAGTTTTTTATTTGTGTATTTTAAATTTCTTAAGATTCAAAACTTTTGTTTTTAATAGATATTTTTTAAACGTTGAAAAACTCCAAAATTGTCAACTACCTGATACTTGATCCAACGTAACTCGTTTTTTATTAATATTTACTCTGGGCACACTTTTCAGAGAAATTCTTACGTGTAAATGTAAGAATCAGGTTTACGATTTAGCCGTATCAGAAAAACCAAAATATCTTGAGTCTTAAGGTTTTCACATGAAAGCGATAATTACCATTCGATTGAGTGGATACGGTTTTCAAAAGAAATCTCCCATTACTAGGATTTTACTTAAAATTAATCGCTTTAGGAAAAGTTGATAGCTAGAATTGATCGAAGTATGTTTTATTGTGAAGTGTTTTTTATTGAAAATTGAAAAATTAGCTTTTTGGGTTCAATTGCAAATCGACTTGTTACGAAGACGAGAGACGTAATCTACAGAAAAATGCAATCTCAAAATATGAACATTTTAGAGGGCATGTGTCGCTTACCGCATTTTGATTGCGGGAACTAATTCTGAAATATTTTTAGCGAGTGGGCAAGTCAATATCGTGCAGTGCGGCATACTGTTGATATCATATAGTTGGGCCAATCAAGAGTGGTTAAGAGAATTAAAAAAAGCTTTGTGGTTGCTAAAATCCAGAGAAGCTCCTCAAATATTCCGCACTCTCCTAGAAAAGGGGCACTTGCTCGTAAAGCGATAGCTATCCCATTCGAAACTTTTTGGAGGTTAGTGCTGTGTTTCATCGTACGCGCGTTCAATATTCTTAGTCAATTGATAGAACCATTTCAGTATTAAAGAAATTGGGTTATATCCGCCAGTAGGCAAATTACTAAAGTTAACGTACCTGTTAGGTGAGTCCGTCTCCTCTGGCTTGTGAGTTACTGTGGGCAAGCGCTTTCGATGTAAAGACATCATCGTCTGGCCGTTAAGTCAGTACTGGACTTAACGGCCAGACGATGATGTCTTTACATCGAAAGCGCTTGCCCACAGTAACTCACAAGCCAGAGGAGACGGACTCACCTAACAGGTACGTTAACTTTAACCATTTCAGTACACTGAGAAAACAAGGGTGTAGTCTAATACAGCCTATACGATACAATCAAGAGAAACTATGGAATTCAAACTCACTTTTCTTTAAAACGATATTTTTTCATTGTCCTCTAATTCCAACAAAAAAATCATGTTAACAGTCCCACAACGGTCTTTGGTTTCTACGTATAACTTCAAGTTATATTTGACCAAGTTTTGCACGAACTGAGATATCGATTAGTAGATAAAGACGTGAAAAGCGCCGAATGTTCGAATGGCTGAGGGAAGTAACAATATTCCCTAAAATCCGAGTTGTGAGCCCAATGAGCTTGATAAGAGTGGAGACGAACTGTAACGTTTTTATAGTTCTATTTCGGTGTGGAATGGTTTACTAGACTATTTTGGGTTAGTCTACTGGAGGGTAATTCACAGTCCAGATCTTAATAGGTTCAAAAAAATTTTTTTTGGGTATCGGTACCAAAAAACATTTGACTACTGTGAGGTTCTGCGCCGAGTTCAAACTACCTCGATTGTTTCAAAATTACTCTAAAAGAAAAAACAACATTCGTGCCCTACAATTCAATTAATTATTGGAAAATCGGGTTGACAAATATTTTAGGGTTTTTCGAAATCGTCACATTCGAATATGAGTACCGACGTGACGTAAAATGTATGTCTAACTCGATTTTGATGGTTTTACGCAAGTGCACAACTACGCGCGACTGACGTCAACTCGCGTAAATTAGATCTGCTGCATCTGTGTTCAACGCATTTCTACTAAAACGGCGTTGAACCAAAAAATAGATCGATTAACATGATAAAATTTCATTCTCAAGTGTATCAACGTGAATAGTTGTTGAGAACACTACGTGGGTATAGGTTGTTGTTGAATTAATCTAATCCAAATACGCGGTTACTTCGGAAATGTCAAAAAACGTTTAAAAAAATACGATTTTTGACGCACTTTGGTCATTAGTTCGGTTCAGGGATCGACTGCCAGAGGCACGTGACTAGTTCCTAGACATTCTTTCGAGTTGATGAAATGGTCACCGAATTCTCACAATGTTAGGTACCTGATTAGCAAAAAATAATTTGAAACTTTTAATCAAAACGGTTAGTGCAGTTTTCTAGAAACATGAATAGAAACAAAAACTGCGCTAAAATCGCCTTACGTCCAAATGTATATTTATCGTGCTGCATTCGTCACTTGGAGCTGTTCACACAAATAATTTAATCAAAACCCCCCGTTTTTGGTACATTTTGACGCACGCATTTTTTAGTTATCTTCAGATCTTCACGTTTCAAGGCCTATTTGGGAAACTGTTCTGTGTGTGCCCGTCACGGAGATTGAGTCGGCTTTACCAAAACAATTCAAACTTGATATCTAGGCCAATGGTTACCTTCGAGCGCCAAAATAAGGGCAGGAGCAAAATCCGCCTAAACTAACTATAGTTATCACAGTAATCAAAACTCTATTTTGTCTCAAAATCGGCGTTAACGGTTTTGATTAAATTATTTGTGTGAACAGCTCCAAGTGACGAATGCAGCACGATAAATAGACATTTGGACGTAAAGCGATTTTAGCGTAGTTTTTGTTATTTGAATCTTCAGAAAAATTGATGTTAGTCCAATCAAGTATTTATACGTTATAAAACGATTAAAATATGTAGTAGCGACGCCATTAATTCCAAAATTTCAACTATCGCCGATTCACTTTCTCACAGTTTTTACCAGATAATTTTGAAACAGTGATTATTATTTTTTAAAAATGGTTTTTACAGTCTGATTAATTATCTGTGCACTGATTGCTCATTAATGGTCTTGGCACTATAATTACTACGACCGTTTGACCTGTGAATGTTGCGTAAAGGTAAAGAACGTTGTATGATGCGTCTCGCACTTGATGTTTTCGACTGAGTAAGCCACAAAATGTAATGACCTGAAAAAGGTTACTTTTTTTACGCGATTGCATGCAATACTTTCCTTACCATTCGCGTAGCGGAAAGTAAAAATTTGAGAGCAGAATGACCTGAGAAAAGCTAATTTTGGGATCCTCGGATCCAAATGTCAGGTTTGAAGGGATCTGAAAGTTAGGAAAAGAGTATGTTTTGGGGTTAGGATGTCGTGACTGGGGAAGTTGAACTTGACACATTTGCAACGATTGCTGCTTGTCATCAAAAAATAAATTGAGCCAGTTTTTGAAAAGCTACTTTCGAAGGATGGGGTTTGTTCTCTCAGAATGTTGGGTTCGTATTTGTCCAGGGAAACCTTGCCGCCCAATTTTTTACGGGTGAGACGGGAGAACCTGTCATCGGGAAACCTGTATTTAATAACCCAGAAAATTTTGGTCGTTAAATTCGAGCCGCGCTCATCAATTCACTTATATTTGATGTTCGTGGACTCCCCTGGGACAATTCGAATTGGCGTTTAAAATGCCCCCTATAAGTTTGACTGCTCACTTTTGACGATAATTGGCTTTACAGCTTTTATTGCGAACAACTGATACGAACTCTCGCTCACGAATAGACTGAACATGTGGGTAATGGAATCATACGGACCTTCTCCCTCCGCACACAGTATATTGAGTCACACTCTTTAACGATACCGTATTCAACTCTCCATTGAAAAAGCATTCTTCTCTATTATGCGTGAAAAACAACGTTATAACTGCCAATATTTGCGATTAATCATTTTTAGGTGGATTTATACAAAGCGTTAAATGATAATTTTGTAAACATTTTGATTTAGAAGAGGGTGCACTATGAATTCAAATTGGTCCGTCGACGAAAGAGCGACCTGAATATTCGTAAGCGTTGGAGACGAAATTTCGTATAGTTTTGTTGTTTAATGTACGACATATGTGGAACGAGCAGTGGAGTTAATTTTCGCCTTATTGTTACGTATTTATTTCGTAGTCCTTTAAGAGTAAAGAAAAATTAAATGAAAGTCGTTACCTGCTCTTTGTGATTTCAAAACGATCGCTTTCGTTCGGTGAATCGGTCGAACGCGATAAGTGGTCCAATTAAAAAAAAAAAAAAAAAAAGGCCCACTTAATTGAAAACCGACTAGTCCTCTTATTCCGTTTAGCGTTGACTATTGTTTTTATTTTCGTTCTTCTCTACTAAACCGTAGTTACAAATCTGAATTAGTCGCGATTTACTCTTTCCGTCTGATTCGTTTTCCTATAGTTGTTATCGTTTTAGACGTAATTTGCCCCTCGTCGGTGTGTCGATTGAAATCTTAGGAAATTTTACTTTTCACGAAGTTCCACCGCCGAGAAGGGGACGAAAACCCGACTTTTTTTTTTTTGGTTTCGGTCGAAGTTTAATTCGTTCGAACGACACACACATTTTTCTCATAATAAGTAGATTTTGCGAAAGTAGCGGCCTGTGCACGACGTATTCGGCAGTTCGTTCTAATAGCCGAAGTATTTAGAATCGACTCCGCTTCTAATAGTAGAAAAGGGAAGAAAGAAGCTTCCGACGACGACCAAAGGAATCTGAAGGCAACGTCTTACATTTCGGGATGCTACAGTGCTCCCTCCCCAAAGTTTTGTATTTCGAAAACAAAACGAAACCAAAAAAAAAAAAAATTAAAAAAAAACACTGAATCTACGAGTTACCCCTACCAGGACTAAGGTGAGTTTGGCTTACTTGTAATTTTGGTATAGATTTATTTTGTGTTTCGTGTGCATGGTTCAGTCTTCCACAACGACGTCCACCTGTGCGCCCGTACTTCCGTTTTCATTTCTTTAGCAGTCCCTGAATATTTCAATCCATATTTGATTTCAACAGTTAACATATTTCATTTTACAAGATATAACAGACTCCAGTACCGAAATGTTTCTCTTGTCTTGCTGGTTATCTGTGTCATTTGCTTCTTTTTGCTTTCTGCTCCCTCAATGGGGCAAGGAAAGTATGAGATCCTGGATCTTCAGTCCTGATTCGACAAAAAAACCTCATTAGTTGCAATTAGGTTTGCGGGAGAGCGTATGGACCGATTGAGCTAGTTTTCGGTCAGGAAATGAAATTTGACGCGTTACGTTTCCAGGCACGAGGTTTCCATATTTTGCCTTTAACGCGGTCTAAAAAATCTGGTATCTAATTGTGCCCGCCTACTCGTCAATCCGTGTAGGCGAAACCGATGGCTTTTTATGGGCAAAAAATAGTTTTGAAGAAAAAGCCGAAATTTTGGGAGGTTCAACTGCATTTACGTCGTGTTTGGTATCGGTTTTTAAGTATTTTTTGATGTAATAAGATGATTCCACTGTGAATATAGGGAGGCAAAGTTTACTACTTGAGGGACCTCACGGGGCAATATGGCGAATATGGGGATTTCTCCTTAGCATACGCTCATTTCACTCTCTGTTGCCCGTCTCACTCCAATCACCCATCAGCTCGACTCGCCACGTCCTGCAAGTCGCCTCGAAAATGTCAATTTTCGACGTATCGATGCAGGGAGGTCCTGTTTCGTATCTTTTACTAGTAGTTGTCGATGCCGAATCGAATGGAATAGAGTCTCTGAGGTGTGAGACCGCGTCAAGCTGCGCGAGAGAATAATCAACTGCTATTTAATAATTTGTAGCTTTTTTTTAGTAGTAGTAGTAGCGCCACCCGTTGAAAAATCGTTAGAGGCGCTTTTGAGAAAAAAAATTTGGTGTTTTGATCACTATGATAACTATAGTTAATTTAAGTTGAAAATAAAGTTTTCGTTGGGTTTTCACATTACCAATCGAAATAATTTCAGCGCGTGTGGCGGATTATCGGGTGTTGATCTGTTCGCGAGCACTTATTTCGTATACTCGGTGCATTAGGTATTGTCTTACACAGTACTCACCGGGCTGTGAAGGATTTTCGATACCAAAGATATTCGAACCCGAGGTTAGGACTGCCAGTGGAGTTTGCCGTTAAGTTCTCATTTCGACGAGTCGCTGACCAATTAGGTTGAACTAATTCCACATTTCTGTAGCGGGAGCTGGTACTACCGTTGAAGTACGGAAAACACGCGCTACTGCTAAATTCTGCTCGACGTGAGGTTCGAGAAATTTTTTCGAAATTTGCAGGATGGATCCCTTTCTTCCGAGTAGACAAAGAAGTTGACTAACCATTTAGATTCAAAAAAAGAACACGTTTTATACCCAAAACCCACCAAGAACCATCAATTATGGAGTTTTACGTTTGTCTAAAGGAAATGGCTACAACTTGCGATTTGGCCGAAAGAACTGATTTTGAAATTAAAGTTCAAATTTGGCTGGGCGTCACTAACGAAATGTTCAGGGAAGAAATGACGAAAAAATATGTCAAAATGCTTTGTAATTCGGAAAACCCCAAAGAGATCGTAAAAACTTTCCTCGTCATTAGTTCCTTTTTCCATCTATTGCCTACGCCTGATAATATGACATTGTATTTTGATGTACAATTCGATTACTTACGGCTTTGGGGCCTTATATGTTCCAGATTTCCGTATCCCCTTTCATGTAGCTTAGGATTAAGTAAAACTGTCGTCTCTTCGTTCGTCTCTGAAGTGATCACTCCTCGCTACTTACCTAATGTGGACTCTACTTTCAGACTACAGGTAAACAATTTATTTAAAATGAATTAAATTAACACTCGAGCGGTAATTTCGGGAATGTTCGGGGTTGCACGTTTTCAAAAACCCTCACACTCTGAACACACTTTTTTTCTCCCAAAATTATGGATTTGCGTTATTTTTTACTCTTCGACGATAGAAGTATTGGGTTATTGTCGAATTGATCACAATATCATTTCAAAAATTTCTTTTAGCGTCACGGTAAAATACAATGAACTCGGAATATTTACCAACCAACCTCGGCAGTGTCGGATATCACAATAAAATGCTCAGAAAGATTCAGTATTTGAACGCCTCAATGGAGACATCAGGGCTTAAATTAAAGGCCTTCCCCATTGGGACCAGCTGATTTTTACTTTCCTTGCTCTACGAAGTAGAAGGGGAAGTTATGTAATCGGCTGGAAAAAAAAAATTTTGAGTTCTCTTCAGATCTTTACGTTTCAGACTCCCCCGATTCCGAAAAACACTATTTGGGAAAATGGTCTGTGTGTGTGTGTCTGTGAACGATTTTTAGAGAAAACCACCGTACCAAATCAGCTCAAACTTGATATCTCGCCTGTAGGTCACCATGGGACGCCAAAATAAGGGTTTAAACAAAATCCACCGAAACTTAACTATAGTTATCATAGTGATCAAAACACCAAATATTTATTTCTCAAAAACGGCTCTAACGATTTTGATTATATTGTTTATATTGATGGCTCTCAATAAGGCAATTATACCATAAAATTCCCATTCGTGGGAAAATGACGAGAGCAGCACAGTAAATTACCAAAACTTTCGACGAAATCGATTTTAGCGCAGTTTTTAGAGAAACCCACCGTACCAAATCAGCTGAAACTTGATGTCTAGCCTACAGGTTACCATGGGTCGCAATAATGAGGGTATGGGCAAAATCCACCGAAAGTTAACTATAGTCATCATAGTGATCAAAACACCAAATTTTTTTTCTCAAAAACGGCTCTAACGATTTTAATTACATTTTTTATATTGATAGCTCTCAATTAGGCAACGATACTATAAAATTCTCATGCGTGGGAAAATGACGAGAGCAGCACAATAAATTATCAAAATTCTCGACCAAAAGCGTTTTTCGCGCAGTTTTTACTTTCCGCTACCCGAAGGGAAGGAAAGTATAGTAATCGGCCCAAAAAAAAAATTTGGGTTTTCTTCAGATCTTTACGTTTTGAGGCCTACTGAGTCTAAAAAACCTAATTTCGTCGCGTGGTCCGTGTGTGTGTGTGTATGTGTGTCTGTAGTTCGATTTGCAGGAGAACGGCTGATCCGATTGAGCTGGTTCTTTTTTTGTTTTGTTCGTTATTTTTTGTAGACACCAAAATAAGGTTATGGACGATTTCGGCCGATGGGAAGGGGGGGGGGACGAAAATGTACCAAGAACTAGGGTTTTTCGCATTTTTCTCGAAAACGGCTCTAACGATTTTTATTAAACTTTCATATTATCTTCTCCTAATCAATACCTAACTTTTCTTCTCTATACATATCTCCATGAAAATACGGTGAACGGAGATAAGGACCCCTGAAGCAAGAATAGGTTTTTTACGCTTTTTGGCATAACGGCTTCAGCGATTTCCACCAAACTCACAGGATGTTTTCAAATAGTTAATACCTACATATTGTTCTCAATAAATGTTCCTGTGACGGTCCATTGAACAGAGATAAAAATTAAAATTTGTCAAAAATAACGTTTTTTCGAACATTTTCGTAAATTCCAGGGTAACTTTTTCACCAGATGTGATAAATTCTAATGGAGTGTCTTTTGGTCACTTCAACCAACATTTCGTTCTGTATAATTATTTCTGTATATATATGTTGAACGGAGATATAAGCCAAGTTAACTCAGAAAAGGAGATTTGTCGAATATTAATTTATCGGTATTCCAATTTTCTCAAAAACGGCTCTAACGATTTCGATCAAACTTACGGAGTACTCTCAGCTAACTAGTCCCTACATTTTCTTCTGAATAAATGTTCCTGTAAAAATGCGTTGAACGAAGATATAGCACCCGCATATGTAGCTGGTGTTCGAACTTAAAGGGGTGGCGGAAAGTCGTGTGTTGCTACGCACCAGATATTTTCCTTATAAACTCCACTGGAATTCGTGTAGAATGTTAAAAAAAGGTATTGTAGTCCAATCCAATACCTAAAGGGTGAGTGTTTAAAAACGCTCATGAGATACATGGGACTCACTCCAGAAATTCCTGAATTTCAACTACTGCCGTTTCGCTTACTACCAGTTCTAAAAGTGTTTACCCAATAACTCAGCAAAAGTAATTACTATCCTTCTTCAAAAAATTTGAGTTTACAGCCTCATTAATTATTTGAGTACCATTTGCTCAATAATGATCCTGGAATGAGTATGAGCAGCACAATAAATTCCGGAACTGCAAACGCTACCGCTTCCTGCTGCCGTAAAGCGTTGTTTGACAACGTTCAAATTAACTGAGTGATAAATGAATTGATTAAATAGAATTAGCCATGTACAAAGTGAATTGTTGTAGAGCTAAGGAAAGTTGTGTGTTGCAACGCACCAGATATTTTTTTTAAAACATAGCGGCAAATAAAGCTCTAATTTCAGACACATCCGTTAAAGCAGGTCCCACAACTGCAGAAACTCTCAGGAATTTCCCGCATATTATGATACTAGGGTTCAATGATTTCATGACCTTTTCAAGAAATTTACGTTAGATGGGCCTAAGCCTTTTTTACTTTCCGCTACCCGAAGGGAAGGAAAGTATAGTAATCGGCCCAAAAAAAATTTGGGTTTTCTTCAGATCTTTACGTTTCAGACCCTACTGAGTCTAAAAAACCTAATTTCGGAGCGTGGTCCGTGTGTGTGTGTGTCTGTAGTTCGATTTGCGGGAGAAGGGCTGATCCGATTGAGCTGGTTCTTTTTTGTTTTGTTCGTTATTTTTTGTAGACACCAAAATAAGGTTATGGACGATTTCGGCTGATGGGAAGGGGGGGGGGGACGAAAATGTACCAACAACTAGGGTTTTTCGCATTTTTATCGAAAACGGCTCTAACGATTTTGATTAAACTTTCAAATTATCTAGTCCTAATCAATACCTAACTTTTCTTCTCCCTACAAATCTCTCTGAAAATACGGTGAACGGAGATATGGGCCCCTGAAGCAAAAATAGGTTTTTTACGCTTTTTGGCAAAACGGCTCCAGCGATTTTCACCAAACTCACAGGATGTTTTCAAATAGTTAATACCTACATATTCTTTTCAATAAATGTTCCTGTGACGGTCCATTAAACAGAGATAAAAATCAAAATGTGTTAAAAATATAGTTTTTTCTAACATTTCCGTAAATTCCAGGGTAACTTTTTCACCAGATGTGATAAATCCTAATGGAGTGTCTTTTAGTTACGCATACCCACATTTCGTTCCCTATAATTATTTCTGTATATATATGTTGAACGGAGATATAAGCCATGTTAACTCAGAAAGGAGATTTGTCGAATATTTATTTATCAGTATTCCGATTTTCTCAAAAATGGCTCTAACGATTTCGATCAAACTTTCGGAGTACTCTCAGCTAACTAGTCCCTACATTTTATTCTCCGTAAATGTTCCTGTAAAAATGCGTTGAACGAAGGTATAGCGCCCGCCTATGTAGGTGGTGTTCGAACTTAAAGGGGTGGCGGAAAGTTGTGTGTTGCTACGCACCAGATATTTGTTCGACTGATTCCGATTCGTGATAATAAAGTGATTCAGGTTGATTATCTGATATGTACGTTTAACACTGCTGGTAGAAACTGGAGTCTCAAAATCTGAATCAATTTCTTGCTTTTGAAGAGCTCTTGTTCATCAGAGACATTTGCCCTACTACCGTACAAACTGCTCGGCATAGTCTGGGCCTGACGGCCACAGGAAAAATCCGTTCATTATCTGAAATTGGAACAAAATTCGAAAATATTCCAATTCATATTCCGGGCAGGTGTGGTACAGAGTGATACTGGGCAACGTCAGTTCAGAACTTTATCAAAACACGCATGTGAGCGTGGTAATGTAGAGGGGTTGACACAAAGTGCACTCACCTTGTAAGCTTCATGACGAGTCGCTAAAATGGCACTGAGGTCAGTGCGTTGCATCATGCTCTTCCCACTCACAAAATCACGGTTTATTTTTCGGCTTGAAGGTTGAATCAACTTACATTAATAAACAACATTTAAATATAAGAGTAAACTATAAATTATAATACTAAACTAAAATAAATTGATGGACCGAAATTTTGAATAAAAATTTAAACTCCAAGTAAATTGGAACTGTGAAAGTGAAATTCTAAAAAAGAATAAAAGTAAATGTCTAAAATTAATTCTATAGAATAAATGAAATCAGAACTAAACTAAATAAACTACAGTAAATAAAAAATGCAAAAAGCTAATACATCTGAAAATTAAATTAAGCAAATTTTACCTATGATTAAGATCTTATAGCAAAGTAATTATAATAAACTGTAAAAGTAAAATTCAACTTTCTTAATAACTATAAACTATAATAAGCAAAAGTACGTGACTTTCCAAGATTTGAGAATGTAATTGTAAGATTTGATTGTAATATAAGTGGACCTTGGACATAATAATGTTTCCTGATTGAAGCCATCATCGTTCAATGGTCAATTCATGTTTTCGTTCACCAGTAACAGGCCCTGCTTTAATCTTCTGCCCCCTCCAGACTCAGGGGGGTGAAGCAAAGAATGCGCATCCTGGAGCGCGTTCAACGAAGTTAGTCGAGGCGGAAACACTTGCATCCACACTCCAGCGAAGTCTGGGGGAGCATGTTTGCCAAGTCAATTGGGAATGCACGAGGAACTACACTTTGCTTTTTGTATCCAGCGCATTGGTCCCTTGTGATTCTTTGACTCAGGGTACAATACAGGCGAGGATGAAAGGGCTCAACACATTCTCGCTCCTCAGGCTACTCCTCGAGAGTCTGGCAGGGCCTTTAGAGCTGTGATTTTGATTGAAGGGCTGAATTGTGGCGAAGGGTGATAAAATGACGGCATTGCCTCGATGTTAATTGATGCTATTCAGTTTTTTGAAGACTGCAACAACAAAAAGTGATTATGAATTAGTTACGTTTGGTGTGTGGCAAATTCAAATGAGCTTCTTGAACAGTGAGATTCAGTCCTGAGTTATAAACTACAATTTACCCAATTGTTCCAAATCATGCAGGGTCCATACCCTCAGTCCAGCGTGTTGATTTAATTTTTTCCCCAACGTTGAATCCCCCACTTATCAATAGCACCTGCGGCTCACTTTCTCCCTGTCGGGAGTGGCTCCTAAGTAGTTCAGTTTTGCATTTTTTGTGGTAAGAACACGTTTTCAACTGATGGATTTTTCCCAGGTCGATGGAGTAGTTGAGAGGAGAGCAAGTCTAGTGACACCCAACTCAACAGAACAAGAAAGCATGAGAGTTGATTGAGAAGAGAAGAAGTAGAGTAATTAAGGCTGTACTGGAAAAATGGGTAAAGTCACAAAGGCACTATCCATAACACACTGTACAGGCAGTTTTTACAACTGAAGAGCTAATCAGAAGAATATTTGGATTTCTACTGAATAGTCCTTCCACAACTCATTCCCTGTCTTGCATTGGGAATAAAATAAAACATGTCAACCATTGTCTTCTACCAAGGGATAGCTAGCTCCCTGATCTGTCACTCAAGCTGTCACTGATCATTAATTGTATCTTGCGTTTTTGTTTCAGTCGCCTTCCTCCTCTCACGTTTTCAAAAAAAAACTGATCAACCTCACTGACAGCTCTAATGTCGACGCTTGGACATGACGCGAACTAGTCCATTGATGAGGTCCTCGACGACTGTTACCTTTTAAGTCGTTACCTAACTACGTCGTTGTCCTGTCCACTCAATGGAGCGACCAAAGTAGCACTCAACACTCTACAGAGCTTCGTTTTTAATTTCGAAACTTGTTTTTCTTTTATCACTATTTCGTTTGTTATTTCATTTTACGTGAACGTTTTGATTAAAATTATTTTTAGACGTCTTTGGGTTTATTGGTCCTTTTTGTCGCAGCGTTGAAAGCTGTATAAAATGCACTAGTGAGACATGTGACTGCTGGTCGGTTGTCCAAGAACAGCCCAGTCGTATTCCCATGATGTTAAGGATGCACAGACAATTCCTCATGACGTTTCTTAGTAGAAAGAGAAGTTGGGACGATAAAGTTTTCTTCGGACGTTCTAGAAAATAGTGTGTGAGCGCTATTGAAAGAGAACATCTAAATTTGGATATCCAGCGTGCAGGTTAACACGGGATGCCAAAATAAGGCTGATTCAAATCGTTTCCAAACAACAGTGATCACCAAATATTTTGGTTTTTTGGAAAAGGGTTTTAACGGGCGTGATTACAATTTTCTCGTGTGGACAGCCCCAAATGACAGTACGATAGAATAAAATATTCTGGCGAATGCGGTTCCGGGGATTTTTAAACCTTCTAAAAAATATCTGGTACTCTAGTAGAACTAACAGATGATTTGAATCATTAGCCATTTTCGAAAAAAAATGCAAAAAGCACTAGTTTTTGGTCTCACCAATGAAAACGTCTTATTTTCGCAAGTTAAAAAGTCGCGCACAAAACCGTCGCGCTGGTGCGTTGCAACACACAACTTTCCTTAGCTCTACGTCAATTCACTTTCTAACATTCCAGCGGAGTTTATAAGGAAAAAAATCGATTTTCGTGGAAAATATTGATAATTTATTGTGCTGCTCTCGTCATTTTCCCACGAATGGGAATTTTAGGGTATAATTGGCTTATTGAGAGCTATCAATATAAAAAATTTAATCAAAATCGTTAAAGCCATTTTTGAGAAAAAAATTTGCTGCTTTGATCACTATGATAACTATAGTTGACTTTCGGTGGATTTTGCCCATACCCTTATTTTTGCATCCCATGGTAACCTGTAGGCTTGACACCAAGTTTTGGCTGATGCAGTACGGTTGTTTTCTCTAAAAACCGCGCTAAAATCGATTTCGTCGATAGTTTTGGCAATTTATTGTGCTGCTCTCGTCATTTTCCCACAATTGAGAATTTTATGGTATAGTTGCCATAGTGAGAGCTATCAATATAAAAAATTTAATCAAAATCGTAGCCATTTTTGAGAAAAAAAATTTGGTGTTTTGATCACTATAGTAAACTTTCGGTGGATTTTGCTCATACCCTTATTTCGGCGTCCCATGGTAACCTGCGGGCTAGGTATCAAGTTTGAGGTGATTTGGTACAGTCGTTTTCTCTAAAAACCACTAAAATCGATTACGTCGAAAATGTTGGTAATTTATTGTGCTGCTCTCATCGTTTTCCCACAATTGAGAATTCTATGGTATAGTTGCCATATTGAGAGCTATCACCATAAGAAATATAATCAAAATCGTTAGAGCCGTTTTTGAGAAAAAAAACATTTGGTATTTTGATAACTATAGTAAACTTTCGATGGATTTAGTTCAAACCCTTATTTTGGCGTCCCATGGTGACCTGCGGGCGAGATATCAAGTTTGAGCTGATTTGGTACGGTGGTGTTCTCTAAAAATCGTTCAGACACACACACTGACCATTTTCTCAAATAGTGTTTTTCGGACTCAGCAAGATCTAAAACGTAAAGATCTGAAGAAAACTCAAATTTTTTTTTCAGCCGATTACATGACTCCTTTCTACTTCGCAGAGCCAAGGAAAGTAAAAAGGAATCAGCTCAACCGGTTCAGCCGTACTACCGTAAATTGAACTATTGCCTTTTACGCGTGTGCGGGAATTTGTTTTTTTTAAAGTCAATTGGCCTTAAGAACTGATGAAAACCCAAATTTGACACGATACCAACATACCCTCAGGATGTAAATATCAGGCTGGCTGCCCCGTTGATTGTGACGCAGTAGGTAAAAAAAATACAAAATTTGGAGACATTGAGCATTACCAGTTCGTGCAGAACGTCAACTGTGGAAAAACATACCGTATTAGTTGCTGGAATGGAGGAACGTGGCGCCAGATATTTTATTGTTCAATTTATTCATTATTTCATAAAGAAGCGGGTTTTCCTGGAGCTGTTCCGTCAGGCTGCCCCACCAGCAGTAATTTAGCCGATCTCGCACGACCAACTGAACGTTTCTCCTCGATTCCACCGCTTTGGCCCTTCACAACCCTTTGAGTTAGGAAGCGAGGAGAAGACCATTCAGGAACTTCAAGCAACCCCTTTGGCAGATAGCGAAGTTGGGCGAAGTGAGGCAATGATGACAAGAAGGGTCAACCGCTCCACATTCTCGCTTCTCAAGACGATTTACAAACTCTTTTCCTCCAAGGCCAAAACATACACAAAGCAGTCTGAGATCTTTGATGGTACGGGGAGTTCAGCAAACATTCAGTTCGTCCATTTTGGAGCAGATGCGTTGAAATATGATTCAAATTCAAGCCGATTACACCAAGTTAAATATATTTAACGTATAAATTATGTATTTACAAATCGAAAATATAACGTAAAATTAGTACTGAAGTATTTACACATCAACGAGGGAGGGAAATTCGAATGTTCACTCAGCTTCCGTTGTTTGTCCTTGAAACCTGCAACGAACGTACGCGTAAGCATTGATACTAAATAAATGCTACAAACAAAAGTGAAATATGTTATCAACAGGAGTATCGCCAAAACCAGATTCGAGAAAGAACCACAGGAGTCTCAAGTTTGGCAGTGGGAATGTCTTCTATCCCAGCAGTTTATTATTATCTAGCAGAGCATGATTGGGCTCAAAGCCATACAAAAACTGACGTGGCAACATTTCCAACAATTTCCTGGTTATCCAGTTGCAGGCAGCTTCACACCTCTGACACTCATTTCTTTCGATTCAATACAACGAAAATCGAATCCTCTAGGCAATCGACACTACGTGAGTCGAACTGACAGGTGGTTGAAGTTCCCTGGGGTTCATCATCTCAAGGGAGGATGAAGATAGTTGTGTGATGTGCTGCACCAGCATTTTATCCTAGACAAAGGTGGGAAGGCTGCTGTCGCCTGTGGTCCCCTTTTGAGGGTTGCAGGCGAGCGACGAAAAGAGAGCTGCAGACGCTCAAGGTTCTCGCTGAAGGAGGATCACAGGCGAGGTGAGGCCTGGTGGTCGAGTGTAAACTCAAGTCCCATCTCATTCTCTCGTTAGAATCCGAACTACTCATCTCTGGATGATAAAACAATCACCCTCTATTTAGAATGTGCTATCCAGCGACTGCAGGATTTATTAATCGTAAAGAGTCCCTCTGCAGGTACAACACATAAGACTAGTTGCCAGTGTCAAATCATTATTGCATGATGGGCTTTGGAGACCTCATCGTCGACGCAGTACTGCCCGTAATGCAGAAGACTATTGGAACCTACAATCCAATACACGTAGCTGCTCCTACATATCATTTTCCACCCAACAAAGCCTCCACAGGTCGTGTTTTCCTTTGAACGTAGGACGTTTTATTTAAATTCGCCGAGTTTTTCATTACCCCAGTAATTCGTTTCATTTTCAATAAATTGCCTTTTATACGGTATTCACATTTACTTCAGAGCCGTACCAGTTTTTTGTATTGTATTGCTTTAAGGCCAAAAGATTCGTTGCATTGTTACTTGGCCCGTAACACTCAACGTGGTAGGTTCTCCCATTTGGCAGATGAACCGTCCATTCCAGTTGGGAAAAGGACGCCACACTGTACTGCCAAGAACCAAACTTATACAATGGTGACCTTGACATTGGGTGGCTCAGAGCCAGTGAGGTGCTTGGCCCACCGACGCGACAACCACACAAAAATTGCAATTTCTCTTTAAAGCCCGTTCAGAGCAGCAACACATTTTCTTCACACCACTTAGGTGCAGGACGAGACGAATTGACTTGGAGTTTCACTAACCTATATTTGTCTGCAATTCTAATGATTTTCTCCGAGGTAATACCTGCAACTATGAACATCAGCTGCCAGACAACAGGTTAATAAATTATTTAACATTTTACAGACCCCTCTACAGACAATACACGGAAAAAAAATTTTATGGGTGAGGGGGGGGGGATTATTCCTCAGCATTGTTCCAATTATAACACTGGTAGTACGAGAAATAATCAGTGAAAACAGTGCTGCAGTATTGAGTGTCAATGAACATCTGGTCTGCCATTCAAAACACGAATTTTTACTTTCCGGTATCCATATCAGTTTTTAACCCCCCCAAACCACAAGTGAGCCACTGTCAACAACATTTCTCAGAATCTACAGTTACATCGGCCAACGTGCCTTGTCTAGCCCGCGTCGTCGCGTAACTGCCATCGTTCTGTTCTCCCGCTATTTCGCGATTCTTATTGTCCTCCCTTCCTCTTTCGTTTTGAAATTCTTTGCTTTCTTTTCTTCCACCAAAGCCATTTATTTATTCCTTTATTTGTCACGTTTCTTCTCAATCTCAAACCTCCTTTTCCTGCTGGAAATCCCGTTGGAAACTCTTCCATCCAACCACGCCACTAACTGAGGACGTCTACCACACCTCCCTGGCCAGGGTAAGTCTCCCATCAGCGGATTCCGTGAGTGCATTCCCTTCCTTTCCTAACAAAAATTGCAGTCCACTAACCACACCATACAACAGTAATATGTTTGCATACTTTCCAGTGCCACCAAATTCGGTCAAAATCCTCCTCTAACGTCTCCCAAAAAATTGTTAAAGTTTGATGCAAGGATCTTCAGAAAAACGTAAGTTTAGCAGATTCTTATTATCAAAATAATTGTTAATGCCATGAGAAATATATTAATCAGCTATTATATCGTGATACATGGATTATTGCATTATTAAAAAACTCCACTCTTATTTTAAGTAAGTGGTAGACTGTTTGCTTACTTGTCAAGTTCTAAGGCTGCGTACTGCTCCTCATCAACTTCCGTCATCATCAAGTTGCCATCAGGGAGCAGCAAGACTACTCTTCTTGGTCCACCTGCAACGATACAAAAAATTGAAACGAATGAAGAGAGTGGGACTTGCACATTGACCGAGCCAAGGTAGCATTGAATGGGAGGTGTAACACCATCAACAGCATGTAATAAGTGCGAAATACATGATTTATTCACAATTAGGAGATTTACCAGGAGAGAACTAGATGGGAGCCGACTCAAGCGCTGGCGACAATGAACCTCCCGAGAGAGCGACGTCGTTCAACTGATGTTTTGAGAACTGAAGCTTGAATAAGCGCTCGCTTGAAAGATTTATGACGGCTAACCATTGGTCAGAGGCCAAAGGGTTGGATTTGTCAGCACAGTGCATTACGAGGGTAACTATTGGGAGACCGTTTTGTACAATTGAATTCCATCTCCTGACAAGAGGGGAGGGGTTTGCTGCGCATCATGGATTCAGGGAGACTAGGGGTTTAATCAGTACGGGCAGAGGCAATGAGGGGTTAGTATCATTTAAGGAACTTTACACGTGACGTGCACAGACAGCATTTGGTAAAGCGTGGCCGTGTCACACCTCATTTATTTTTTTTAGAAGGCAATGAATTTTTCCGCCGACTCTGTAATGGTTTGCAATTCAATGAACCCCTGGGAAACGTGTTTGAGACTCCTGGCTCCTAAGACAGGGCACTAGCATAGAGTGCGCCCTGCCATTTCCTCCTCCTTGTCACACGATCTGCATTCAACTGCCTCTGATTTGCCGATCTTATTGAGGAGGTATAAGTGGGATGTGCCCAATTAGGAAGCTCGTAGTTCCCATCTGGTAAGCGTAGGCGTTGCCTTCACCCTTGAGTCTTTATGCCAGGATGTCTTGCGTGCACACATTTATAACTAGAATTTCTCCTTGATATACTTCCAGCCTCGGCCCTCGTCACAGAACCATCAGTGTACCATAACAAGGTGTCCAACTGTTGAGAACAGCCCTCTCACACTGTTCCCATGAGCGGATACAGACACTGAATTTTTGCTGAAAGTTCGTCCACTCTAGTATAACGTCAGCAGCAATAACTACTGTCTCTTCTATTTTGAACTGTTTCACAGTTCCTTGGAGGCTTGCCTTTGCCCTGGTGTAAATAGTACTGGTCTGAAAGAGCCTTACCATTCCCAGGTATGTGTATGTTTGAATGAGAATGTGGAGGGGTGATATACTCAATACATTTATTTGGTGCAGTGCAGCGAGTGTTCATGGCCCGTGCTACCTCTTCCATAAGGTAAAAGTTGCCAAAAGGTATCAAATTTCACGTTTAAAAGCTTGCAATTATTTGATAACCAATTTAGATTGTAACGCTGCCACATTTTTTTCCTGCGCCCAAGTCTCCAAATTTAGTTACATTAACGTGGAAATATTTATTGCATTGAGATTTTGTCTCTCCAAGACAACAGATACTCTTCACAATAGATGATTGTACATTCAGTGAATAAATTGTTTTGTATTCGTTAACACAAACTATGTCTCACGTACCTCCAGGAGCAGGTTCTCCGGCTTCTACCAATTGAGCTACCAACTGCGACTGGTTGTCGTCAGCCCCCTCTTGTCCTTGAACTTGTATGTCCATTAGTTCACCTTCAGTTCCCTCTTTGACGTAATATTGACTCGCTTCTTCTTCGCCAACATCGCCCAGCACACTTACCTGGAACAATAATTTTTTTAAACTTCCAAATTACATCAAGTATGAGGACAGAAGTATATTGTGTATGTTCAACTTAAGGTTTGATAAATGAGGACAATTTTTAACGATTGAAATATCAGATGCGACTTGCGTAAGCTCCGTATGTCACTCAGTTTATGCCCACGTCCCAACGATCAAAAAAATTATTTTAGTTTTGGACTTATACGGAATTACATGAAGGTTAAAAAACTATCAGCAGAATCACAAACTATGCCTTCTTGAAAAAATTAAAATATCAGGTGCGACGTATCATCCAGCTTGCCTTAGCTCGACGTCAATTCACTAGTTTACGAGGCTTTTGCCACTAATTCAAATTGTTTTTCACTCAGTTCATTTAAACTTGATATAATATAACTTCACGGTGGTAGAAAATGACAGCACTTACAGTTCCAGAACTTATTGAGGTGCTCCTACTTTTGTGAGTAACTAATCTGTTCAAAAAGTATCGAACCATCTGTCCTCCCGCTGAAACGAATGAAGCGCTGACAACCAAGCTTAGAGGGGATGTGAAGGGGACTGTCAAGCACGCGCATGCACAGTTTTATGTCATCACAAAGCTTCAATCGCTGGCAGTCAGCATCATAGCGTAGATCTCTCTGTCGTGCTCGGCGGTTTTTATCAGGTTATAAAATGACAGAAAAGCTTGAACAGCGTTACCGCATTAAATTTCGACAAAAGCTTGGTGATTCGCAATAGGAAACAATTCGCAAGATTGAACAGGCTTTTAGGGAGTATGCCATGAGCTGTACTCGAATAAAAGAGTGGTATAATCGATCGGCATTCAGGCTGGCCATCGACAAGTTGGAATGAGAATGTTATTGAACAATTGTGAACTCAACTGCCGAGGACCGTCGTCTTACAATCTGAGAACTAGTAGAAGAATTGGAGTCAGCATTGGGTCAGTGCATTTTAACCGATGATTTGAAAATGATACGGTTCCGCAAATTTGTTCCAAAGTTGCTGACGATAGAATAAAAACAAATTCGCCTTGAAATTGCACAAGACATGTTAGGCAGCGCAAACAGTAACCCTGAACGCAGTGATGAATCCTGGGTTTACAGAAAGACCAAAATAAAAATAAAATTCACAGCCGAGTCAAGGTCATGTTGGCATTCTTCTTTGATTCCAGTGGAGTGACACACCACATGGCTCAAGAATAATATCTTGAAGTTCTTTGCCTACGCGATGCTGTGCGGCGCAAACACTGAATCTGTGGACAACAAAAACTTGGCGCTCCATCATGGCAATGCACAAATTTTCTGACTGAAAACTGTGTATTATTCAGAGAGAATAATAAACCAAAAGGGGTGTACTGACTGTTGTCCTAGAATTAATTTATTGGGTTGCCCGGCACTCTTACATCCAATACTGAATAACTACCAAGCAAATACTTTATTGGACTGTAAACACGATTTGTAGCAACTCTGTGTAACTCCCAACACTGTCTTCTGTAGGCCCTTTAGATAAAAAATCATCACTTCATTCGTGGGACACAATTTTGCTTCCTCCATTGCCACGCCAGCCATTCACTTGCATTGCTTCATCCGAATTCTTCAGCCTTTGAGCGGTGCAGTATCTTTCCTAACATGACTTTAATTCTGGAAAAAATGCGTGCGAAGTTCTTAGCTGATTTTAATTGTGTGAGAGCTTTTTGAGGGCAACATTGCTGAACTATTGTGCATTGTGTGAGGATTGTCCGACATGAGCGGGCATGTAAGCCTGACAATTGTCTCTGTATTTTCGTTCAGGATGTCAGATGATCACTCCCTCAATCCCACCTCACCTCTGTCATCTCAATTAAATTTACACGTCAGTATTCATACTATCATTATAAAAGCAACACAAAAGATATTGAAAAATACTCAGTAATTACGGAAGTAAACGATTACCTGCCCGAGCTGGTTAACTTGTTCAGGATACGAAGATGGATCTAACGTTATGACGGCGGTGCTTTCATCGCCATTTTCCCCGGTCGTTAAATAAACACATTGCTGCCCTTCTTCTCCAGCCATCAACAGGGAGTTGCTCAGCTCTGCTTTACTAACCTATAACAAATACGAAACGTAAACAAAAACTACAAGCTCATATGGGGGAAGTTCAATGGATAAGCATTCATTAAATGTAAATTTACAAGTAGCTTCCGCCATAGTGGTTCGAATACATAATACAGAGGCCTCAGAGAACTGGAGGAACTTATGTTACAGGCATAATACGAGGCATGTTTTTTAAGTAAGTACCGTTTTGGAATTAAAAAAAGACGTGCAAAGATATCGCAATAATTTCATTTTTACATGAAAGCCTGTTCCTTAATTTACTTTTCTACGTAATTTCCGTGAATATTGAGGCACTTGTCATAACGTGGCACCAGTTTTTGAATACCCCCCCTCATAAAATTATGCCGCCTGACCGGGCAGAAATTGTTTGCTTTAACTTCACTCTTTTGGGTGATGATGAATGTCGCCATTCCACGGATTGTTGATTTTTTTGTTGTGAAGTAGGCCACCCATGTTTCGTCAGCAGTAACAATTTGGTCTAAAAAATCTTCACCTTTATTGTGGTACCGCTCAAGGAAAGTCAATGCTCAGCCTAAACGTTGGGTTTTGTGCAAATCTGTCAACATTTTTGGAACCCAACTTGAACACAATTTCCGGTAATTCAAGTTCTCGGTCACAATGCAATACAAAATACTACGAGAATATTGAGGAAAGCAGTCAGACAATGATGAAGTTGTAAAGCATCTGTTTTTTCTCACCTTTTCATGCACTTTCTGCACCAAATCTTCATTAACGACCGAAGGACGCCCGGAGGGTTATTCATCACGCACATTTGTGCGGTCATCTTTAAATGCGCTCACCCATTCCCTTACCATTCCATCACTCATAATGTTTTGTCCGTAAAACACAGATCTCACGATGAATATCGATCAGTTTTACGCCTTTATTACTAAGCAATCGTATAACAACTCGTACTTCACAACCAGCGGGACTCACGATTGTTGGAAGCATCTTAAACACTCAGTAAACAACGTATACAATGAAGAATCAGACCAGCGCGCATGCGCGGAACGCCGACCGTAGCGCTGTGACGGCGGAATCTCAGAACGGTACTTACTTAAAAAACATGCCTTGTAGGTTTAACCGGTGCCAAGAAGTAAAGAGGCTTCCTACGGGGCATAGCCCCACGTTCGGTGTCAATGTAATGGGATATATCCGAGCGTCACTCAATAATACTTCCTTCCAGTTTAAACGTGTGTATATTCAGGTCCGTTCCCACAAGTGATAGATATGAAGCCCACAGTAGACAGATAGAGCGAGCAAGTGTGGAAGGCGTCTGGAGGAGAAATAGTTCGATTTAATCGTCGCGTGACGCAATCGCGAATCTGTAACCTCTTCATTGCAGCCACGCAGCTCCCCCTTCTCTTTTCTTCAGCCAGCTCCGTCGTCTTCTGAAGGAACGGCTCCTTACTCCTGGTCACTGCTTAGTCCAATTGTGCCCGTAACAAAAGCCTTGTAGATTATCAGGACCCACAATACGTCAAACCGTCAGCTGCCCAAATCACTATATTGTGAAAGTGTAACTTGGAAGGAAATGGAGAAGAGAAAGAGGGAAACTTCATACTTCTAGTGAGCTTAGTTGAACTACATGCCTCTGTTAGCAGGTGCCAACACATTAGTGACTGGACACCCTTAATACCCCCTTGTAACACCCCAAAACTAGAGCTCCACTTACTGTCGTCTGGAGGTTTAAAATCACTGTACTAGACAAGTAGATATATAGAAGTAAAATTTGTTCAGCAGATGAGAGTGAAATGGAGTGTATGATAATCTGAGTATGGCCTCGGCACAAAAGAAGTAGAAACGGAGGGAAAATTCAATACCTCATGTGACCCTTCAATTCAAGTGAAGAAATTGGCTCTCAACTTAGTGCGACATGACAACATTTTAGTGTTCATAGCTGCTGACAACAAAGGTATGTGTTTGGATGAAAATACCCGTTTGATTCATACCAGTATCCCATAAATGCGAAAATCGTTTGGTTCTGAAGTAGGTATCTTATCCATCACTCCCCATACTGCTAGTGGACTCAAAGGAGTAATGTCATCTTCCCCCTCTAGAATAAACAGCAGTTTTCCAACAGTCCTTTATCACAATGATGCCATTTCCAACATTAAAGCACTCTCCAGGGTAAATTAAACCTCAGAAGAAATCAAGAAATGAGGGCGCAGAAGACGTAAGACAAGAGTGTAAACGGACTTGGAAATACCAACTTAGCTCAATCTGCTTCAATGGATGGAAATGTTGGGGCAGAAGATTAGATTTCATGTCTATGTGAAGCTGAGCAAGGCCACTAGCGCTCTACGCTCCGGTACGTAGTTGGAATGTTGGAGGTGGCTTGTGCGGCTCTTGTTTGTGCAAAGCGAAGAGTGTTCCAAATATTACTGGCCCTGGACTGTACACCTTACCAATAAAGTGGTCAGCATGCTTTTAGGATAGGGCCTGAGTCCTTTAGCCTCATGCTACCCCTTTAGCAGGCAGTTGGCATTTAGAGATACAAAGGAATGGCTGAGAGAGAGAACAGTAAGGAATGTATGAGTAATACAACCTGAATAATGAGTTATTCGGAAACATTAGGCATTTCCAATCCAGAGTGAGCATTCATCGGAGCTTTGAACAAACCACATTTTTTCCAGCAACGAAAAGTGAGCCGTTTGAAGGCATTTCTAGAGTCCACTATTAATGACGGTTTGAAGTCGAATGAGTAATTAGGATCAAGGGAATTCCGTAGGGTTGATCTTGATTCGTGGGTTGAATGAGTATATATTTGTGTCTAACAAACACTGTAGAGTGTGGTGAGCAGGGAGATTCCAATACCACAAATACCTTTCTGAACCCCTAAACTCTTCAATAATCTTAGTTTGCACCCACAAACCGTCACATTTTTACCTCTGTTACGAGGGAATAGGAAACGCAGGGAAGCCCTGACTCAAGCAAAAATTATACCAATCTCGAACTAGGGGATAAAGATCACTGGGGAGTCAGGTGGTAAACTTCCCTCTCACTGTTAGCTCCAGGAGCAATTGACTTCAATAAACGGATCTTCAAGAGTTGGAGCGAATTCCCCGAAAATTCGACCAAAGAACACTTAGCTGTATCGAAGCTTCAAGTTAAAGAGGAGGGGCGACCAGGAAAGGGCGCCTACTTTTCTTTCACAACTTTGTGGTCACCACTTCACCTCTTTGCTGGAACTTCAAATTGCGCCAGTGCATGTCAGACCCAAGCAATCGTCTCGATGCTTTCTGTGTAATGTTTTTTACTCACACTTTTTGCGCCCACATTTTGTCTCGCCCTCTTCTTGTCTTGGAATGGAGTGTGTTGGGGTTTGGAACTCCTGACACCGTTTGTTATGGAGGAATTGGAAATGTTAGTGAGCCGTTGACTCAGGCAAAAATTACAGCAATCAAGAGCTTTGATCCTATACACCGAGTTTCCTCGGAATACGAATCTTTGCTTTGACCATTCGGCCACAATCACTGGGGTGCCTACAGAGAGAGTTAGGCAGTACATCTCCCAATAGAATGTGGTTTCAAAGACGCGAAAATTATACTGCCACTGTCACAACGTTTTGTTCATGAATGTATAATTAAATTGACGTGCTATAATACCTTATAAATCATCCCATCGTCTCCAGTTATCGTCACAACATCGGACTCGTCTTCTACTTCTGATAAAATCTTCTTTGGTGACACAGTCATCGATCCAATCGATCTGAAACCAAACACATTGATAAATTCGTAAAATGTAATCTCGTAAAAAGCGTTGAAGAACGATTGAGAACTCAGTTTATGAATTTGATTTGTTATAGAATTAAACGAGTTTTCTCCCCAAAAAATGGAAGAAATTTTGAAGGAAAAGAAAAAGTGTGATAAAACGACAAGTTAAGTACAACCTGAGAAATACTCAACACCGCATGAAGCTGAAACAACCGGCTAAGGCATCTTTATGACTTGCACACTCGCAGAACTGCAACCCTGATGTTATCTCTCTACTGTAACTAAATCTCTCGACGCTTCTGCAGCTAGACATGCAAAATTCCGAGTTTCACGAACTGCCTAGATAGTTAGGGTTAATTACAGACTGGTTGAAATGTCAAATTTCAGCTTTACAGAGACAAGCTGAGAGACTTAGCCCACTCAAGACTTCATGACTTGGTATAACCATCACGAGGAGTCATGAAAGGAATCTCTACCATAACGAGCGAGCAATCACAACACTAACAACCCAACGTTTTCTATATTGCAGTTCTCTTCTCTGTGGATGCCTCCAAACGATACTTTACCTACTTACCTCATTTAGATGAAATGGAAATGCTAGAATGACAATGGCCACTTAAGCTATTCCTTCAGCAATTAAGGATACCTTCTAGCACTTTCTTTAGTCCTAATTATACACAAAAAGTCAAGTAAAACTGGAATTTTTGGGACTCCAGAAGTCCAGATTAATCTTTACTTGTGTCCGAACTTCAAATTCGACAATAGGAGGCTGTACTCCTTCTCAGTTCTCTAACAACCACACGGTTTGGGTCAGATAGCGTTACCAAGTTACAACAGCTCAGTTATTCCTGGACAAACTCCAGATCAGCCCTGGCATGAGCGCATCACAGAGATCTTAAAACGTGCATGGCGCGTGGGTTCAAGTACTCTTCAACTATTTTATCACAATATGAATTTTCAAAAACGAATTTAGGCAGCTTACCCAGGTTTCCCGAGCGTCCTCTTCACCAGACTTTCCTTGGGTTTAGCTGGCGACGGGCTCTCGGGTTCTTTTTTGGGCTTTATCGATTTGAAAGGCTGCTGGTGATGCGACAGCGTGGAGATCTGAGATTGAATTTGAGTTGGCTCGAGGGAGGAAACGAGAGGTGGCAACGACTAAACAAACAATTTTCTCAATTAACATACAAATGTTACATAACTCGATAAGTTGTGAATGCATTACATGGGGCATCCCATTAGATAGTGCACAGGTCCCTTCACAATATTCTAATCTCCCAAAAATTCCCGTATCCTTAAGATTAGGAATAAGTGAATGTGAGTGCATCAGTACGGAGGCACCTACTTGAAGGATCTTGCGAGATCCCACTGAGTTTCATAACACAAAATTCCCTAATCATTTTGTTATTTCAATTATATTCTACTCTGTTACTATATCGTACTAAGTGTGTGTGAGTGTACATAAGGACCAAACGTAATTGGAATTCGACTTTTTTTTCTCTCTCAATAACAGTACGGAGGTAACAGGGAACTGAATGGTAGCAAGTACGGGCGGAAGACGACTCGATGACGAGACAACAGCTCCATTCGAACTCCCAACACTGCAGTTTCGAGTGAATCGGAAAGTGTGTGGTGTCTAGTCAGCACAAATACTCCGGACGAGCCTTCGCTAAATCGAAGAGTTTGGTTCGTCCTGGTACTTCACTCCACCCTTCATAAAGTGCCCGCCCCCAAGAACTCATGAGCACTACGGTTTCCTGCTGTGTGCGTTGTTGCTGTCAATCCAACAAAACAACCTAATTTTGAGCAGAGTGAAAGTAAGCAAATTTCGATTGAAGTCCCAAAAAAAGTGTGTGGTGGAAGTCGACATAAAATTGATTGAAAAATGCACACTCAGTTCACAATATTGCCTCTGGCACACACATTTACTGTGGATCGTATGCCTTCGTTTCACACAGCTGCGATATCCAAAGTTCTGAAGATCTGTCCATCTCTCAGAGAAAGACAATTCTTGTAGTACGAGGAGTAGACGCCTCCCTTCCCGCAGAAAACAGGTGATCCAGAATCGATAATTGTGTGCTAAAATGCTGAGACTACAGTGCATTGATCAGTTGCACTCTTAGAAACTACTGGGACGTTCTGGGTAGTTTGATGGAGAAACGTGTGAGGACTGTGTTGACAATACTCACACGTGTATGTTTGCAAGTGAGTGCCAGGCAATTCGTACACAGATTCTAGCATTTAAGATGGATTTGAGGGAACTTGGGCGTGTTCTTACCCCGTGATGTTTGTCACAAGTAGCGCAGGGATTCTGGGAGCATTGCCACAAGACCTTTTTGAAAATAGCGTGATTTCCCAAGACTCGTTTTTTAGAAAAGTAGCTAAGCTGAGGAAGGTTTTGGAGATGAGACAATGATGCTGGAGCTGTGCGGAGGAGAGTTCTCAGCAAGCTGCTTCAGTGTCATATCTAGATAACCATCGACCTCATGTATATTGTGTGCAAAATGCTGGAAGGTGAAAGCTTCTCAACACGCCCTGTTTTCTTCGAAGCAACCACGGTCGATCGAGCACAAAATAACATAACAACGGGCAAGAGTGGGACGAAGCAGCGTACAGGAAAAGTTGAAGGGGTGGTGGATCAAAAATTCAAAAATTTTCAAGGCACCTACCGATTTTGTCAAATTCTGGATGAAAGGTCGACCTCAATGTTACGATATGATACTATTTGTGGGACAGTATGCACAATAACGACCGAATGTAATTGGGAATATGGAATTTTTTTTCTTCACCACGAACACCTCAAATGAGAGGACAGCTCCGTCCACACTGCTGACACCTAAATTTCGTGTAAATCAGTTAGTTTGAAGTGCCCCGTTGTGCAGTAAAATACGCCTTTGGAGCAGCGGCAATTCGGTGGGTGGACGCCCGCTGAACCCGATCCAACGCGCTACAACGCTTCCGATGCGCTGCTACGGAGAAAGTGGCAAGTTGTGTAGGGTTTCCAAGAAATCAGGTCCCTGTGCCAGGAACACTTCGTCAGCCTCTCGTCCCTTTTTTCTGTTGATACCTCGTACTCCCTTTTCTCCCGTTACGGAAAGTCCCGATCTCCCGCCTTCCGATTTTCCAAATTTCAGGCCGTTTGAACGAAGAGAGAAGACAATGCTCCTGAAGTGGGTCATTAATTTATGTTTACTTGGTTTCGGCATGCCATAGGCAGGTATACAAGAAGGGCAATTATTATTTTAGATTCATTTTAAACCAAAAGGTAATTTATTATTTATTTTCCCCAAATTAAGTTTTATTTTACCTTTAGTCGTTCCCGTTGATTTGTTTAAGTGTACACTTTTATTCTTTTATTTTCTAGTGGGATCCGACCCCTACAGTTATTTCCTTTTTGTTACTAAATTTTCGTTTATTATTCGTCAGACCGTACGAGCCTTCGATAAATCAAAGAGTTTGGTTCGTCCTTTTACAACTACGTAAATAAAAGGGAAATCATTATAACTTTACGTACGTTCTACGCATGTCAAGAATGTCGCCATAACACAGGAACTGTGCACAACTGGAATGGAAAGTGAATCGAACGAAAGAATAATTAAAATTGGCCGATAACAGAGAACACGTAATTTGACGTTATTAACTCCCATTCATTCTGCTTTATTCGACTACCCCCCTCCCCCTCTGTGATGTATTTAGAAATTGCTGAAGTTTGTGGCCGAACTGGGCCAAAAAATCACCAAATTCGGTTTAAAAATGGAGTTTGGGCATCCTCTTACATTTTGCTCTACCCATAAACCTATTTTTTCAATGCACACATACAAGTAGTTTCTGCTCGTATAAAACGGTTTTTAAAATTGTGAGTATCCGCCTTGGGTTTCCCGTCTCATCACTCCTTCAGGGAAAGTACTAGACAAAAAGCAAATGTAGCATCTATTGAATGAAACTGACCTTCTCAACAAACTCTTCTTTGATGACGACAGATTGAATGAAATCCGAATCCGTGGTGATGCTTGGAGCTGTAGTGGAGACTCTTGGAGGAGATTTGTCTTCTTCTACTTTTAAGAGCACTTTCCCCGTTTCTGGGCAGAGGGTCAGAGGTCGCGGAGGACTTGCAGGAGCCAGTGATGGTAGATCTGCAACAAAAAAAGTTGTATAATATTCTTTTTTAAATAACAAATAATAGGAGGCGGCTACATTTAAATTTCCGCTGATAGTTCATCCTAGGCTGATGTGCCAGTTGGATACTCGGTTGATTCCACCCCACGCTCACTTCCCCTTTAGCTCTCCCTAACCTCATCAAATGAGAGTTTTATAAATTTATATTCCTCAATTTCAACTATAAGAGCTTATGGCGTGGAAAAGGGGTGAGGGGGGAATATTAATAATCACGTCGCGGTTTCGGATGTTTGGAACAGGTCCTTTGCTCTACTGCTTTTTCTATCTGCCACGTAGCGCTCCTCTATTTCTCCAATACATTTTTCAAGAAGCTGCGTACAAAATCCCGCCTCAGTTTGGAGTGTTTTTGGAAACTTCCCTTCCAGTTTTTTGTTTTGTTTTTTTCCCGCCAATTGCAAGCAGTGGTAGTTCTGAAGCTCGCCGACCATTTCTGGTTTTCTAGGTATCCTTAGTCCTCCACCGACCATGGAGGTGTAAAATCGATTTACCCCCAAAATGCTAAGATGTTCAGAGAAAGTGTTATTGGCTTCACCATCTTACTACCATAAGCTTTATATGAGGATAAATGAACAAATAAAATACGAAACGTTATCTAAGTTTCAGAGGTAATTACAGGAATGAATCCAAAAAGCCATTCTGAACAGGGGGAAAATCATCAAAGAGACCTGACTCAGACTGTGACGGGATTGTTGGTGGATATCCATAAGCATTTCCATTTCCAGTGGATTTCGCTCAGCTGCAGAAAAGTCATTATGCCGCTAATAGTATAAAACTGCTGAATTTGTTGAATAATTTGAGAAACGAAGTTTGGGAGGAAGGAGAATGTACAGTTAGTTGCTATTATGAAAGCTCAATGCGTTTGCTTCGATTTGCGTAATATAACTTGCAAAATGTTTCTTGTTATGCATAGGCTCAAATTAACCTAGTCGTGAAAACAAAGTTAACAATTACGGCCATTTGCTTTAATGTGTACAGAAGTCTATACCAACTCATCAGAATGGCAATTGATTTTCCCTTCCAGTCTCGCCTGCAACTTGTTTGTAGTTGAACAACCTCTGCCTTTTGCGACCTCAATAAGGAACAGATCCAATCATTACAAAAAACACAAAATGCAGTCATCGGATTTGTATATCAGTTGAAGCTTGGCCAACACACCCCACCTTTTTATATAAAATTGAAGAGGTTAAAAATTGATGAGCGTATTGAACTGGGAACCGCGGTATCGTTATTTTAAATTCTAAAATTTTCTACACCAAGTTATCTTAGAAACTTCGGTCACAATGGATGACATGCACTTTCGTAGTACCCGTAATGCCAGGCAACAATTTCAAATCCCTCTTCATAGAACAAGTATATTTAATAAATCTTTCACAACAAACAGCATCAGACTGTTGTATAATGAGAACCCCGAATTTTTCAACACCACTTTGTCAATTAAAGCGTTTAAAACTTTGTGGAAACCATTTACGGAAGGACTAGTGTGTTGTATGTGCACACAAATGCAAATTTGCGCGTAGGCTTTACAGACACCATGAAGTACAGTTTTTTTAATAAATGAGTCCCATGATGTATTTTTATTTTATTTATTTGTCCGGTTTTTAATTTGTGGTTAATAGAAGTTCATGTCCACTAGTACGTTTTTATTTATGATGGGGATACACCTGTAATGGCTCTTCCAGGATCAAAGTAAGAGAGGACTTTATAGCCCTATTTGTACCCTGGTGATTAAATAAACTCAAAAACGTTTTAATATCTGGCGAAGAGTAAAAAAAGAAAGTAGTGTCACGTAATACATCGACTGAAAGGCCGTAGGAAAAGAAACTGTCCCAGCACAATGCTGCATATGAATTGAATTAGGTCTTGAACTCCCCATAGACAGTTCTGTACAAAATTACACCTCATAGTTTTAATAAAGCTTCGTTAACCCCACTGTGCACAGAAACAGTTGGCAATAGTAAGATGTTGTGAGTTGGTAGAAGCGCAGCAGATCGATGGCTTGCCACCAATATGAAAATACGCTGTGAGCCCGTATGACTTCCAAATATCCCTTCAAAGGTGAGATACTTATTTCGACCTTTATCCTTTATATATTTTTGTAGTTCGATGGCACACCCAGAAGGACACACACCTACATTGGACTAGGAATACTAGCAGGTACAGTCGGGTGAGTGGTATAAACTCTGTGCGCTGAGTGTGAGCACTTACAATGCAAACACATTCTTCCTTACAAATAACCCACGACATGGTATCAAACAAACGAATTCACCCAGGCGCAGTAGCGTAGCCAATGGATAACTTACTTGAAGTGGGAGTAGGAGTAACTTTGGTGATTCCACTTCTAAGCGGCGTCGAACCCCCTCGCGCCGATCGTTGCATCATACTCCCTGCCAAGATGTTGCCTCCTCTTCCAAACCTGTTTTGACTCGACAAAACGCGAGGTTCTACCTCCAATACCTTTTTCTGTAAAAAGAACGTTTTATGTAAATAGCGCTTAGACACTAAACCTCCTCTAAGCGTTATTTGAGCGCGCACGCGTGGTTTGAATTACCTGGGATTCGACTGTACGAATGATGGGCTTGGGTTTATTCGAAGGTGTTATCGTTATGTTTGGTCGACTGAGACCACTCTGAAGGAATCTGTAAACACCAAACAACCTTGCACCATGAATATTTTAAATTGAATTCAATCTTTCATTCGCTTATATGAAACGTATTAAAAAAGTGAAACACACCTTCCAAAAAGATACCTTCCAAATAGAACACCCCCTTCTCATGCAGAAGCTATTATGGCCACGATCCAGAGTAATTAGTTTTAATATTTTTAAGGTCAAATTTGGATTACTTCTAGAGAACCAATTTTAATGGCTGGTAGGGGCTTTGAAGAATTATTAGCACGCAAAATTTAAACCCTCCTAGTCCACTTCTATGCAAAAACACTGATCGTAATGACATAAATATTTCAGATTCAACGGTTTGGCCCCGACACAATATATTAGCACCGGGGATTGCTGATCAGCTGAAATATCGCTCTTCATTTTATGAGTTCGTGTTTTTGTCTTTTCCTTATTCATTCCTCCCCTAAATATGTATATGTTATGGAATGATGATTCTGGTCAACACCAACTCCACTTTCTACTGAAATCCTTATTGTTTATTTTATTTCACGTACTCAAACAAGTTATTAACGCACGCCAAAATTGTCATCGTTGCTGAGTCACCTGAAGGTCCTTGAACGTGATTGAGATCGTTGGTCACTGCACGTCAATCTGGGTAAGCCCAAGGTTATAATGTTCAGAAAGGGTGGTAGGTGAAGGTCTCAGAAGCATGGCCATATAGAAGAGACCCTGATTGAGGCGGTGCCTTGGAGTCACCTTGACTACTGGATTAAGTTTTGCTACTCACCTGAGGGATACTCCAGGCCTCTACGCTGTTAATGGCGGATTTATGTTCTGCATGTCAAATCAAAATACCAGGTATTGCCCATTCAGTGTAGTGCTATTGTACTCAGGTTTGGAGCTTCCAGCAGTATGCCTTGGTGGAACAAATTCTGAGGTATTTTGTCAAGAGACTTCTCTGTCTGCTTGGAATACCCCAAATAACTTCATTGCTCTAGAACCGGGGGTCCCTCCTCTTTTCCCACACGCTTGCTCATCTTTGCAGCTTGGAAATTGCCTGATGTTACCCCAGCGTGGTTTTAGGGATGCATCAGGAGTCTGGTTGACCTGGATAGGTATTCGAGAGTCTTTCCATGTGGAGGACTGACTTGGAGCGGCCTCAGGAAAAAGCAGGAGCTCCCTGGAGGGAGACGGCTATCCGTAGAGCTAGGGCTTTCAGGGACAGAATTTACGAGCATTCTTATTACTGGTCCATCTAATGTGTTGACCTCACAACTGCAGATGGATATGCAGAGCAAGAGGGTCTGGCTCTTCACACCCAGGCGTCCCTGAAGCCATGATACGTTTCGTAGGAGAGTGTGTTGGGCGAGTTCAGAAAAGCGAATTTACAGTCGGTCCCTGAGAACACAGTGTAACAATAACCTCTAGTTTCTATGAACACCATAACATGTGTTATAGTTGAGTCCACATTTTATGTTTACACCATCGCAGTGACAAAAGAAGGGGGACCTCACCTCCTCAACTCTTCTTTGTAGACAATGACACTCGATTGGGACGCTGCATTGTATCGACATCAGCATCTTTAAACTGAACTGAAAATCCAGCCTACATCAAACCAATCCTACCACAGTACCTAGAATTACGACTTAGCTACCTCGGTGCCAGGTAAGGCAAGAATTTCATTTTGCACGTCACGCTCCCACCTCTTTCAACCAAACAAATCCTCAACAAACTGTTATCGTATTAAATTGACAATGCTCACCATGTGGCAAATTTTAAATGCTTGGACATATTGTACAATTAATTCCAGGTTCCGATTAACGCAAAAACGTAAGTAATTCATTCAAAACATCGAAACAAATTAAAATTACCTCGAGTTAGGATTAGGACTGTTGATCTTGATGCTGCCAGTAGATGGCCTTGGTAGTTTGACTGGAGCTTTGGCCCCAGGGAGAATGGATGTCGACCCCGTGGTGACTTGCGGTTTCCTCACTATCCCGGACTTCTGAAGGTGATCATTGGCGTTCAGAGGTTGGGACCTGTTCGAAATCAAGGAGCTCTTCTGGCCTAACGAACTTTCAATTGGTTTGAGGGTCGGAGAAATGTCTTTGACAATCCCTTGTTTCATAGAAAGGGCTTTCGAAGGTGAAACTGAGTCCAATTTGATAATACCGGATTTGTTTGACATTATGTACACGCCTGACGATAAATTAGGGACCTGCGATGGATCAACTTTCACCACACCTTTAGCATTAGCAACCAAAACCTGCGAACACACAAGCAATCTGTGTCATTTTGCTCATTTTTGTCTTCACTTTCACAAGGAAACAATAATATCCACAATGAACAATTATTACCTGTTGGTTGGCGGGGGAAAGGTGTAGAGCTTTAGTTACGTTGGCTTGACTCAAAATTTCCAAGGTAGTTTTACTTTCACCTTCGTCGCTCGACTCAATCCCAAGAGTTGCACCCGCTGAAGCTGGAGTTCGATTTGCAGTGCCATTCGGTAATGGGTATTTTCTTGGGCGGCCAGGCCCTCGATGGGATGTGCTTGTGTTGGGGGTTTTCCTCAAGATACCTGTATTATAATAGATAGGCGATAAAAATCTCTTTCTTTCGCCTACATTTAACACAAAATAGCGCTTAATGCATAGTAACGAGTTTGGTTCATCTCAAGCAGAGCATTAGTTCAAAAGCAACAAGAGGGTACACCTCAAGGACCCAACGCTTTGGCACCCTGCACCCTTTCTCCCAACTCTCTCAACCAATAGCTGTTCATTTCCCAAAGCACTCAACCCCACTTTTCCATTCCTACCCTCTTCCATTACATCCCTACCTCCCTGAAAATCTACCAATAACGACCTCTCAAGCTTCTTGCACCTACCATAATGTTGATCAGCCATCTTTTCCACCGCTTCCATCTATTCCCACAGTTCGTCCCCAGTTCTTGCTCCTAAATCCACATAGTACATCACAATCCATTCTACGACTTTCTAATTGTACATTAGTACTTCTACTACCACCTCGAAATGTCGGATGAACTCGCATTCAACACCTACTTCAAGAAGTAATGTTAGAGTTAGAATGCTAAACAGAAATGAGAAATTAGGTAGAGCTAAACAAGTGACCTTTGCTGGGCGCTCGACCTCCCATGCTGTCTTCACTGTCTGATCCCAATCTCAATCTCTTCCCAACGAAAGTATCGTCCTCTTCGTCAGAATCCAAAGGAGACAACTTCCTCTTCATCACTGCAAAATAAAATACAAAATTTACGCTGAACTGAGGCGAAGCATCCTCCAACTGTCCTCAACCCCTGTAAATTGGACGATGCGCAACATGTACAGCCACCAGATCTTTGTTCATGGATTTATCAGGAAAGGAAAACTGAGCTTTCGTGGATACTACACTGAAAGTTTGATCAAAATCATTAAAGCCATTTTTGAGAAAATTTGAAAAAGGTACTTTCCATAGGTGAATCTCATCATTTGCGTATGAAACAAATTGTACCTTCGTTTAGCGGAGTGTCAAAGGAACATTTACGGAGAACAAAACGTAGGTGTATTGATAAAGCTTTTTTGTAAAGTTTGTTTTAAGTGGACCATAAAGAAAAAACAAACAAACCATAGACTTAGTGTTCCTCAACTATAATTGTGCTGAGTTTGTTCTCAGAAGCCCCTAATCTGGAAATCAACCACCCAGAGAAATCACCCCCACTGAGTTTACAGACTAGGAAATAAAATAAATTATGGGAGTTACCAATCACTGCCAAGCCTCGACGTTTCCCGGGGATACAAAAAAAAAACGCAGTTCTCTGTCTTAGAAGCGACTACTCAAGTATAAAATAGGTGTAATCTTGAAACGCAAGGACGAGGCTGGCGAATAGGAAGGGAAATTGAAAGTGAGGGAGAGGACACAGGAAAACGATAGAGATTATATGCAAACGCGAAGAACGAATCCCTTGGGCAAAAGACACAGAAAAAAAAGAGTTTTGAGAAGAAACAAAACACTGTTAAAAAATATATTTTTGCCTTGTAGGCCTACACTGTACCCCGGCTAACCAGGGTGACTATTTTCAAAAAGCTAACCTTCTTGGCTACCGAGCTCCATTTCAAACTGCAAGCACAAGAATGAATAGAATAAGGGCGGAATATTCTGTTGTCTATGTAAGAGTTAATACCATTTTAATGGCGAACACAAGACTAAGAAGACACTTGAGGTAACAACCTCAAAACCATCCTGACTTAATAAGATGGCAACGTTGATATTGCCACCACACAATGGAGGACCCACCCTCTTGACAGAGGTACCAACTGCCTCCCTGAAAAGCCTGCATTCGGGTGGAGCGCCTGTAGAGACTCAAATGGGTAAAACTTGTTGGAAAGTCACGATGCAACGGGTCTGAAGTAAACAGTGGCAGCCACATAAGCTTACTAAATGCGAATGAAAACGCAAGTTAGGTTTTGAACAGTGGAAGATCCCCAGCTATGGATGGCAAGGGTATAACTTGGCGTTTCTACTTCGGAAAATAACGCACATTACGTACAAATACTTACTCGTTTCAATCTCAGACTCATCAGGCTTAATGGAACCACACCATTGTTTCACTTGACTGAGAGCCTTTTGTTTGCTCGAGCGTACCGGTCGCCTGGAAACAAAAAGGAACGAAGTGATTAATTCCTTAATTTGATCAGTTCGTTACCATTCACCTAAAACCTATATAAATTGAAATCTACTTACCCGAAAGTGCCAACTGTGTTCCCACTACTGCTTGGCATGTTGTAGTCTGGTTTGCGAAGAGCTAAATTCTTTTTCATCGCCTGTTTGTTCAGACTATCCTCAAATGCCTTGAGGAGGTGTTGACAGGCTTCAAGATTTTCAGCGGGCTCCCACGTATTTTGTTCCCTAGAAGGATACAGGATAAAATTTATTTTGTACAATTGTGTGACGCTGTTGCACGAATGAAAATGTGTTACTGACGTCACATACGTGTGACAAGAAAAAGCAAACTGATGAAGTGGTAGGGGATTCGATTGGAAACTGCAAAACGCTTCAATTCATTTCTCAAAACAGACATTAATTCGTCTCGATTGAACGAGTTTCACTCTTCGCTGATTGAATAGGTCATGGTACTATATGACTAATCCGCTTATGTAGAAGTAGAATATTTACTGCGCATAGTTACTGTGATTGCACAGTAATAATTAAACAAATCTTTAGTTAAGGTCTAAAAGGTTTAAAAAAATACCGAAGTGAAACATTAATAGGAGACACAGTACACAATTTTGGTTTAATCACGAAGAGGGGCAGAAGTAAGGCGTAAAACACTGCACCACAGGTTTTGCAACGACTAGCTTTAGACTAAAAGTGAGACGCCAATCCTGTTCGATTAGGCTTTTAGCAGTCAGAGAAATGTGAGCCCACAGGGCTATTTTGTCTCTCTAATACCTCCCAGGAAAACCACAGCCTCAAAATACCTCAAAAATAACATGCGATAGTACAGAAATACACCCTAAGCTCTTACATTACGAAAAGTGGCCAAGTTCAAGTTTAGGATATAGGAGTTAAAAAAGAGGCCGTAATATTGGAATATGCCGCCGCATTATGGCATATATTCATATGCCCAACAAATATGAATTCATAGCTTTCATGTAATGCACAGCTCTCAATACAGTATTGTGTTGTCTCTTGTTGTTCTGAGTTAATTTCGTGGATTTCCTTCTGCTTGATTCTAGTGAGTTATCAGTTCATAAATGCCTGTCCACAATTAAGCGATTTAGTGACGTGTTTGGTTATCCACGAGGATGACCTACTTTCATGAACACTTGCACACATCGGATATAACCCTCGTCTAGAGTTCAGGAACAGTCGTTTGATACTAAAACAGATCTATTGTGTTGTCTCTCTCACTTTTCTTGTGTAATGTCAGCCAAGAACTCATCGTTAATAAACTGAAAAGTCGCTGACAGTTAATTCGTCAAAGACAACATCTACTCGGCCCAAAGGTGTTGAACGTGCCTTTTCTGACCAACTTGATGGAACAGCCAGCCGCATCAAGTATCTACCTCTTTCTGCTCTTTTTTTATTCTGAGTGGTGAACTTCCCCATGTTCTTGCAGAAATCTCTGCCCGCTCACACAAGCAGGTCATTGTAGTGCTCAAGTCTTCACCGTTTTGCCTGCCTCCCACGTGGCTTCTTCAACCATGCTGACATAGTCTTTCTTTTTAAATGGCATCCGATCATCAGTTAGTTAACACACTCCAACTTTCGGCTAGGTATCATTCGACACCCTAGAAATCAGGAGTCTACAGACGCCAAGACTTGTCAGATAACCTCAAACATTTCCGAGCAACATCAGTACCATCCAATTATCCAAACGAGAACACATTTTTGTTTCATTGTGCTGACAACTCAGTACCAAACGATATTATACTTACGGGGGGTATCCTTCCCACTTCAACAAATACTCATACTGCTTTCTGCGAGGATTGAATCTTCGAGAAACGATACGCTCAACGACAAACTCTTCTTCTCGTAACTCGTCCTCTTTTTTGTTCTAAACAAACGTAAAAAGAAATGAATTATGTAACCACAATGGTTGTAAACATATTCGGCACATGTAAGACAGAATTAAAGCCAGCCATTCACGGTCCAATCTGTAGTTCCAACGAGGCTCTAACATCCAACTGCGAGTGGGGGTGTCTGATCCAACAAGTCTCGCCAAAGACCCTACAATGAAGCTCCTCACCTACGTCCGAGTGTGTCAGACCAAGAGTCGAGAAGTAGGCCTGGCAAAGGCCAAGAAACCATTTTCCGTCCCCCGTTGAAGAAAGCGTTAAGTTTGCTTCAAAGTGGCCAAATTAATCCTTATGCAACAACACCATTTGCAGTTTCCATGGTCGTGCCAATATCTCACTAAGGACTTGACTAGTTAGGCCACTGGTCAAACAGACGATCGTTGACTTTTATTTTATTACAAGAGCTCTCTGTTTTCTACTGTTTGCCACCTCATTACAATACCTTTTCTTCATTTTACTATCAACTTTTAGTTAACGTACAAATTCGCGTTCCTTTACACTACACACATATCAATCAAAATGTACGATTATGTAATGACTAAAGAGTGAAGTTAGTAGTCACAACAACCCAGAGTTACATCATTTTAAATACTCCAACGTTAAAAGTTTCATTGCAACTTCCCAGAACCCCTGTGGACTTCATTACAATATATGGTCGAATAAATAAATAATAGCGAGTGACAAATTACTTTGTTTCCTGGGGGTGCATCCAAAGAACTCTCGTCTTCCATTTGGTGTTTCCCCGATTCATTATCCTCAGAAATGCTGGTCCCTGAAAAGTTAAATTGAACGTGTGATTGCCAAAAGAAAAGAAAATGTTCGATGTTAATTTAACGTGACAATTATGGTTAGATGAATTCAGCGTCTGTTTTTGGATCAACACTAATTGGAACAGTTTCAAGAGGCGAGACTAATATTTTTGAGGCAGTGATTTTGGTAACTTTGGGCACGAGTTAAAAAATAAAATTATAGCATATAGTTGAAGCACATTCTGTGCTAGGGTTAATATGAAGTGTTCACTAAACATTGTACAAAAAAGTTAAAATCTAGTATCCGTTAAGGAACTCCATGCAACGGATTTTCATGCGAAAAGCTTCTTCTAGGATTCAACATTTTCTCAACCCAAAGGGTAAGAAAAGTATTGCGATCGACCAAATATAATAAATTCTCACCCCTTTCTTGTCCACAATCAACTTTACAAAAAAATTATAGAATGGAGTGGGCACTTTTTTTTCTCTTTCCACATTGTTTGGAGTCGCGCAATTAAGTTTATAAGTAGTCATCAAGTTATGAGCATCAATAAAATATCTGGTGCGTTGCAACACACAACTTTCCTTAGCTCTACGTCAATTCACTTTGTACATGGCTAATTCGATTTAATCAATTCATTTATCACTCAGTTCCTTTGAACTTGGTCAAATAGCAGCAGGAAGCGGTAGCGCCTACAGTTCTGGAATTTATCGTGCTGCTCGTACTCATTGCATGACCATTATTGAGCAATTGGTATACAGAGAATTAACGAGACTCTAAACACAAATTTTTTGAAGGAGGAAAGTAATCACTTTTGCAGAGTTATTGGGTAATAACTGTTAGAACTGGCAGTAAGCGAAACAGCGGTAGTTGAAATTCAGTAATTTCTGGTTTGAGCCCCACGTATCTCATGAACGTTTTCAAACTCTCACCCTACAGGTATTGAAATGTACTACAACTAGACTTTTTTTTAAACATTCTAGTAACATTCCAGCGGAGTTTAAAAGGAAAAAACCGCGGCAAAAGCGCTTTTCGTCGAAAATTTTGATAATTTATTGTGCTGCTCTCGTCATTTTCCCACAAATTGTAATTTTATGGTATGATTATCTTATTAAGAGCTATCTATATAAAAAATTTAATCAAAATCGTTGTAGCCGTTTTTGAGAAAAAAATTTGGTGTTTTGATCACTATGATAACTATAGTTAACTTTCAGTGGATTTTGCCCATACCCTTAGTTTTGCGTCCCATGGTAACCTGTAGACTAGACATCATGTTTCAGCTGATTTGGTACGGTTGTTTTCTCTAAAAACCGCGCTAAAATCGATTTCGTCGAAAGTTTTGGTAATTTATTGTGCTGCTCTCGTCATTTTCCCACAAATGGGAATTCTATGCTATAATTGCCTTATTGAGAGGTCTCAATATAAAAAATTTAATCAAAATCGTTAGAGAAATAATATTTGGTGTTTTGATCACTATGATAACTATAGTTAAATTTCGGTGGATTTTGCCTATACCCTTATTTTGGCGTCCCATGATGACCTGCGGGCGAGATATGAAGTTTGAGCTGATTTAGTTCGGTGGTTTTCTCTAAAAATCGTTCACAGACACACCTACACTCACACAGACCATTTTCCCAAATAGTGTTTTTCGGACTCAGGAGGGTCTGAAACGTAAAGATCTGAAGAAAACTCAAAATTTTTTTTTCAGCCGATTACATAACTTTCCTTTCTACTTCGTAGAGCCAAGGAAAGTAAAAAAGTACGTGAAAATCTGGGATTTTAGATTATGTCTTAAAAACTGAACAAAGTGTTTCCTCGAAGTTTTTGTGAAAACGGTTACAATACATAGACATTGCTCTCCATAAATGACTGTTGACAGTTCGTAGACGAGATCTGTAAAATTTCAACTCAATGCCGTGAAACGAACACCAATTTACCTCAAATAATTTTATTTCCTGAGCGTAGTTTTGGCCATTGAAATTCATTTTCCGCTAGTCCATTTCAATATTTAGAAATGGCATGATTCTTTTATTAAAACGCCACTTTTATCATAGGTAACTAATGTAATTAAACATTTGTTGGTAGGGGCCCTGTGTCACAATGTCTACCTACATCTGAAAGACTCAGGGCCAATGTCATTCGCATATCACATGTTTGGGATATGCCCCGCGGCTCAAGACTTATTGTGCTACCCCAAATTGGTGTTGATGATGACGGAGGGAGTTTGAAGGTGTTTGGGGAGCCGCTGACTCAGGTAAAAATTACAGCGATCGTCAGCCCAACTTTCGTCGGATTATGAGACCTTCACTTACCACAGGACTACAATACCCCCGTTGCCTATAATGGGAGTCAGGCGAAGTCAGGGCTCTCCAAACCCCCCTGGTAACATTGGTGTCAGTGGTCTCCATCATTCCAAGAAAATGAATAGGGCCAGAGAGAAAAAATTAAGAAATTAAGAGAGAAAATAATGAGACAAATTCTAGTTCGAGATTCGCTGACGCTGTGAAAGATCCAGAGGAGAGATAAATGTTGACGCGCCTACTGCAATCCGAATGAAAAGTAAGCGCCCTTTCATTGTTGCCTCCTCGTTCCTGAAATCTTTGATCGGATTTTCCGGGATTCGCTCAACTCTCAATAAATTCGTTCATTAACCTTGTCCGCTCCAGGAGCAGTGGTTAACAGTGAGGGGGGAGATGAACCTACTGACTTCTATTAAAGGCACCGGGCAATGATATTCTCGTGGTAAGAAAGTCCTAGATCCGACGGAAGTTGGTCTATTGGATCGGAGCTCGCGATATCTGTAATTTTCGCCAGAGTCAGCGGCTCTCCCAACACCTCCAAACCCCCTCATAACAATACATTAATGATTTACGATGCATTTGCTGAGTGGATACGGAAGACGCAAATCATAAATTGGGCAATATTTACGATTCACAAAGCTCAAACAGTGAGGCAGCCTCACGCAAATGAACCCTGCAAACACGAAAACCTACACTTCCGATTGATTAGACAGGGGAAAAAACAAAATAACGAGTACTTACTTAAATTATTGCTGCTTATCAATCCACCGGGTCGAATTTTCATAATTCCTCCAGACTGGTCTCTCTGGCAAAATTTTTTCATGATGACTGGTCGTTTAGAATCGTCTGAAATCAAGTGAAAACCTTGTTAATTACAAATACAATGAACTAGCTGAATTATAAGGCCGTAAACAATAAAGCTTCCATACTTAGTAAAATTCGAGGGAAAAAAAAATTGTATTTAGACTCTTTTCTCCATATAATCGCAATCTCGTTCCCTCAGGAAGTTTCAATACACCTTTCATAAAAGTCAACCGCTTGAAAATTCAACCCCCCTCTCCTTTGTTGCCATTGTCAAAGACATCAAGTGATCATTAGGAGCTAAATCACGACTGTAGGGAGAATATTTCACGATATTTCATGAGTGCACATACTTTTTTCAACGTAAAATCGTTGCAAAAAAACTACTTACCCGAATCTGAAGTGGACGGTTCCAATCCCTTGAGGCTAGACTTTAAACCCTGCGAAAAACGATATTAATTACTATTTCATTTAATTATTTATTATTTCTGTAATAAATAAACAAAATGAAGAGCGCAACAGGCTTAAATGATTACTAATTCACAGTAAGTGAACAATCTACTGGTGAAATGAAACGTCAACATTTACTACATACACAGTTCTTAGCCATTTATTTGAAGAGGGGTTCGAAAGTGACTACTGTGTTACGAAGGGTTCGGAAATGTAAGGGAACCGCTGACTCAGGCAAAAATTAAAGCGATTCCGAGCTCTGATCCTATTTCCTGAGTTTCCTATGAATAAGCATCTTCGTCTTCCACCACTACACTACGATCACTGGCAGTACATTTCCCCCCTCACTATTAGCCACTGCACCGGAAGCAGGGGACTTCAATGAGCTCTTCAAGAGTTGGAGCTAATCCCTGAAAAGTCCTATCAAAGATTCGAAACAATCTCGAACCCAAGAATTCATCTCATTATTTTCTCTTTAATTTTTGATTTATGTTTTTAATTTTTTCTCTCTAGCGCTCATTTTTTATTGGAATGAAAAAGAGAGTGTGTGTTCTGAACTTCTAATGCCATCTGTTACAAGGGGTGTGGAAATGGTGGGGGGCCCACTGATTTAAGCAAAAATCACAGAAGGAGCTCTGATCATACACCCTGACTTTCCTTGGAATACAAATCATGTATGAGCGCTAGGCCACTGGGGTGCCTGCAATGGGAGGCAGTAGGTGCAAATGGCTTCAGCCGCTTGGGACTGTTCCCAACATAAATTAATTCAATCTTATTCGAATGCAACGTTAGTACATTTTATGCTGACGGTGTATCTTGGATACCTAGCAATGAAGTTTAATCTGCAAAATCTAATTCGGCTCCCCATGCGCCTACATCTATTCTGAAAACTCTCCCCCTCTCCTCTCTGTAGGTCCCCAATGCGATTGGTCAAAACATTACACTTCTTGACGACCAGACGATTGTTGTTTTTCTTCCTGGAGGCATACCCACTACCATCTCAAACCCAAAGACCACCAGGTTCTTGAAGCTGCCACACGACCCGATGACAAATTAGCCATTAGCCCCTGGTTAAATGAAGTTACTCGAGTGAGGTCAGTTTCCACTCATTTAAGTTACGTACAATTTTAACATAGACGGTTCCAGCTCACAACAATAGTACACCCCCACAATTACTCCTTCGAAGTCATTATTAATCAGATTCCACCTATGATGGAGGCTTACACAGCGGCATACAGGTTCACCAGGCTTGGAATAGCTAAGGTTCCACAGGCGAATGAAGGGCACCTAGCTATATTCAGGTGGTACAGATGAGGAAACTCCCTCTTTTTGTCCTGTCTCAGTGCAGGAGGCTAGAGAGGGAGTGATTAATGATATTTGGCGCTACTTCTCCAAGGAAGGGCAGTAAATAAGACTCTTGCACGAAATACATGACATGCTTTAGGAGGCAAAGCACGTGCCTGTGAGACTCTAGGTCATTAAGCTAGCGGAGCTCATTCCAATTTTGGGACAGTCAGGGAGCTATATAACTCTGGAGACTAAACTCAATCATGTGATTCTGAACTCTTGCTCTACCATCCCCATCTCACGCGCTTATTAAGTTCACCAGCATTCTCATATCAATACCTGATCCAGGATCACTTCGCTATTGCCTTCTTCACCATAATTCAATTCTACTACTCCCTTGCACCATATGGAATCTAAATTCGAAAAGCTAGGACAACCCTTACGGAGGAATTGCAACACACAATCAAAGTTGCTCGAAATTGCTTCTTCTTCCCAATACCACAAAACTTCCGATACATTTGTTATATTCTCATGACAGTTAACTCCTTTCTGCTGACCAGATCAACAGGCACACGTGGACGTGTTAACGCTAAAATCAGACTTACCTTGGCCAAGCCTTTCCCTGGTTTTCCTAAGCTCATATAATTCATTATGGACTCTCCAGCGGCCACCCACGCATCTCTCATGTGGTCAGACATCCGGCACCATTTCTGATACAACTTCCAAGAGCTTTCCGTTATATCTCCGCTGACTGAAAGAAACAAAAACGTATCAATCAACTCACAAAAAGAAATAAACTAAAAATCAACTAGTAATGACCGAAACTAACATTTTTGTGGGTTCTGCTTGACCAGAGCATTTTTATACAAGAGAAAAGCCCATATCGCTGGCTTCTGTTCGATCATCCCACCGTGAAATGGGGACTTCCGAGTGCAGTCATTTTTGTGTTTCGTGAATTCTTCGATGAAGTTGAATGTACCGTGGCAGTTGCCACATACCAACACGTCCAACTCTTTTGTGTCGCTGATGGCAGCTAAAATCAAAGAACAATTGAATATTTGATTAGATGACAAAACATTGTAACCTTAAATACATCCCTCTTCAGAGATAGTCATTCCTCTGCTGACTAATCTAATGTATGTTTCACTTTTTAGATGAAGAATATTGTGGTGTTATAGTTCGTATTAGATAACAGCTGACTGAACTGCGTTAGAAAAACAACACAACTCACACTTGAAATGTAAACCTCATCGACAAACCCTTAAATATGAACAAATTTATGCCATAACAATCCTTCTTCTATTTCTACTCTCCTCAGGCACGTAAATAATATAATAAATAATAATTCCCCAAAACCTCGTCACTTCTACTTTTCACCATGGAAATCGTGACATGACCATATTTTTTTACATTAGCTCACAAACTCACCAACTCCAACTGTGTCTGGATTCACCATGACAATATAATGTTTCAATGACCAAACATAGCTTTTAAGGACACACAGCGACTGATGAAACTCTTTAGAATGACGCAGAAGTGTCAAAGGTAATTTCGTGCATGTAATTCTGAGCCGAGAACATTAGTTCGCCAAACTTGAGAGCGCTTAAACGTCCTGAAGGTTTGTTGGGTTGCCCATAATCATCTCATAGTCTTTTTTGAATAATCAGTGTGCATCGAGTGTTCAATTCAGTTATAAGTTCTTCAGTTTTCAATCTCTGTTTGATTTCGACGGTTTATTTACTCGCTCTGCAGCCTCGTTCAATTGCTCCTCTTTTTAGTGTCGTCCACAAGAAGCGACTTGAATCGAAGGCTTCGCAGTTCTCATCGCCACTTCGCCGGCTCAGTATACATATTGCGATCGCGACGACACTAACAGACTGAATTCCTACTCTAAAAGTTGGTGATTCAACGACCCATTGAAACGCCGCAATAATTTTGTCTCACGACGCCATAACGAATTTCGTCCGGCATACCGGAGTGAGATCATTTTTCAGGATCCGACCACCAGCAGACTGACTCGAATGCTTCGGCATCTGCTATTGGAACTATTCAGCAAATCTTCAGCCTTCTAATTGACGCTATCTCAACATGAACTGCTTCCTGCAGCATTGGTTCCAATCTCGATCAGACTTCCCAACACACCACATTATTCCTATTTTAATTCTTAAGAGGATTATTATTTTTTCTCATTCAAGTTCTGAATTAAGAAGTTGAGTAAAAATTATGTTTTTAAATACATTTATTGTTTAACCGAATTTATCCCTTAAACCATTCAAAGTCAATTTTATATTCCATTGCTTCATATTTTCTATTAATTCATTTCCAAAGTATCTAAGCACGAACACGGAGTTTATTGAGCTATCAACATGCTTTTATAAGAATGTTCCAGTGAATTGAACGAGATTCAGAAGGAAAATAATAGAAGATGGACGTCACGCACAATTTCCTTCAACCCCACGAGAGTATAGCAATATTTGTCGCTTTATCGACTAATCTAATTTCACTGGGTCGTGTGAAGGATGTGAGTCTCAAATGATCCAAGATTGGTCGGACTTACGAGAGATGGGCATAGAACAGTATAGCACTGTAGCTAATGCTTTGGACTAATATAAAGTTGGTCAGAAAATCAGTAATGCACAACGTTTGGTATTTATATTGTGAATTGTCACCCTACTTATTTCACAAGCTTCGCAAAACAGATGATGTCTACCTGATTTTTGTTTTGTAGCTTTAATACACATGGTATTTCCCTCACCCTATGCGTAAAATGTTTTACTACGCCTCCACTGGTTGACTCCATTCATCACAGAATTGCTCTCCACCGAATGAGTAAACATGGTCCCTACCTTTCATATCTTCCTGGTTAACCTTTTCGGGATTCACAGAGAAAAAGTCATCGAGGGGAGGATCCAGTTTTTGTTCAGATCTCACAGACGAAGACGATAAAACCTTGTTGGGAGGCGCAATTGGATTATCCAGGCTTTTGGCCGAGGACAACAGTTTTTCTATCTCATCATTTACATTATTCGGGTCATTGGAGTTCAAAGAGGATCCATTTTTCATCAGTTCGTCCTGTAAACGAAATACATTAAGATCAACAAATGAACGTGCGGTGCGAAACTAAGTGACGACAAATTTTAAAATACAACTCACATCGTTGATTGAAGCTTCCTTGATGTTTGAAAAGGATATCTCCGCGTCACCTTCTCTCGAGTCATCAGTGTCCATAACGTGCTTGCCAATTAGTTCGTTTTGACTAAGTTGGGTAGTTAAATGATGTGCAGTATTTTCTCCACCAACGTCACTCAGTAACAGAGCTTCATCGATCACTGAGTTCTCTCCGCCAGGATCCTTATGAATACCTGCAAGTTCATAGTAGTTTAGCACGCTTTAAGTACGGGAACAAATCAAAACAAAATCTTGGAGCTCTACACAAAACTAAAAATGTACAACTTCAAAATATGCGGTGCTATAATCACACAACTTTCCTCTGTCCTATGAGCATTCACAATTTCTAGATCTCCAACAACGAATGCTACTTGTTGCTCAGCTCATACAAATCCGATGGAACTTGAAGTTCAATACAGAAACCAGCCATGTTGAGAAACCCACCAATTACCTATACATTGATTTTTTAAATGAATGTCGTGGGACAAATAGCAGCAGTACAATTCTGATACTTTGAGCGCTACAAGGCTAAACGTGTGTGTGTGTGTTACATGTTCACATGAACTGAGTGAAAAGTAGCGACAGAAATAAAAATCGCTGAAGATAGCTGGGATGAATTGCATGGCCCGGCCCATAGCGTTCACCTTCAACTGTTCCCTGATTAGCTCATTCTACCGTCATTTTAAAGTCCAAATGAACCACACCAACTGTTGAACTTTTTCATTCGGGAATTAAACGGCCTGAATGTGGAATCATTCCTCACTTCGTCAAATACACATTGTAACCGTCAGTTCTTGAGTTGCCACCGAGGTGTTCGGAAAGTGTAATCTGTGTGATATTGCCACCTCCGCTTGATGCTTTCCCAGTACTCTCTTCACATTTTCATCTATTATTCATTCTGAATAATACACTTAGGTTTTCAATCAAGAACTTTTTTACGACCCCCCCCCCCCTAAAATATTGACACTGTTCTACAATCACAGGTCACGTCTACAATGTCTGTCCACCATCCAGGCCATATTTTGACTTGAACGGGGTGCAAAAAATCCGTTCTATCGCTCAAAAATTTCATTTGTGCCTGCCTACTGGGCAATCATTGCATTTAAATTGTATTTGTACCGTCTTCTAGCTATTTTTCGATGCTGAGTCAAACAGGACAGGTCCTAGGGGCATAGGATTGTGTCTAGATGGAACAGTGAAATAAAGTGAAACAAAGCTACTGTTATCGTGAGCTGTTATCGATAACCCTTCAGCCGTGAATAGTACTCGTGACACCTATCCGACAATGGTTTATTATTCAAAGCTGCGTGACACGTAGAGTTGTAAACGACCCTGGGAAAGGGCTCGTAAGAACATACACAACCAAAAACTTTTAGTCTCAGCTTGGTACAAGGTGAGTATTATATTATATCTCAAATCAACAAACTTGTTAATTTCAAATTTTCGTTGTCCCTTCATAGTAATTATAGTAGAGCGATTGGCCACTATCCCACATATTCTGTTTACATTCGCTTTCTGGACTCCACGTGTTGTCATATCGACTTCACATGCAATAATTGTTTACACTCACTTTAATGGTCTCACTTTACCTCAACTGTTACTGCTAACCGACTTATTGTGAAAACTGGTATCTTATCAGAGCCCCTGTCATCGCAGTCTCATCTCCTATTCTTCACCCTTTCTTTTTGTTCTTCCCATTACTCGTGGATCTTGTTTTGAATTTATGACATCATTTTCTTAAATGATTTCTGAGCTAATGACACTAGTTCATTGAATCGCTGTTAAGAGCATTTAAATATTTGGCATGCAACTCAAAACAACTACAGCAAACCTTGTCAAATAACTAAAAATTACATGATGTCATTATGCCCAGTACAAAATACCTAAATAATAACTCACTACGAAATCACTACAGTTTGACACTAATCTACCACCAGCATTAATTTCAACTGAAAACCAAAGATATTATTTAGCGTAGCGTTTTCAACAGTAATTTCGTAGTATTTCAATTTTCAAATATATAGAACCACTGATAGCCACCATTACTTGAGTACTGTTAGTGATATCGCACTTCAAACATTGCACAATCTCATTCCCTTTGATGTCTGTCAAACAGCACATGCTACTATGTTATACAGTTTCTCCTTCCAAAGGCTTGCTTTCAACTGGATACAGCCATCATAACGACTGGATGAGTTTTCACAGGGCATTACGAGTGTCAATGAGTTTGGAGAATTTCACTTTTGAGATTGGCAAATCAGAATTTTGTAAAATAAATGTACAGATTGGCAGTTTTTCAGTTGGTGCTACAAGTAATTCAGGAGCTTAAAGGACGGTTAGCATCTGTCTGTCTCCGGCACACTAAGAACCATGGATGCTCTCATCAATACCATTGTGGAATCAAGGAGTTAGTGAGAAGAGAAGGAGTAGCACTTTCGGAAGCGCGCCCTCCTTGAATTACTTCAACTCATGCAATGTCACTGATATATCTTTAACACTGGTAACGGTAGGAATGTACACTGTTCTTCTATTGTACTCGCTCACAACTCCCAGGACAGTTTTCTGAGACGGGAACTAATTATAACACCGCCTCTGACGTCATGTATATAGATCATAGCAATCGTAGGCAATATTTAGAAATAATCGTAATGTTAGTTAAACACGTGGATAGCTTAGTAACACCGACGGGCATAGTGCGTACATTAACACCTCGCTGTGTGCAGAAATGCATAACTCAGTAGATAATATACGTTCTAGAGTACGACTGGTACGTATTGTTCTTTAGAAGTGAATAAACACAAGAGTGAGTGGTAAAACTTTACAGGTCATAACTGGACTTCCCCCAGAATTTTTTACGAACTGACGATCTCTCGCATTAATGTGGGTCATATTTTGGTTAATTTTCAAACTAACTTTTACTGACATACGTGGGAGTGTTTAGAGAAGAGTATCTGGTCGTAAATCAACTCAGGATGCTGCTTGGTATTAGTTACAGCTGTACTAAAGTACTAAGCACAACCTTCACACTAAAAAAGTATTACTTACCAATGATTAGCTTGAGAGGGTCAAATAACCGAACTGAAGCACCAACTTAGTAAACAAAATTGTACGTACCGCATTCGAGACGCGTTCAATTCACCGGAAGTACGAAATCGGCGGTGAAAGTGTAACTACAACGACTTAGCGTCAAAAAAGCTCACCTTGATCTCCAACCAAGTCTTCGTTCATCTTCTCGGCGATTTCTGACACATCAACGTCCATTGGTATTTCATGCAAAACTACAAAAATAAACGTCGAAAAAACGTCAAAACGAAAAGAATGTAAAACGCGACAAGTTAAAACTAAACAACGAATTAAAAACAATGAAGTGCCAAACAAGCCTACCAAACTAGAAGGTTATCTGGCGCTCGACAAAATAACATTCTCCTCCATCAACGCTTCCGCCAACTTCAACCAGATAACACGACTTCAGACGTTAATTTAACAATAAAAACTAAAACTTTGAATAAAACAACTCAAATTTTGAATCCGAGTTTAAATGACCGATTCCCGCTAAGCGAAGAGAAGCGAGAGACCACCAACTAAAATTGATAAATCGGGCTGGGCATATCGACATCTACTGTTAACGTGGACTGGGTGAAACAACTAGCACCACACAACCGAACCACCGTTCCACCCTAAATTTCCGATTTGTAGCAATCGGCGGAGCTCAAAAAATTCAGAGTAATTCAATATTTACCATTTACCAGTCGACGAGAGGCGAGCGGGGAGATTTCCAACGAAAATTGTGGAAAGTTGTCAAGAATTATCTTAGAGTGCACGACGAGAAAAATGGATGCTAAAAGAAATCGGCGTTGGCGACGGCAGCGCTGCGCAGAGGTTGCGGAGAGTTAGCGAACTCATTGGGCCGCCAGTTAGTAGCGCTTCTTTTCAAATAATCGTAAACCTCGTCTCAAACAGAAATCAGAATTTCGCGGCGTTACGGCAATACTCATTATAACGAAGCATACTAATGGAAACTTTGCCTTTATAATACTTCTGTACTGTTTTGACCATCAAAATGTGAAAACTACGTCACGCCAAATTCAATATTTTCATTGCATTTTAAACTTAGCTGCTTACAACGTCGGCTCAGTGCACGTTATAATGAGACGCTCTGGTCATATATAAGAACCCTAACTTGGTTTCACTCGCCTCTAGTTTATCTGCCGTGGAATATACAAGGGTGATGCACACCAATGAGGTAATGGCACCATTTGAATATACCTTCTCTCTAATAAATCATAAATTACACTCCTCCTACGACATGGACTTCGGAAATTACTTGAGTGCAGCGTCATTCATTGAACGAACCCTCTCTCGATACTCTGCACCTAAAATAGTTGTGCTTTTTATGAATCTCAGACAAAGTCTGGCTAGTGTTTCAAGTTACCAGAGTAGTCATTAGTATTCACATGCGAGTCACAGGCAATTAGTGAAGGTCTTTGCTACGCCGTGACTGGGATACAAAGCTGTGGTAGTAAGTGATAGTCTTAGTGGAACTATGGAATTATAAACTTGCCTCCAACTTTAACCATATTTTTATGGACATAATAAACATGCCCACCTCATATTTTCAACTGGCATTGAATTCACATGGACCAGGACCCATGTAGGAATAAGAGGCAATGTAATTGCGGATCTCATGGCTAATTCGGTAGTGTACAAGGCGATAGGTTCGAGATGGTCGTTTCGTACACCGACGTTAATGCACAGGCTCACAGAAAGTTGAGAACAACACTGCATAGGTATTCAATACTGTTAGGAAAATCCTCGTACCTCCATAAGGTCATGGTTCCATCTGACCAAATCATGGAGCATACCTTCATCGAATCGGGCAAAGACACATCACATGCTACTGCGGTGACGGAGAGGAAACTCTGAATAACATATTTACGATCTGCACAAATTACTCTGTAGTGAGAGCGAGTATGATGGATGTTGCTGGCAGACACCTTACGAAGAGACAAAATGTTGGTTCCATATCTTTTCAATAAAGTGTGAAGAAGAGTGTGGCACAACCAGGTTGTTTCGACTGTGAACCCGCATGGCCAGGTCGAGGTCCAAGTGTTTACACGTCTATCTACTCCAAAGTCTTAGACAGCGCGATTGACTACATGTGATTTGGAGTTTGAAAAAATACCCTATAACTTAGTAAATTTAGGTTTTAGTGAATTTTTCGAAATGGTATTTGTATCCGGTACTCCTGGGCGATGTACCAGCGTAGATTAACTTTGAATCTCGAGGGAGACTTAATGTTTAACTTTAAATATAGCGGTTTGTTTCGACAAAATTGGTGTTTTGACCGCAGTGATAGCTGTAGCTGATTTGGAAATAATTCGCTCTTTCCTATTTTTCGCGTCGCATGTTGACAGTAAGATGCAAGATTATTTTGAATTTTACCCGATTTGGTGCAGTCAATAATTTTTTCAAATAATATTGTTGGACTCGCCTTCATGTCCACCAATGTTTAGCAACGCAATATCAAGCTGGATGACTCAACATCCTCGGAGCGCCTGTCCTTTTAGTTTCTGGCTCTTATTCGGTCCATACTCAAGCTCGATATACCCTGATATCGTTTGTATTTAGTACCTTGTCTCGTTGTCAATTTTATCGTTATTCGTTTTTTTCCGGCTTGTGCTGCCAACTTGCGCCTTAGACCATCTCGTTCTTTCTGGGGCTTTTATTACGACCTTCAGGAAGCCACACTAGTGAATTTCTTTAAGTACCTTTGGCACATTGCCCGGTACTAGAAAAGCAAGGCACTGTCACAGCTTTTATTTTCTTTGATTCTCCTTTTTAACACTTCAACCTTCTACTGTGCAGCAGCACGGACCATCTGCAATTTCGTATTTATTTTCAGACTTTACATCGTGTTATTCATTTTCAGAAGATTTAGTTTGTTTATTCATTATGGTAATTTCGTTTTACATTGAGCCTACACGATTACGTTGGCTTTCATCCTTTAAATATACGGTTCACAAATCACGTTTTGGGAAGTTTTCCTTTGGCGTATCACCAATCCAAAACCTAACTCAGCCCTTCGAAATGTGAAGATCTTAAGAAAGCTAAACAAAACTAAAATGTTAGTCATTTACAAACTTTCCCTTCTACTACCTAGGAGTAAAGAATGTAACTAACAGACCACATCATGAAATACGCAAGTCAGCAGAAGATGCAGTTTCCAGAATTTGTTATGTCCGGGGGCAGAATATCATTTTCCTGATTCGCTAATTGTTATCTGCCTAAATAAATAAAAGTGTCTTTCCATAACACAACTTATTGAAATGCTTAACGTATCAAAGCTTTGAACTATTTCTCTGGTTTCGATATCCTTATCAGAGGAGGTCTTCCAGTAGTTTCGTTAATCTATCACTGCTTTATGAATTATGCCTACTGCGTCAAATACGTCCACTTCACACTCGCCGTTCACATTTCGTTATTATAACCAGTTTGGTCGGATTGTAAAGATGTGTTTTCGTGGGGCTCGTTTTACTTTTTACGGAAATTCTATCATTCTGTTCAAATATTTGCTCAAGTTTGTACTGTTAGCGATAAATGTAGCATTAGGTATACGATGGGTACATGGTTGATGTGAACCACTGCATTCAGCTTCAGTTGATAATTCTTTTGCTTGCAACTTAGACGAGCGTTCTGAGTCCACAATTACTGTAAAATAGCATTCATCAGAGGTGTTCGTTTCTGTTGTACTGAATCCTATACTACTACCTATTTTGGATAGTAGGCAATAGTGATCGTTCAGTGATCGAGCCATCCGAAACAGGTGCGAACGGATCCTGTTTTTACGATCTTGATGTTCCAGTAATTTCGTTGGCTTAATCTTTTGCATCAAATGTGTCCACTTCACACTCGCCGTTTACAATTCATTTTTACGACCAGTTTGGTCGGATTGGGAAGTTTTATGTTCAGGCTGCTCGTTTTGTTTTTCACGAAATCATTCAACCTAAGTATTTTCTCAAGTTTGAAGTCCTAGCGGATTCATTGCATTGGACAGAGAGTTCACTGCTACCTCTCAACTACGTAACCAACTTCGACCGTTTAATTTTTGCGCTAAGGAATCAAACAATCCGAATATAGAATCATTCCTCGCTTCGTCAAATACGCGTTTCAACCATCAATTCTCCAGTTGCCGCTAAGGACCACCGTTTCCTTCCAGTGTTTTTTGAGCTCTATTTTGCTCACCCGCTTAGCACCTTCCAAACTACTCTCTTCGCGTTTTTTGTCTGTTGCGATTTTTCGATAAGTACGCACGTTTCGACTGCTTTGATTTATCTGAGAATGTAAAGCGTACGTTAAGTTTTACAGTAGCGGGATGTCGTTTTGAGTCCGGACAAGTATTTATGTCATTGTCCGACGGGAAACGCCCAATCAGTACGGGTTTTTTGACCTCGGGATTCCCGCACCTGCTCTAAAGGGACTCTTTCACCCTGAACGGCAAAGTCGCAAAGTCGTTGTTTCCCCAAACACTTTCGTCCTCAACCCCTTTTTGTTACCTATGGAAATTCCACCTCTTCAGTTAATTGCTATTGACAACAGATTTCCCCTTCGTCTGGATATTCCGAAATACAACTTCCTCCTCTCTTTTCACATTCCTCTCCACAACAGGCAGCTCTTCCCAAACTCATTCTCCTACGAAGTGCTCAACTACAACTCGTCTCCAAGATTCATTCAAGTCTATCCTGGTTGAAACAGTCCTGGATGAATCAAACTGTGTTAGAGAAGTGGTTCGCAAAACGGGTTTGAATGGAAGTGCTGTTAGAGTGGCCACAACTTCAAATGATCTGTGCGTCGTGGTTTACCCTTCGTCATCTAAGTATATGCAACCTTCTACTTGTCACTCCTTTTGGTTTATTATTCATTCTGAATAATAACCCTATGTTTTCAGTCACGAAAAATGTTTTACAACCCCCCCTCAAAATTTGATACTTTACGTTTCAAGACTTGGAGATTCCAAATTTGCAATGTCCGTCCGCCGTTCCCCGTCACCCTCCCCCATCCGCCATCCGGGCAGTTTTGTGCCTTTAACATGGTCTAAAAAATTCGTTCTTTCGCCCAAAAATCCGATTTGGTATCTAGTTGTGCCCGCCACCTCGGCAATCCGATCGGACGAAGCCCGTGGTGGAATGGGCAAAAAATGGTTAAAAAAATTAACGAAACGCAGTACAAGGTGGGAGCTACAGCGTTTCGTCGTTTGAACTCCCTCCCTCCTGCCCGTCTCATTAAAAAAGCAACCCCCCTCGAGGCTCGCTTGCCTCCCAACGCTTGCCACTCAACTCCCCTTTCGCCTTTGGCTTCGAGCGCCCCCGTTCCAATTTCCCCGACGTTTCGGTTTTAATACGATTCAATTTTTTTAGATTCTTTCGTTTCATTCTCATTTTGTTTTTTTTCATAGATTTTTGGTTAAATTTTGATATTAGTATTTAGCGTGCATGTTTTCATATTAAAATTCAGTTTTTTCTAGATACTTTCGTTTTTTTTTGTTTATTTTAATATTACGATTCAGTTCTTTTCGACCTTTTTTTGGGTTTCATTATGATATTTTTCGATGCTGAATCGAATGGGATGGGGGAGCACTAATACTAGGTCAAGCTGATTATCCGAATAATAAACCTTTGTGTAATAATTTGCAGGGTTTTTTGGTTTATGCGTCTGCGGTTGATATTATAGCGAAACATTGTCACTGATTGGATGAACTTGTGCTGAAAAATATGCACAACTGTGCGTATTGCATCCTCAAATTTTAGACTCCAAGAAACACTTTCCGTTATTTACTCATCTTCAAGCCTCGCTATTGTTTGTTTATATTTGTCGTTAAATGGTTATCGTGAGCTGTTGTGGTGAGGTCTTTTGCCGTAAATTGTACTCTTGAACCCTACGGTCTGGGCAATAGGCCGCTTTCATGAATGTTACTTAAGGTACACGAAGGCTCTACTGTTGACTGGTTAATCGTTAAAGGTACAAAACAGGTACAACATGGGCATTGTACTACAGCATTCATCACTGAAGTTCATTTCTGATATTGTACTGACATAATATTGTAATTACTATTTTGGATCGCAGACAGTAATCGAGTGAGAAGGAGCCATCAGAAACATAGAAAGTGCGAAAGAGCCTCGTTTTTTGCGATCGTTATCGACGAGATCTTCCAGAAGCATCCTTAATTAATCACTATTTTATAAATTATGTCTTCTGATCCATATTCGTCCACTTCACAGTTGCCATTTACATTTCCTTTTCACAACCAGTTCGGTTGGTTCGGTCGGGTTGTGAAGTTCTGCGTCTTTATCACTTTTCTTTGCTCTACAAAGTAGAAAGGAAAGTTATGTAATCGGCTGAAAAAAATTCCGAGTTCTCTTCAGATCTTAACGTTACAGACGCGTGAGTATGAAAAGCACTATTTGGGAAAATGATCAGTGTGTGTGTTCTTGTGCAAGCCAAGAAGCGGAAATACGGCAGGACGGATCTTCGTATGGCGGTGTCGAAAGCTCGTGGAGTGGAGGTAGGTAACATCAGGGTTGCAGCATTGAACGTGTCCTGGCGTGGTGTGTAGTGCAAGAGGAGTGCTGAGGAGATACGTTGGCTGGTGGTCGTGTTCCATCGTGGCACATCCTTATATCCTTCGTTCCTTCCCCGTCCCAATCCTTCTATCCCTAGAGCCGGCGTAGGGTAGTCTAGGCGCCCTTACTTATTATTTATTTAGTTTCTCCTTTTTTTGGGGGCCACCGTCCCATTTGAGCTTTGAAAAAAAAAAGAAAAAGTGTGTAGATGTTTAGAGAAAACGACAGAACCAAATCAGCTCAAACTTGATGACTTGAGCAGGTAACAATGGGACGCCAAAATAAAGGTATGAGCAAAATCCACCGAAAGTTACTTACAGTTATCATAATGATCAAAACACCAAATTTTTTTCTCAAAAACGGCCTAACGGTTTTGATTAAATTTTCTATATTGATTGCTTCCAATAAGGCAACTATACCATAAAATTTTAGCGCGTTTTTTTCCTTATAAACCCCGCTGAAATGCTACTATAAATGTTACTACTGATAAAAAATGGGTATAGTAGTCCAATCCAATACCTAACGGGTAAGCGTATAAAAACGCTCATGAGATATATGGGAGTCACTCCATAAATTACGGAATTTCAAGTACCGCCGTTTCACTTACTACCAGTTCTTAAAGTGTTTACCTCATTAATTCTCCGTGTACTAATTGCTCAATAATGGTTAGGGAATGAGTACGAGCAGCACAATGGAAATGTGAGTGCTATCGCTTTCGCCCGCCGTGATGTTTCATGTGAGTGTTTGCCCCAATTTGTGGGGATATGATTACACAAACCCTATTGTTGACCTAGGTAGCAATTACAAGTTGTTTGCTCCTTAGATGAGAGTTCTACAATTATTCTTCAGTAGTGCCCTTTTCTGAAATTGCGCTGAAAGCTTAGTAGCTCACAACTTTAAAAGATTTCCATCTTTCTCCCATTAAAAGTCAACATGGACACCAGCATTATAAATAAATTGTTCTAGATATAACTGTAGTAGATGGCATTTACGAAGGTTAGGAATAAATAATACAAAACTGATCGCTATTCTTGCTTTCAAGTCGTAATGCGGATCGTAGTCATTACTCCAATTCGCAGGAGCCATCAAGTATACATCGAAGCCTTGACCGATTCCCGTGGTTTCACGTTCTTTATCGGACGATGTCTCCCGGGAGTATTTTAATTTATCTCTTTTACATCAATGATGCATCAAATACATCCACTTTATAGTCGGCGTTCACATTTCCTTTTTACAACCAGTTTGGTCGGTTCTGTCGTATTTCGATGATCTTTAATCGCGTGTCTTGTTTTATTTTTCACGGAAATTTGATTTTTTGATCGAGTTCGTTGTTATTTCACGATAGTTAGACGACGTCTTTGAGCGAATGATGACTATATCGGCTTGATTTGAAAGGTATTTGGTTTGCACTGGCCATTTATAGAAAAGTGTTGGAATTTAGGCTGTTCATTCCGTGTGGCAGACTGCACAGGGTTTCGTGAAAATTTATTCATAATGAGACAAGAGGAAGTCAATGCAGTATGTATGGTTTTTTCATTGATAACACTCAATGAATGTAAAGATTCAACCGTTTAAATTTGTTCA